>JAVUPR010000365.1:0-600000 GCA_036785695.1 Gentiana straminea
ATTAAATATATGTGGGTGTTTTTTTTTCTGAAAGCAATTTGCACCAAAATCATATAAGTCTCTGATGAATATATTGGGTTGGGCCTATATCTACAGAGCGTGCCCTGATGCCAAATAAATTGAAATTTTTTTTTTAGATACCAAATATATTGAAATTGAAAGTTGAATTATGAATATCATTTATTACCTTAGGCACCAAAATTACATTCAAATTTTAACATGTAAATGTGGTGCTGGAAATAAATATGGAGTGCAACAGAATTCAGAATAAAAATTCAACATTTATTGAGCTTAGCCAATATGGTATTATTCTGAAGGTGAATCAACCGATGTTGCTAATCCCATGCCCGGCTCGACTCCCCGTGCGGACAAAAGCGCGTGCTCGCGCGTTTCTTTCGTATTCTCGCGAAAAAAAAATATATTGAGCACATGAAAAGTAAAAGCGTTTTTTAAAATGTCTAAATGACGTACAACATACCGATTTTCTATCGTTATATTTACTTTTCCATATGGTGAGAAATATTTTTAGTAAATGTAACTCAACAAAAAGAAGAAATTTAATACATATAATAACAGAAACGGCCGCAAAGTAATTCGGTATTACCTGTCCGTAACGACACACCGTATTACAAATTTGTAAGCATTAATTTTAAAAATCCAAATACGATTACGGGTCGTAGATCAATATACAAGAAAACTTCTATAAATTAATAATTCCTCGAAATAATATTTTTCTCCGGTCCCGACTCGTCAGCTCAAAAAAATGACCAATTTCGATAAAGAGTAATAAGATAATAATTTTTAGAAAATCCCCAGTATAGACATAACACAATCCCAATAATATCATAAATTAATACCTCCATAATCACAAAAAATATTTATGTTACAGACCAGAAATACTATCTTCTATTTGGTTGTCGTTTTTTTTCTGTGTTTTTTAAATCGCTTCAAGCTCATCTCTAATCTTCTTTATTGCATCCGAAAGTTCGGGCGTGGTGTTTTCTGTACCGCATCAAAAAAAGTTCGTTAAACGTCTTCGACGCGCTCGGCATCTCTCGTGTTGCATGAGGAATTATCTCTTTTGTAATTGGCTAATGATTTTCTTATTTCATCACTCATCGTCGCTTTTGCGACACATTTTACGAAGCCATTGTTTGGTATGGTTGTTTTTTTAATTTTTTTTTTTATTTATCTTGTTTATATACACGGTAAGATACGCTATCACTATTATACACCGAATATTTTCGCTCGTAAAAATACAACGAATCAAATTAACGTACGTACACCGAATCTTTACGTACGTACATTGAATTTGTAACTAATATACATTGAATTAAGTATAATACATAAATTAGTACAGTTCATTCTATTTAAATTTATATAATTAAAATTTAATTTTGTTTGATATCAAAAACTATTCATAAATTAATAATTATTAATTTATAGATAAATTAATACCTCTCTAAATTAATAAAATCTTCCGGTACTGCCTATATTAATTTATACGTAGCTTTTACCGTATGAAAAAAAATTAGACGGTCAATTAGTAACAATTAGTGTTTAAAATTTTTAAATAGTATAAAAGGTAAATAGAAAAAATATGATTTATTTACGGTGTCGGGAGACCCTAAACCCTATACTTGCCGCCTCTGTGAAAACACAAACAATCTATATAAGGGAGCAAATCAGATCTAACTATTCACGAAAATTAGCCGTAGGCCATTCTTCCTTAAATTCTGGGTTGCGATTAACAACAATGCATTTAGATTCGTAATCTCCACAAGCGACACCGGATGTAACTACGAATCGTTGATCATGGCATATCAATTATCCCGGGCCTCCATGTAGCCGCACTTTGCGATGGCTTTTGATTTTATTTTTTCTCTAATGTTACGTGTTAATTATTTTTCTTCTCTAATGTCTATTGAAATGAAAGAATACGAAGCCAAGAAATTAAACACTACCACGTATCACACGTATTCTCAAATCTAATTGGAAAGCTAATAATTTTCGTCCCGAACGTTTCCGAAATCTATAATTTTTCACTCTTTGTGTAGCCAAAAAAAATTAGATGATGCTTTTTTCTTATTTTTTCTTCCCTAATAAATGTGTGTTTTCCTTAACCCTGGAAAATAAAATTGTAGAACCGAATACACCGCATTAAAATAAAGCCGAAAGGTGTTTTCACGTTTTTTTCCATCATGGCGGTGTTTTCTGCAAAAACACTTCCCTCATTTTGTCCGTCAATGCCAGGCCCAATCGTAAATTACACGATTGAGGCGCCTCTCATTTTCTCAATTGATGTTTCACTATTGCTCTTTCTATTTCATCCAATTTCCAGTCGTTTTGCATTACTCTTAATTTTATGCCATGTCATTTTTTAATCACCAATTTGTTAATTTATTGTGTGAGTGGACAATTATTATGTCTGTACTCTTATAGACTTTTAATTGGTACATCTTGCAATGAACTTGCAACATGATTATCAATTTCCTAATCTTCTTGATGTTGCTTGTCCGTGTGCTGAAGCTTTTTTATCCGACTTTGCGTACTCCGGATTCATATTCACTAATACGCGTGAGCACCGGCCTCGCGTCCAATTCATCCATAAAGAGAGTCTAGCATCTCGAATCTCTTCCCATAAATTCTTTCCTAATGGATACCCTAACAAGTTCAGCATTCAACGGCATCAATTGTTTGATGATTGACTCGCCATAGACTCGAGATCTCATTCTCAAGTTTGGAGAAAAAAAGAGTAATGTCTTTCCATGGAGTTGGATTATCGGTTGGTAAAAAAACCAATTTCCACGACGTTGTGTCTTCTCATTTTATAGAATATATAAAGTTAACCAATACATGCCAGTCTTGGCCCGACAAAGGATTCCGCTCAAAAGATCCACCTAATTTGATCCGTTTACCTCGAAAACTTAAGTAGCATCCGACCCATTCATCGCAAATTTTATCCTCGGGATCAGGATTCATGCCTTTGGCGCGATGCGGTTTCTTGGCCCTAAAAGTTAGTTAGTTTTATTAGGTTTTATCGTGAAAAAAGGAAAATAAGCGGATCCCACGAATAGAACCTAGTTACGGCGGCAAACACTTGGTGTCAAGGACGCCGTACTTGAAGAGTGAGTGATTTCGAAACCCAATTACTTCGACATTCTCTAACCTTAAAGATTGTTTTCTTTGTGTACGTATTCTGGGGGATTATATTCTCTAGTGGCTAGTTAAACATGTTCTCGGGTCGTTCCCTAGCTGGCTAGTTGGGTTTGCATTCTTGTGAAAAGACTCTCGTCTTGGAATTATAGATTCATTTACCGATCACGGCATATCATTTATCTCTCGGGATTTCGTGTTAGTGATTGCATTTTTCCCCCCTTAATGTAACGCGGTTGTTATTAACGTCTCCGATATTGTAATCGCATTAATTTAAAAAAAAACATTTGAAGCTAAGAAGCACAAATACAAACCACTCGCATCCCGTAATCTATTTGTACGAACTGAAAATTGATAGACAAAGTACACATCGAAATGCACCCTGCACATCGCATTCATTCAAAAAGCATCGTAAATTACAAAGACTGTCGATTTAGTCGGGACACAACATTTAAAAAAAAATTTGACCTTGCGCATGTTGAAATTTATTTTCGACTCTCCCGCGTCCTAATAATAGTATCGACTCGTAGCGTGCCAATAATAACACTAATATTCCATAAATACCCAATAAAAAAAACTAGTAACGGATACACCTACACCCCCTTTGCCTCGCCCATGGATTCGTTGTGCAACAGCTCGAAAGGTTGCCCCATTCGGGGAATCTCCGGATCTATGCTTATTTTCAACTCCTCGAAGCATTTCTTCGATTACTACGCCCTTCCTCGTCTCTCGGGTGCCCAGGTATCCACCGTAAGCCTTTCCTCGTTTGAACCCTCGCCCAATTTATTAGCGTGATTTGTTTGGACCTTTAGCCATTTGTTTAAGTAGTCTTCAATTGCAATCTTTTTCTTCGGGTAGCCTTAATTTATTGAATATTCTAAACAGATTTTTGGCAAGGACATATTTTCTCGATAAATCGGGCTTCGTTAAGAACCGAAAACTAAACTGTGACAAAAACAATATAAACTTCCAACAATACAATTTTTATTAATTTCATTTAATGCTTTTATACCAAAAAAAAATAAAATATGTTATCTATTATTCAGCGTATCCGTGACTTAAACCTATGCTTACCGAGCGTTTGGTACTGGAAATTCATGCTGTGGTCGCAGCTTGAAGCATCCGCCGAATCCGCGTGTTCGTCCGGGGGGCAAGAGCGCAGCGCAGTTGATCGCCTTGCCGATACCTGGTATCGTCAGTAGCTGAAGTCCGCCGGATCTACGCGTACTCGCGGATCACGCCCGCATGGTTTCCTAAGTCGCGCGAGTTACTTCGAGGTATTTCAAGCCTATTTACCCGGTTGCCTCGTTTAGCCGCTAGTGGTTGGATTCTCAAGGCTATAAATACCATCTCGTATTAATTGTAACTTAATGTAACTTTCGGTGATAATAAAATATCCTCGTTTGTCCGTGGAAGAGTCGGCACATTGCCGGAAACCACGTTAAATATGTGTTCTTCTTGTTTCGTGTTTGAATGCTTGTTTATCTTATATCTTTACTCACAATCACCATCACTTCTTGATCGATCCGTCATAAAAAACCGATATCGCAGCGTCCAGGTTCATCAAGAAATCTCGTTTTATCTCGTTTTAAGCAAGGTAGATTGGCACCAAGGTCATAATTGACGCTGTGGATTTTCCGGATCTCGCGCAAGATTTTCCGGTGAGAAATATATCTCCTTTAAATGTTCGATTGACAAGGTAACAGAAGGAACAACTTTAGTTTATGGCGTATCAAGATGCGTGCTTTGTTGAAGCAACATGGATTGCGGGGTCCCTTGTCGTAATCAATGTATGAAAGTGCCGTCGAGAGAGCGCTACCGGAGGAGTGAGAAAGCACATTCAACAATTATGTTGTGCTTGTCGCATGATATTATCGTCGTAATTTGGCCGAGGAGGACACGCACGAGAAGTTGTGGTCCAAACTTCGAGAGTCCGTATATGACTAAGTCTCTAACCAACAAGTTGTTGTTAAAACAACGTCTCGTTTAGTATAGCGGATGCCCGACGGCACTCGGCCTCGAGGGATCATCTGCACAAATGTACCGAACACAATATTGCTTGATTTAAGAAATATTGATTTGAAGATCAAGACGAGGATGCCGCATTGATTCTACTTGTGTCACCGCGCATTATACGAGATCTTTGTGCAAATTCTTTATTGTTGAAAGTGACTCGCATCATTGTGAGGATGTAAGGTCATCACTCAATGCTTGAGAGTTACGCCATAAGGCATTTGGATCCGGGAACATATGACAAGTACTGGGTTGGTGGCCAAGGGAGTCACAGGGGCCAAGAAATTCTCGGGAAAGAAGAAATTCAAAAAGAATTCCAAGGGTCCTAAAGCTAATGATATCCGTAATTACTAATGCAGTGAGCAAGAGAGCATTGGAAAAATGAATGTCCAAAGAGGGAAGCTGCTAGCAAGGTACTCAAGCAGGGCATGCTTGCTCGTGCAGATCAAGACACCAACTCAAGAAGATCCGGCCTTTAGCAGCTTCGTAGTTAGTAGGCACATAGATGTGTGAATTCGGACACAGGGGCATCTTATCATGTGTGTCCAAACAGGAGTGGTTTTCAACTTATCAACAAAGTTGATGGAGGTCATATTGCTATGGCCAACAACAAGGTTTGCAAAATAGTTGGGATTGGATCAATCCAACTTGGGACACATGATGGTAAATTCTACACATTGAATGAGGTTAGGCATGTTCCATAAATGACCAAGAATTTGATATCACTTAGTCTACCTGATAGCAAAGGGTTCAAGTTCGGGGAGAAGGTGGAGTGGTGAATGTCTATAAGGGTTCAAGTGTGATTTTCGTCGGCGTCGGAACGAGCTTTCCGAATTGGGGTCCTACGCGCCAAACGGACACTCGAGCCAAAAGTTACGGCCAAAATACTAACGAGTGCTAAAACGATCCCTTTTATCCAAAAGTTCGATCGTACATAAAAAACGTGTGGTCGATAATTCAACCTCGATGTCCCCGAATCAATGTAGAAACTAGAAAGGATAGAAACAAAAACCTATCTACGAAAAACTTCGTAACAAAAACAAAAAAATTAATGTAAACTAGTCAGCACGGGCGGCCCGTACGACCGGACGGGCGTCTCCGCCCGAAGTGCCCGTTGAAGGCGGGACGGGCGTTTGGCAATCCGTACGCTCGTCCGCAGGGATAAAACAAAGCGTAGCCGTCGATTTCCGTACGTACGGGCGTCCACTATTCAAGACACCCGTTTGAGTGCGTAAAAACGGGAAATGTATGACATACGTACGTAAAGAGCTAGAAAACTAAAGCGCGGGAGAACAAAGAAAAAACCTGTGGAAATTGATAACTATAAAAGTTAACTACGAAACAAACCCCTAATAACCTAAACTATAATCTACCTATAAAAAAAAGTTGTAACAAAAATAGAAAAATTAATAAAACTAGACAACCGTACCGATTCCCCGGCAACGGCGCCAAAAACTTGTCACGGATTTTATCAATGGAAAATAACAAGTAATAAAATTTATAAATCCGGTATTCCCCAAGTGTAAAAAGGATCGTAGTACAACCGATTATCACCGGAGTCGATCTCGTGGAATCGAGGTTGTTTAATCTAGTTCTTATTAATTTTTCCGAAATTGTCACTACTATTTATTACTAAACCTAAACTAAAACGGAAAATAAACCGGACAGAGGATTGTCACCCAAAGTTTTGTGAAGGAAAGTTACGAACTTAACTAATGAAAATAAAATCTATTCTAAAAACTAAAACGAAAATAAAATTCTAAGCTAGCAACGAAGAACAAGGCACACGAAAATAAAATTCTAAGCCAAAGAACGAAGAACAAGGCACAATGATTCTTTCAATTAAGTTAACGAAGAACAAGCATTGATCCACCTATCCCGCAACCCTCAATTTCTACTCTAGATCGTTTAGTTGAAGATTTAAATAAAGATGTGGTTCACCTATCAAAGGTATGAATTTACTCGTAGATAATTCGCCTATTAATCTTCTATCTTTCGATCTTAAAGATTAACGCTTCCATAACAAGGTGTAAGATTTCTCAATCTAGCAACCTAGAAATTTAACCTAGCAACTCTCGTTATTCCAAGGTTAAAAATCTAATCTTTACTACGGTGATCTAGTGTCTAACAACAATTTTCATCAAACGTTAAACATCACAAAGAAACCATCCATCGATATAATTGCATAATCAATATAAAAGCATAATAAAGATAGAAGCTTTAATAAAACTCACAAAACAAATCCACGTAAGAAATCAAGTTGATGCTCGATCGGCTTCACAAGCTTGTTCAAAACGCTTAGCCTCTATCCATCGTTGGAATACAAATCATATAAATAAAAAAAAAAGAAGATAAAAAAGATGTTTATGATGGTGGGAAAACGCAGCTGTGGCGCCCCCAAAGGGCCCGGGGCGGCCAGGGATCGAACCGTGTGTCTTTAGTGGTTGGAAAACGCGTCTATATATAGATTTCGAAGTCGGTTTTGGCAATGGCGGCGGGCCGGACGCCCGTCCCGGCCTCTCGGACGCCACTCCACTTTGCATAAAAACTTCGAGTCGGGCCGAGCCGGGATCGACGCCCGTCCTCCTTTACTTTGAACGCTCGTCCACCGATTTTGATCCAATCCTCGTCCAATTTAACATCATATGGACGCTAGTCCACTCATATCGACGCCGCTCACTCTAGCTCACCCCGGACGCCGCTTGATGAATCTCGGACGCCAGTCCAAACTGATTTTGCCTCCAATGTGATTGAATTCTTGAATCAACTCCTTCTTCATCCTTCCTTTCATATAAAACCTCAATGAAAACATCTTTTAAACCTCTTTAACATCCACATTGTATATCTACAAGGCATCAAAAACATCGCAAAATGTAATAATATCCAAATAAACATGAAATCAACAATAAAACGCATAATTCAACTAATTTTGCGAATAAACCATTTAAAACCTCACTTGCTCAATACTTCAATATAAAGCTCATTTTCTATGCAAATTATATAAATATGAAGGAAATCATTATAAAATATAACGTTACAAATCGTATAAAATCACCCTTAACAGCTCTCTCCCCAGGATCCGAACTGGTACATGGACACAGGGGCAACGTCACATACGACGTCCCTCCCTGTGTAATCTATCGTCTTATTATAATTCGAGCACTAAAACTGGTATTACTATTGGTAGTGGCCATTCTATCCCTATTCGTGGTTTCGGACATGCTTCTTTATCTCCTCCCCATCCCCCTTTATCGTTAAACAATGTCCTCCATTCTCCTCACCTCATTAAGAATCTTGTGTCAGTCAGAAAATTCACTACGGATAATAATGTTTATATTATTTTTTATCCCTTCGGTTTTTCTGTGCATGATATACAGACCCGGACGCGTCTAATGAGGTGTAATAGTACCGGTGATCCGTATCCCATCACTACCAAGAGCTTGAATAAACCCGTCGCTTTCTTGTCCTCTTCAAGACGGCACAATCGGGCCGGGTCACCCGGGGGTGTCGGTTTTAGATTCTCTTAAGTTGAATAAATTCATTGATTGTACCAAGAATTCTTGTTCTACTTGTCAATCATGTATTCTTGGAAAACAAGTTAAACTCGCCATTTGATCGTTCTACTTCGTTATGATTTCTCCGTTTGATATTATTCATAAGTGATATTTGGACCTCTCCCGTTCTCGGTGTTTCGGGGTCTCGGTATTACGTTTTATTTTTGGATGATTATTCTCAATTTTTATGGACATTTCCCATTGCTAAAAAATCCCTGTGTGTTATATTATTTTTCGAAACTCCAATCTTACATTTCCACCCAATTTGAACGTAATATTAAAAATATTCAATGCGACAACGGGGTGAATACGCGGGTGGTCCGTTTCGGGAGTTTTGTAATTCTCGTGGTATTCGCTCGCTTCTCGTGTCCTCATACATCATCTCAAAATGGTAAAGCCGAACGTAAAATCCGGTCTATCAATAATATCATACGCACTCTTCTTACACATGCGTCCTTACCCCCGTCGTTTTGGCCGTATGCGTTACACATGGCCACCTATCTTCTAAATATTCTTCCAAGTCGCTTATTGAATCAAGCCTCTCCACATAAAATACTCTACCACAAAGATCCCTCGTATGATCATCTTCGTGTTATCGGGTGTTTATGCTTTCCTCTATTTCCGTCCACCACGATCAACAAACTTCAAGCTCGTTCTACGCCTCGTGTGTTTCTCGGCTATCCACCGGATCATCGGGGGTACTTGTGTTATGATCCGTCGAGTCATAAAATTCGCACGAGTCGTCACGTACGATTCGATGAAAAAACTTTCCCTTTTTCCACTCTCAATAGTCCAGCCAACGGCTCCTATGATTTTTTAGAGGATGGCCTCTCTCTTATTCTGGTCCATCACCTTCTAAATCCCTTACAGCCCATGGCCCAAACTACTCCTCCTGCCCACCACTAAGTACGTACCGCGCCTCCCAAACCCAACCGCCTATACATGAATCAACCCAACAACTCGTTCCCCGGACTGCACCCACGCGCAGCACCTCCCTCATCGCCCCCCACCCGCATGCCTACTACTAGAGCCAATCCGGCATTTACCGACCCAATCCGAAATATCAATCAAATGCTACTTTTCATCTCGTAGTCAATAAATCCCCACTTCCCCGCACACCTTTAGCGGCACTCCGGGATCCGAATTGGAAAATGGCTACGACCGACGAATATAATGCTCGATTAATAACGAGACGTGGGATTTGGTACCCCGCCCTCCGGATGTTAATATTATAAGGTGTATGTGGATTTTTACTCATAAAGAAAAATCGATGGCTCGTTTGAGCGGCATAAAGCCCGTCTTGTGTGTGATGGCAACACGCAACGGGTTGGTATCGATCGTGGGGAGACGTTTAGTCCGGTTGTCAAGCCGGCTACTATTCGGACAAGCTTTGAGTCCGGCTTTATCCAAAAGATGGGATATCCGACAATTGGATGTGAAGAACGCATTTTTGCATGGCGAGTTGAAAGAAGAGGTATATATGCATCAACCTACGGGGTTCCGGGACTCGACTCATCCCGACTATGTGTGTCGATTACGGAAATCTCTTTATGGCCCGAAACAAGCTCCCAGGGCATGGTATAAACGGTTCGCGGATTATGTGTTGTCTATTGGGTTCACCAATAAGTGCATCGGACACGTCTTTATTTATTTACCGGTACGGGTCCGATATGGCTTACCTTCTCGCTATATGTTGATGACATTATTTTGACGACTTCGTCTAGCCGCCTTCGTACTACGCTTGTTGACCGACTTAGTGATGAATTTGCGATGACGGATTTGGGTCCTCTCGCATTATTTTCTAGGTATTCGGGTCACACGTCATCGTGATGGTCTCGTTCTTGACCCAAGCAGTAAATATGCGGCCGAGATTATTGACCGGCGGTGTTTGGGAAATTGTAAACCCGCCCTTACTTGAGTGGATACAAAGTGGCAAACTCAAAGTGCATCCTCCGGGGCACCGTTTGAGGATCCCACTCACTACCGCTAGCCTTGCCAGGGCCTTACAAGATCTCACCTTTACGCGCCCCGACATCTCTTACGCTCGTTCGGCGTATATGTTTACATATGCACGATCCACGGGTTGAGCACACGCAGCTCTAAAACGCATTATTCGATATATTCAGGGTACTCTCCATTATTGGATTACATTTATATGCGTTACCTGTCACGAACCTCATGGCTTACACTGATGCTGACTGGGGAGGGTATACTGATACTCGACGTTCCACGTCTGGGTATTGCGTGTTTTTGGGAGATAACTTGATCTCCTGGTCTTCCAAGCGACAACCCACTCGTCCCGTTCTAAAGGCCGGTGCGTAATACCGGGTGTGGCTAATGTTGTGGCCGAGTCCCGTTGGTTACGCAATCTACTCCTTGAGCTTCATTGTCCACCGGATAAAGCCATGTTTGTGTATCGTGATAATATTAAGCTGCCGTCTATCTCTCGTGGAATCCCGTTCAACATCAACGCACGAAACATGTCGAGATGGATATTCACTTTGTTCGTGAACGAGTTGCCCGGGGGGAGGTCCGAGTTCATCATGTACCCTCGCGATATCAAATAAGACATTTTTACGAAAGTGGTTACCACTTGTTCTCTTTGAAGATTTTCGATCCAGTCTAAGCATTCGTGGACCTCCGGCTTCGACTGTGGGGGTGTGATAGAATATTGATAATTAACTATCAATATTATGTTTATATTATGTGTATTTCCTAGTAAATTATATTTGCTAGTCATTAGCCAAAGCAATTCCTAGTCTTTAGCCATATATGTAGCCGATCGTTATAGGCGTGATTGGGAATAATTAGCTAGAAATTACTAGATTGTAATTATATATTGTACCATGTGATTACGGAAATACTACGGAAAATATTCACACATTCTTTCACTCTCGTCATTAGCAAATTTTATTCTCTTTGATATGTTAAAGACAACATTTTCATCGTTAACTCTCAAGATTAAATCTCCTATATGAACATTGATGAGTCCACATTTTGTGGTGTTTTATGAGCTTAGTTTATATCTATTTTGTCGGAACATACTCTGATTTTTATATGTTTTGGATGATTTTCCGGTTTAAAGAAATTTGTGAGGGATGATTGGAAGGTTTTTGGACTTAAAAAGCATTTTTTCGAAGATTTGTGGAAGACCGGAGGAATGTTGCATTTCAAGAAACTATATTTTCGCTTCAAATGATGTCGAGATCCCGGCTAATTAAGCAGGATACATGCCTATTAAAGTCAACATCGGATTTTCCTCTTTTATTCATATTAGGATTTTATTTTATTTTTATTATATATTGTTTTACGAAAATAAAATAAAGACAAATTGGGCTTTGGCCCAACACTAGATTTCTCAAATTTATATATGTACTACGTGAGAGGAGAAAAAAGATACAACATATATTAGGATTTATGTTTGCAGAAGGGGACGGATGTAAGGGAGGAAGCTGGGCAATGCTTTGACTTCGCCGGCTAACATCTTTACATGTATTCTAGGTATATTTGATTTCATTGTTTGTTTTAATTAATTTTATTTTTATATTATTATGAGTAGTTCGGTTTTCTCACCGGTTGATCGATTATTTTACCTCTCGATTCTATGTGATTGTAAGATCGAATCGTTTCGCATCCTCGATTAAATCGTTAAGTATTCATTTATTTTCTCGTTTTCATTTATTCATGATTTGATTGTTGTTTAATTGTTTCGGCCGGATGATTGGATGAATTGTTAGATCTAGCACCAAAAATTGAGTCTAGACGATTGTAAAAAATGTTTGATTTTAAGTGAAGACAACATATTTCCGTTGGTTCGTCAGAACTGCAGTGATTCCCCGTCGCGAAAATAAGTTATCTGTGTTAAAACTAACCCGATGTGCGTTGTTACCTAGAATTGGGTTTTTCTAGTTGTTCATGCAATTGTTCTCATCAAACCTCCGGCGATTGTTGAGAGATGTGCTATTCAATTAGAATAGGTAGTGCGATTGTCCCGCTTAACGAATATTGGAAAAAGTGGTTGATTGGCGATTGTCGGCAACTATAACTAATTTATTAATAATTTAACGAGTCATCTTTGCATCAATGATCAATCGTAGGAGTTGAGGGGGAAATAATTAATTGACTAGAGTTTTTCATGATTTTCTTGATTTGTATTTCGTGTTAGTTCTTAGGAAATAGTTATAAGAAAACCAAATATATTTTGGTTTACAAATTTGAGAAGAAAAAAATCCATCGTTCTCTATGGATTCAACCCCTACTTAAACTATACTAGTTGTAGTAAGGTAGGTGATTGGTCTTTTGTGGCTTGTCGACCCACAAAACATCTATTAATGTTCTATTAGTCTCTAGGAAGAGTCTTTCTCAGATCGAGGTACGTCAAAGTTTGTTTCCATATTAAGCACCACGAAATCAACAGGGAATACGAATTCGTCCACTTTGACGAGAACATCCTCTACAACTCCACATGGTTGTTTCATGGAGAGATCCACCGCCTGAAGAGTAATCAAGGTCTCATTCAACTATCGCATTCCTAATTTGTGAAATATGGACAGCGGCATGAGATTGACGCTCGCCCCTAAATCACACAATGCTTTGTTCGTACATACATCTCCAATTGTGTAGGGTATGAGGAAACTCCCAGGATCTTTTCATTTAGGTGGTAGTTTATGTTGCAAAATTGTCAAGCACTCCTTATTAAGACATATCATTTCGAGAACCAAAAGTTTTCTCTTGGTAGAGGCTGCCTCTTTCAAGAACTTTGCATGGTTATTAAATTAGGAGAAAATTAGGTTGGGGTTACTAATAATTAAACTTAGTTTATTTTCAATGAGTTACAAAGGAAAAGAAATAATGTAGCATAAATCCCCAAACCTTTCATATACTTGAGTTGTTTCAATTTAAATAAAGAGGGTAGCCGAATGAGAGGACATAGAGTGAGACAAGAAATAAAATAGAAAAAAAAAAAAAAAAAAAAAAGAAAAAGAAAAAGAAGAAGTGATGCATACAGAATGGAGAGATGGAGAGATGGAGTGTAGTATCAAGAGCATTTTTATAAAGGTGGCAGAATGGAGAGATGGAGTGTAGTATCAAGAACGGATTCGCACATTCAATTGGAGAGATGGAGTGTAGTATCAAGAGATGGAGTGTAGTATCAAGAACGGATTCGCACATTCAATGGAGAGATGGAGTGTAGTATCAAGAGCATTTTTATAACGGATTGTAGTATCAAGAACGGATTCGCACATTCAATTGGAGAGATGGAGTGTAGTATCAAAGCATTTTTATAATTTATGTTTTTTAAGCATTTCGGTTGATTTAATTGTTTTAGTTCTCAATGCATGTTTATAACATGAAATGTCATATTTAACCAACTGAGCATGTTAGTTTAGTATCGAATTGGTTTAAAAAGTGAAACCGCACTATTGTAGCGGTGGTTCTTCACCGTGGCCGGTGGCCTATTTTCGTAAAAATTAAATAATTATGAGGGTTTGATATACACTATGTCGGTTCATTTTTAAATCGTTTTACCGTGATTTTCGATGTTAAAATAAATTGTTGTTACTTTTATCTAATTTAAGTAAGTATGAATAAAGCGATTTTAAAGAGAAACAAATATATGTTTATTTAGTATATACATATAAATACAATATTTTCAAGTGGTAAGTAAATATTCAAAAGATTGAACAATATTTATATTTATAAGTTTAAAAGTAGCTTTTACTAATGAGTGAACCAATTCTATTTTAAAGTTTATATTTTTAGAAATTTGGAGGTAAATCCTATATTTAAGAAGATAAAGTCAATTTTCCGAGCTATCGTAGTATTCTAAAAGATAGCGGATTTTTAGAATATAACGGATTTCTAGACGTAAAAGTATTACCGTAAAGTTTTACGCTTTAGCAGAAAGTAGTGGTGTCTTTGCATTATGATAATATTCAAGGAAAGACACCATAGACAGATATCTACATGCAATATGTTTTAAAGTTATGTTAATAATGTTACCGTTCCTTAGACAGACACCCCACTCCCCGGGTCGAGGGAGAATTCGATTTCGATTCAATGGGTGAGTTCTCGAGAATTCCCGACATCGTGCTCTACTCCCGGGCTATAATAAGGAGTACAGCTTTATATGCCGGAGCCGTTCAGAAATCCGGCATGCAACCTCGTACACATTCGTAGCTCATTCTAGAACACAAATAGATTAGAATCGTATCATTATTTACGTACTCTTAGTAATGTATCGCTTACATTATTTTATTCCAAAGATAATAATATTTCAAGATAGTTATTATTAATTTCGCTTAAGTCGCAAGCTTTGTTTTAAGTGCGTAATTTAATTACGCTTGCATTCTTTGTTTTCTATTATATACTTCCAAGACACATAGAATGCACTATTAACGGTACGAATACTTACATTATGCATATAACGTACGCTTTTCAAAGTAATGTTGCAAGGAACTATGAAAGCTTTTCTGGCTTTTCTTAGTTCCCTCTTGATACTTGGACACCGCATACGAGGTATTTGTGGTCACTCATATAGTTGATCTATTTTCTTCGTGTAAGATTTGGAGTATCCGTAAAGTGGAGAAGCATCGCTTGGCCACTACCCAAGCTAGATTGTTAGAGAAGACGTGTGGACTCACGTGTCCTAAAAGAGAGATAAATGATCCTAACTTTCCACAACGGAGGAATTGGTGTTAGTAGTTTACGGATGTGGAGAGAGGTGAACGGTCCATTATGTCATTTGAGATTCTTATGATGATGTGATACGACATTATTTATATAATTGTGATTTTAGTTTTCGATTTCCACCGAAGGCTTCGTGATTCAAAAAAATTATTTCGGATCATGTCCGAATGATTCGGATCCGGGTAATTGGGTAAAATATGGGTCGGGTCGTTACAATATAAGGCTCTAATCGATATATCGGGTTTTGCGCCTCTTATATGAGCAATTGCATAAGATAATGTAAATCATTTAGAAATTCTATTTTAAACATTTCAACATGAAAAATAACAATGCAAATGTATAGTCTAATTTTTACCGTAAATTACACATTTTGTTAAATTCCCTTTACATCTACCTCATTCATCCAAAGTCTATAAATTTTCCCTCATGTCTACCGTATTATGTAAAATAGAGAATCTTATTCATTTCATATTAAGTAGACATTCTGTAAACTAGAAAAACATGTATTTAAAATTGAAAAAATGTAGTATTCGTTAACAAGTGATCCGATGTAAATGCTTTAACTACGTGGCATGCCTTGCACGCCAAATACACGTAAAATAAATATTTATTGAGCGTAGAAAAGTAAATGTCTTTTTTATATTGTCAAAACGATGACAACAAACTCGCCTTTGTATATGTATTTATACTTTTCGAAATGGTGAGAAATGTTTTCAGTATATATACCTATAGAGGAAATATAATGTTGGTAATAATCGTGAACACACAAACAATCTATATGAGCAGTGGTGGAGGCATGATTTCGGTTGAAGAGAAATGATTATTTCACAACAAAGTCGCCACAACAATTTTTTCAACCATTGATTTTTTTGGGACTCATTTGAATCAATAGTGCCTCACATCATAATCAACGATCCAAAAGTCAGTCATTGCGAACTTTTTGCGCAAATTGTCGCGCATTATCACTACTCTTCAGTTGAAAGGGCACAATTCAAAGTATGATGTCAAAAAAAAAATTTAACAAAACAAAACTTTATAGATACAAATAAGAATGTCGTGGTCAGCTTGGATTTTAAAGAGATATACTTTTTAATATTAGGAGAGTCTGTTCAAAAAAATATTAGGAGAGTGATGACTATTATTAAAGAATAATAATGAATAAGTGAATAAGGACATTGGCTCCTTGTATAGTTTGTATAAGAACAATATAGAGTTTAAAAAAGAGTAGAAGAAAACGAAAGATCCGAAAAGTTTAGACACAGTAACACCACGATACATAAAAATATAGATTTAAGAGAGAACAACAAAATATACGTAGTAATTACTTGTGAATATTACTTTTGCAATGGACATTTTAGTCATTTCCAAAAATGGAGGGCACGAGCCCCCCTCATGTCTTTGTAGCTCCGCCCCTCTATATAAGGGAGCAAATCAGGACACAAATACTCATGAAAAATCGCTACGCTTTATTCTTCCCGAGATATTTTTAAGCGAATTAACAAACCATGCATTTGGATTCGTAAATTCCCGTGGAAGCGACTCTGATAACTACGTATCGTCGATCACAGCATATCAATTATTCCGACCTCTACAGTAAAGGTACCCCGCAATGGCTTTTTATTTAATTTTTTCCTTTATGTTATGTGTAAGTAATTTTCGTCTCTAATATCTAGTGAAATGGAAGAACATGAACGCAAGAAACACAACCAAAAACCACAAATAAAATCTCAAATCTAATTGGAAAGCTAATCATTTGTTCCTTGAATGATTTTGAAATCTATAATTTTTGGCTCGGTGTTTTGCAAAATTAAATGAAGCTTTTGATCCCCTCTCGCCCCACCCCCACCCCCCCCCCCCCACCCCCCGATGGCGGTGTTTTCCATAACGCGGAGAACAAAAGCGCATACCCAAATACACTTCTTCTATCACTTATTTTCGGTGTTTTTTCGGCAAAAAAAAACACTTCTTCTCGTGACGTCCCTCGTTTTGTCCGTCTTTTTCAAAATAAATGCCGGGCCCACCGAAAATCACACGATCGTTGTTAGCCTCTCTCATTTTTTGGATTGATGTATCACTCTTGCTCTTTCTTCCACCCACTTTTCTATCGCTTGCATTACTCAGATATTTTGTCATGTCATTTAATACGACATACCAATGTGTTAAATTATTAGGAGAGTGGACATTTGTTTATGTCAATTTATTTTTTTTGTTTTTTTAGCCATTTGTTTTTTTTCAAGATAAATGTTTCTTCCTAATTATTCAACAAAAATGATAACGGCACAGAGAAAGTGCACACTTTTTTCCCCAAATCCCTGTTTCTGTGGTGCAGGTTTTATGTTTTTTTGTTTGGTTTTTTTCCCTCAAATGTGTGGTCAATGTATGTTTATGTCACATTTTTTGGGGGAAGAGGGTGTGCCCCATCACCTTCACCATCTTGCAATTAATTTGCAGCCTCATTTTCAATTTTAGTCTTCTTGTCCACACTCTTAAACAATTTTACAGACACATCATTACCCACACTCTTAAACGATAAAGTTAAATAAAGTATTGTCTTTACCAATAACAATCGTTTTAAGACAATGCAGTACGCGTTTGACGTTTAATAGATTTTAATACCCTGACTTTCACTGCTTTAGTGACCAAACAATCAGTAATTAAATCCGTTGTTGTCGGTTGACCGAACCGGGCTAAGTTTTTGGTGCTTGAGTGACTTTTTAATTTAAAACTCTGTCTTGATTAATTAATTAGCTCAATACATTCATAGATTCGTTGCAGTACGTACAATAGTATCTTATTAAGCTAGAGTACTTACTAAAATTTCGTTACGTACAGGTAACCTGTATTGAGCACGTGGAAGTCGATGATGAACCTGTCCATCCATTAGTCCGACACATCCTCATGCATACGGAGCAGGACGTTGGGTCGCCGAGCTGGAGAGGTAAATCAATTATTTCACACATTTTAAAAGGGTAGTCTTGGAGCGATTGTATATATAATTAAACTAATTGATGATCGATCATAATGATTATATGTGGCCAGATTACACTAATACACTCAATCATAACCTTATGTGTTTTGATTTTTGTTTATAGGGTTTAGATACGTAGAAAACATGAGCAAAATTTTGAGGCTGTCTAATTGGATGGTACTGAGATTTTGTGATGGAATAACGAATTCAACGGTTTATTAGTGGACACTGGACAAGAATATCTGGAGATGGAATTGATGAGATGAGGATTACTATACTAATCAAGAAAGACAGGGGCATAAAGAATGGAAAATATGTTGCTGCTTCAATCACCTTTTGGCTTCCTGTGTCACCAAATGTAGTTTTTCCTCACCTTCGTGATGAAAGAAATCGTCGTCCCATGGTGTGTATATATATATATATATATATATATTCATGAAATCAAGTTCATTTATTTATTTAATTGTGATTCAGCATATTAGTTACAGTGGGATACAGTACTCTTAATAGGAGGAGTAGTTGAAGAAATAACACACTATACAAATGCTCAGGAGGCAGGCAATGTGTGATGAGGCTGACTCAATTAAGACGGTGACTAAATGGTGGATGTCACCGTGATGAATGTTATAAGATGTCTTCTCAGAGCAAGGAATATGACTAAGATTCATATAAACTAATACGCATGGACAAGCGCCTGGCCTCGCGTCCAAATATATACGTAGTAGTAGCCTACCATCGAATCTCTTCCCGGAAATTCCGTCCTAATTGATACTCTAAGAAGTTCGATTCAACGGCATCAAAGGTGTTCCGGGACATATAAATCCATTGGCATTATTATGTTATGATATATGCCCCCCCCCCCCCCCCCCCCCCCCACAACAATAGGCTGAAAAAACTATTGGAGAAAAGAGAGTAATGTCTTTCCATGGAAATTCATGTATAGGGATTCTTCCATTGCATTCTTTCCCCTTAATGTAATGCACTAGTTATTATCATGTCCGTTGTGTATTGATAAACAAACAACGAAGCTAAGAAACACGACTAGCAACCACACACATCTTCAAATCTATTTGTAACATTGATAATTTATAGACAAAGTAGACATCAAAACGTACTTTGCAAATTACATTCATTAAAATTTCAAATCATGTTTAACTATATGTGAGTCTCCATTGCATCAAACAGTTAGATGTGTAACAAGCGTGCAAGGATACTAACGGGTTCACTGCTATTAAGACTCCCTATACACAGAAGGCAATATATGGTCAAAAGAATGATGTGGGCCTGGAGGCTCCTTGGAAGAAAATCCCACCGGTACTTCGGCATCTTGAGGCCCAAAAATTTCAATTAATAATGTTCCTACACATTTTAGGATGCCCTTAGGGGCCTTTTAGGTCGGTTTAAAAGTATATCAAGGCTTACTTACGAACTGTAAGGTAATTTATTCATCTTTTTCATACTTCACATCAATAAATTTTTCTCCTTAGCATAATTCTTGAGTTCTATTCGAAAGTGACAGAATATGGAATGAAAACTGATTTCATTGATGTGTAAACCATGTAAGTGTCCCGGATTTTATCAATATAAAACAACAAGTAATAAACCGGTTAACCTCAAGTGCAAGGATCGTAGTACGGAGGCTAATGCCGGGTCGATCTTACGGGGAACTAGACGAATGTGAATCCTAGCTTTTGTTTTTCAACTAAACTATTGTCACGAAACTAACCTAAACGAAGAACTAACCTAAACAAATATGCATAAAAGTAACTAGACAGAGGAAATTAATCCAATGCTAGGCAAGATTGAAAGCGATAAAAACTAGAGTGCAATTAAAAGTAAACTAATCTAGCAATTCAAGTTTAAAGGATTAAAATCAAATTATAACGAACGAACAAGCAATTGATCCACCTATCCTATCAACATTCAATTCTAAATCGGATTAATTCGTGATCTCCACTCAAGTCGTGATTCACCTAATCGAAGGCATAAGCTCCTACTCTCGTAGACAAGTTCGTTTCCTAATCTTTTATCTTTCGATGTTAAAGATTACGTCTTTCTAACCTAGGCGTGAAATCTTTCAATTTCTAATCTAAAGTCAATCTAATAACTCTCGTTTTAATTAGATCGAAGATCTATTCTTTTATCACGGTGATCTATCGTTAACATGATTTTCATCAAATAAACAATCATCAAAGCAAGCATCTTTCGATTAAACATGCAAAAACATACGAAACATGATAAAAGAAACGAACTTGAAATAGATACTCACAGATTAATCACGAATCAAAACCGAATTGTTGAAGGAAGGCTTCACAACGCTTGTTCAAGAGGGTTTTAGCCTCTTAGCATCCTTGTTGCAACTCGAATTGATGAAATAAAAGACATGAATCTATCTAATCTAATCTAGGAATTAAATTGCATAAAAGTAGATAAAAATCGTAGAAAAACGCAGCCAAGCCGCCCCTAGGTTTTTAGGGTTCGAATTGTATATATGAGATTGATAAATCGCGCCTATTTATAGATTTTTAGGTCGGTTTAGGCTAAGGCGGTGCTTGGACGCCCGTCCACTATCTTGGACGCTCGTCCAACAGCTTCTGGACGGAGGTGAACGCTCGTCTATGCAGCGTTTGAAGGCTCTGAATGTAAATCGCATCTCTGAACGCTCGTTCGGTTGAGCAAACGCCCGTCCACCATGGACGGACCGTGGACGCTCGTCCATCGATGCTGGAACTCGATCTCTTGATCATTATCTCTTCCTTCTTCCATCTTTATCCTTCTTTTCTCATCTCTATCTCGATTTAGCTCGAATTATATCAACATTTGATCATCAATTTAGCCTCCAACATGTATCTACATCACATTAAGACATCGCAAAACGTAACACAATCCAAATACTCATAAAACCATAATCAAAACACGTACACAACCTCATTTTGCGAATAAACTAATTAAAATCTCACTTGCTTAATAAATCATTTAAAACCACATTTCCTATGCAAATCATATGAATTATGGAGGAGAACATCATAAAATACAACGTTATAAAACGTATAAATTCACCCTTAACAACTCCCCCACACTTAAACTTTGCTCGTCCCGAGCAAAACAAAACAAGATAAAGGCTCGGAAAGAAGATAGACATCTCAACACATATACCATATAGTCAATAAATTAGAAGTTCACCCGTGTGTGTGCATAACCATAGCAAATTTCCACTAAATCCAAACTTGAATATTTCAAGCAAAACCAGCTAATACCCCCTTCAAACTAGTAATAAAAGATACTTATAAGATGCACCCTACAAAACGGAACATATCCCGTATAAGATGATAGAACACATTTAAGACCTTTCCGACATACTTAGAGGATAATCCCTACAGCATATCCATCGGTTTATACTTGGGATAAGATTAACGATAACTAAGTCTCATTTCATTCTTTTCATAACAATTCTTAAGTTGATTCAATTGATTTCACATTTAAACACACATCAGAATAAGCTATTGCTCATCATAGCGTAATAGACATACGTGGTATACCCTACCTTACTCAAATCATAAAGCAAATTCTTCTTCGATCGTCGTGAGCTTTTGGTCATCATAGTGGAATAAAACATTTCGAGATAATGCCTTACCGCACTCAAATCATCGACCTAGCCTTCCGACACACACTATTGATTTCATTATTAACTCAACTTTTTCAAATGACATTAGTTACGTATTACTTATCACATTCAAACTTCTAGATATTCACAAGACATCGTACTTGGAACTCAACACAAACTATCATAAGTCTCACGATATGAACATTAGCACTAAGCACATGACTTATAAGGAATCAAACATCACTAATCAAAAGGGGTATAACTTTATAATATAGCTCATCATTTACTATGGCATGTGAAAAAGAGTGTCGGGTGAAACAACTAACTTACGAAACATACGGCATACAAGATCAATGAATACAACAAACCGAACAAAAACATGCATTGCTCACTCGAGACAAAACAAAAATTTTTAAAATTTAGCTCATTTTTGCATAAAAATAAAATCATGTAAGCAAATGTATAGATACATATCGACTTATCCCCTCCCCCACACTTAAATTACAAAGATGTCCTCATGGTGTGCAAAAATAAAAAAGAAATAGAAAACTTAGCCGATTCGTTGTTCGAAAGGAGCTATTCCGGAAGTGGGTCGACCTCACCCGTAAATGCTCAACGAATCCAAGAGATCGTGGACCATCCACCGGAAAACCGAAATCGTCTAAAGCTCACAATCGCTATCGAAAATATCCCGCACACTTGAAAAAACAAAGAAATACCTCGGGGGATACAAGGGATTAAACCATATCGCGCAAAAGTGATAGAGGTAAAGATAAGAGGAAATCGTAAGCAAAACAACACTTCGACCCCGTATAAGATTAGACGGCCGATCGACAAAAACAACACAATCCTAATAAGATTAAAACAACTAGAACAAGGAAAAATAACTAAAGAAAGAAACTAACATAATAAGGGATATCTAGGATGCCTCCTAGTAGTGGCTAATGGTTATTGTCGTTAGCTCGACACATTTGAAGCTCACTGATCAAGCCATTTAACCTTTTCTCGCGCCCACTACCTCGTTTAAGCTCCGGTCCGTAGTGTGGTGCGTAAACAAGATCTAACACATGGGGTAAAATCTTTTATAGCCTTCCAAACTCGTTTAATCTTCCCCATGGCTGATTTCTTTCTCTCGATTCCTCCGATGACGTTTAAGCTTTTGCTCTTTTTCATACTCCTCCATATCCCAACTACCCGCTAGAACTTCGCCGATGAACCAATACCGTCATTCTCGGAGAATAAATCGGATGAAAACTCGTCAAACTCATTGACCTCTCGTAACACCACATCCGAGAATATCGAGAAATTTAACAATCAAAGGTTTTTCTTTAGGTTCACCAATGTAGTGCTTGCACCTTTGACCATTAACTCGAAACGGTTGGTCCGGATAACCGCGTAGTTCTAGAACACCTCCAGGAATGATTTGGAGAATCTCAAAAGGACCGGACCAACGTGTTCTCAACTTCCCAGAAACAAATGTAACCTAGAATTGTATAAGAGAACTTGCTCGCCGACCCGGAATTCTCTCTTCTTTATCTTGGCGTCATGGAGTAGTTTCATCTTCTCTTTACTAATCCCGGCGCTTTCATAAGCCCGGAGTCTAAATTCATCCAAGCTCATGCAACCGTCGCAATCGATGTTTCCCACAGATTGGGAATCGAAGTTCAAAAACTTCGTAGCCCAATACGCCCCGTGCTCTAACTCGACCGGCGTATGGCATGGCTTACCGTAAACCATTTGATATGGCGATGTACCCATAGGGGTCTTATAGGCAGTCCCTATATGCCCAAAGTACATCGTCCAACTTCGTACCCGCCTTTTCTATGACTATTCACCGTCTTCTCCAGATTTTCTTAAGACTCGGTTGCTTCGCTCAACCCGACCACTAGTCATCGGATGATATGGTGTGCCGCTTTATGGCGAACACCATACTTCTCGAGGACTTTTTCAAAGGTCGGTTGCGTAAGTGTGTCCCTTCATCACCGATCAAGGCACGTGGACATCCAAACCTCACAAAGATGTTCTTCTTCGTAAATTTCATGACCGTTTTATGATCATTGTGAGGAGTGGCAATTGCCTCCACCCATTTCGAAACATAGTCAACGCAGTACTAAGATGTATTTGTTGCCACAAGATGATGGGAATGGTCCCATAAAATCGATGCCCCAAACATCAAAAACTTCGCATTCAAGGATGGGTTTCAACGGCATGTCAAACCGCCTTGTCAGAGTACCGGTTCTTTGGCACCTATCACAAGCTTTACAGAAAGCTTCTACGTCCTTAAAGATCGTGGGCCAATAGAAACCGGACCGGAAGATCTTCGCAACCGTTTTCCAAGGACCAAAGTGACCACCCGTGGGTCCACTATGGCATTGCTCGATTATATCGCGTTGCTCGGATTCCGGAACACATCTCCTAAGCAAACCATCTTTACAGCATCTTGAAAAGATAAGGTTCATCCCAAACGAAATATTTCATATCGTAGAAGAACTTCTTCTTCTCTTGATAAGACATTTCAGATCGAGATAACGGGCATGAAGGTAGTTTACAATGGAGGAATACCATGGAACATCGGGAGGACAACCGTCTATCAACATAATGTTTTCTAGAGGAAAGTAAAGATCTATATCATCCGGTTCATCCTTTTCCTCACTTAACATTCTAGAAACGTGATCCGCCACTACATTTTCACCGCCCTTTTTATCTTTAATTTGAACGTCAAACTCTTGGAGGGTCGCATCCAACGCAAGAAGCGCGGTTTAGCTTCCTTTTTGGTCAGCGAGATAACGCAAAGCAGCCGTGATCACCCACACAATCACTTGAGCACCAAGCAAGTAACTACGAAATTTATCCATAGCAAAGACTACGCCTAATAATTCCTTTTCGTTGGTCGTGTAGTTAACTTGAGAAGGATTTAGTGTGTGGATCGGCATAATAGATAGGTCGGAACTTTCCGTTAAGCTTTTGCCCTAAGACCGCACCAACCGCATAGTTGGATGCATCACACATAAGCTCAAAGTGGTAGGTTCCAAGTCCGGAGAGATATAAGTATCGGAGCAGAGATCGCCTACTCTTAAGCTCCCTCAAACGCGCGCTTGCAATTCTCATCAAAATCAAAAGTAACGTCTTCTTTGAGTAAAGTAGACAGGGGCTTGGCAATCTTTGAAAAGTCCCGGATGAACCTCCTATGAAGCCGACATGTCCGAGAAAACCTCGGACCTCCCGAACATTCTTAGGATAACTCATCTTCTCAATAGCTTCAACCTTGGCCTTATCTACTTCTATACCTTTGGCTGACACTTTGTGGCCAAGAACTATGCCTTCATCTACCATGAAATGGCATTTTTCCCAATTGAGCACTAAGTCCTTTTCCACACATCTAGACAACACCTGATCAAGATTATCGAGGCAATCGTCGAAGGATTGACCAAAGACCGAGAAATCATCCATAAAAATCTCCATGCACTTTTCAACTAGCCCGTCAAAGATTTCCATCATACACCTTTGAAAGGTGGCTGGGGCATTACAGAGACCAAATGGCATCCGCCTGTAGGCGA
This sequence comes from Gentiana straminea, assembly GCA_036785695.1. Taxonomy (NCBI): domain Eukaryota; kingdom Viridiplantae; phylum Streptophyta; class Magnoliopsida; order Gentianales; family Gentianaceae; genus Gentiana; species Gentiana straminea. Next base: position 25,543 of record JAVUPR010000365.1, read on the forward strand.
ATGTCCCATAAGGGCAAGTGAAAGTGGTCTTCTCTTGGTCACATGTGATCGATGGGTATTCGGAAGTATCCCGAATATCCATCCAGAAGCAAGAGAACGCGTGCCCTACTAGACGCTCAAGCATTTGATCAATGAATGGAAGGGGGAAATGATCTTTCATTGTGACCTCATTGAGTTTTCTATAGTCAATACGTACTCTATAGCCCGTAACTAGCCTCAATGCTATCTCCTCTCCCTTCTCATTCTTCTCAATAGTAATTCCCCCTTTTTTGGGGACTACCCGAGTCGGGGACACCCACTCACTATCGCAATGGCGTATATGATACCCATATCTAAGCTTAATGATTTCCTTCTTGACTACTTCTTGCATGTGAGGGTTAAGCCTCCTCTCGGGGTCGTCTTACACGTTTAGCACCCTCACTAGTCTTGATCTTGTGCATGCAGATGTCGGGAGATATCCCTCGGATATCTCCCACCTGCCATCCAAAGGCTTTCTCATTTTTGCGCAAGACGTTTAACAAGCTTTAAGCTCTTCTATTCGAGATAGCTTGGCAGTAGATGATCAAAGGAAGCTTGTCACCTTCTCTCGTAAATACATACTTAAGATGTTTAGGCAACGGCTTTCGTAACCAAGTCTACAGGGGGTTCCTCTAGACTTGATTTAAGATCTCCACTCTTCAACTCAACATCGTTGAGTTTACTTAGTGGTCCTACTGCCAAAGCTTCTTCTCTTAGCTCATCCTCGAATTCAGCTGCTAAATGATCTAGATTGACCATACCATGATTGTTTAGATTATCGATCAATCGCTCATATTCTTCTTCTACAAACCATGACTTGCTTGTCCATGAAGTCATTGAAGTCATCGACGTCTCCTCAATGGAAAAGCCGGTTGGAGAACCGGAGGGTACTTGAATAGATTTTAAACACTATAGCTCACCTCTTGGTCACCCACTCGAATAGTCACTTGCCCACCATCACAATCTATGAGGGCTCTAGCCGTAGAAAGGAAAGGTCTTCCAAGAATCGTAGGGACATTTTCATTTTTCTCCATATCTAAGACATACCGCCAACGGGAAAGGTAAACCTACCAACTTGAACCAATACGTCCTTTAGATCCCCGAGGCTTTCTTTGAAGATCTATCGAACCGCAAGTTCATGGTAGTGGGTTCTAGAAGACTTTGTAAACCCAAACCGCTTGCAAATAGATAATGGCATCAAGCTTATGGATGCACCCTGTGTCACATAAAGAATTTGGAAAGACTAGGCCTCCCATCCGCAATGTGAGCACGAATTTTCCGGGGTCACCTCATTTGATTGGTAAGTCTGGATAATTGATCATTGAACAATCCTCACCAATTGCCTGATCCATTTCTGCTAACTTCTTCTTCGAAGAAACAACATCCTTTATGAATTTGGTGTACTTAGGCATCTCTACCAAGACATCAGACAATGGAAGATTAACCTGAGTATTTTTCAACAAATTGAGCACCTTTTCGTACTTCTTATCCTCAATCAAAGGAATGTTGCTCTTTCTCGGTGGAAATGGAAGTTTCTTAAGGTCATCCTCAAAGAAAACCTTCTTTGAGGATGCACTAACGGCCCGTCTTCCGCATCTTTCCAACGAACAATGCCTTTTTCGCATTTCTTAGTAGTCGGGGAATCAGCCACCTGACTATCATTTAACTCATCAGTCCTCAGGGGATCAGCCACCTGAGGATCCTCAATTATTTCACTTCTCGGGGAACAGCCCACCGAGGACATCCGATCGATTCTTTATTCCTCAAGGGATCGCCCACCCGAGGAATCTCAACTCTTTCTTCTACCAGGGGATCGCCCACCCGATTTGCCTTCTCGCAGCCAAGGGGATGATGGGTGCTCAACTTCCCTCCCCGCCTTACCAATGGCAGTGAGGGGCTAGTGGTTTCCCCGGAAGCCGTGGGGACCACCAACTTGAGAACCACTTCTCAAGTTCATTGCACCGGCCTCTTCTCTACCGTACGGAGGTGAAGGTACCTGTGTCGCTGCATTGATCGTCGCTTAAATCGGCCCGAGCGACTTGACCGCCTCTTGGATTCTTTTCCGTGAAGCCGGGCAACCGCCCCGACGGTCTAGAGGCTAACCGCTCGGCCCAATTGCCCGATTTGCCTCTCAAGACTTTTCATCGTCCCGCTTTGCTCCTCTCGAAATGAATTCCATTCGGCTTTTATATCGTCCCGGTGGGAGGTGCCTTGAGAGTTTTGAAAGTTCGGGGAAATGGCCGGCTTGGCCGACTTTGGAATGTGTAATTAGAATTGGCGGGCCAATTTCGATTGAACCTTTGCCGTGGATTGGAAGAATTATAGCTTGGGTTCGATTATAACCAGGGTTTCTATTGAAGTTCGAATTAGATTAAATCCCGAAGACCGATTAAACCCTTGGTTTTGGAAACTGTTCTCGCCGCAGAATTGGTTATTGAATCTCTCGATTTGTCCGGCCGAGAAAGCATTGACTTCCGCATTTCGCCCAATCACGGGACGAAGCGAGCCGTGTGCCCCATGCTATCACATACTTGGCATGTGATTGGATTATGCCGTCCATAGTCATGAACAAAGCATTGACTTGCCGAGCAGAGGGGAAGAAAATTGACATTGGCCACTCATATGGCCGTCCGACAAAGATGCTTCACAATACGTAACTTGAGAGTTCTCGTGAAAGTGAAGGAGCCCGATAACTCGGGTAGGGGCCGGTGTGAGAGGTCGTCGGGCATTGAGAAGGTGCCATCTCGCTTTTGCGCATGGCAACAAGACTTTGCATAGTCACCTCTTCGACCTTGGGAGGGGAGGAGGTGCTTGGATGGCTTGATAAGAGGGGCGTAGTTATATTTGGCAATGTCCTCGAACAACGCCCACCCCTCATCAGGTGTTTTCTTGAGAAATGCCCCACCAGAGGAACTATTGACCATGCCCTTGGTGAGCTCGGTCAATCCACTGAAGAAAGTATGGACTTGCCTTTGCTTTGGCAAGCCATGATGGGGACACTTGCGCAGGAGAGACTTAAACCTTTTCCACGCATCAAAGAATGACTCATTTTCCACCGACGGAATGTGAAGATTTCGTTCGTACAACGGGTCGTTTTTGAAGGAGGAAAGTATTGACTTAGAAATTCCTTCTCGAGCTCAGCCCACGTAGTGATGGATTCAGAGGGGAGAGAGTGATACCACTCGAGTGCCTCCCCCCGTAAGGAAAATGGAAATAGTTTAAGCTTGATGGCATCCTCGCTTACACCTTGGATACGGGTAGTACCGCATATTTGCAAGAATGTGTGTAAGTGAGTGTGGGGGTTTTCATATTGGAAACCATGAAAAATTGATGCATGCTGCATCATCTGAATAAGTCCGGGTTTAAGCTCGAAGTTTGGAGCAGTAATGGTAGGCATGACGATAGCCGGGTTTATGGTGACTGTACCGGGCATGGCATAGTCGGCCAACGTCCGTCTATCTTCCGCTGCCATTATTATTATGTCTTTGATTTCTCCTGCAGATATTGCTCAAATTCTTGATCAGAAACCTAAACTACGAAAAATTTAAAACAAAAACGTAAAATACTAAAAAGGGGAAAAAAAAAAAAAAAAAAACGTGTTGAAATCTTCGAGCCCAAAACGGAAGGGAAAACAGTGGATTTTGACCTCGAAAACGGTGTCGAACGGCCTCCGGCCGTCCGCCACGTCGTCGGCGTCGGAACGAGCTTTCCGAATTGGGGTCCCGCGCGCCAATCCGACACTCGAGCCGAAAGTTATGGCCAAAATACTATCAAGTGCTAAAATGGACCCTTTTATCCTAAAATTTGATCGTGAAAGGTGTGAGTCGATGATTCAACCTAAGAAACCTACCTACGACACTTACCTACGAAAAAAACACAAAACCTAATTGAAATAAAAATAAAAACTAATGGTAGACAGACGTACGGGCGTCCAATTAATCGGACGGGCGTCCTCCCGAGGAAGAATCGGACGGGCGTCTCGTATGACCGTACGCTCGTCCAACCGGAAATGCATTCGAACAGAGAGCAGAAAAAGAAACGATAACAGAAAACAGAGACTAAAACTCAAAAACAAAAGTCTATACTACAACTAACAAGAACAAATATTAATTAACAGAAAAAAACAAATAAGTAAAAACAACTAAATCACCAACGAAAAACAGAAATAAAAACAAAAACCTAACCTAAATTACTAAAAACAAAAACTAGACAACCGTCCGGTTCCCCGGCAACGGCGCCAAAAACTTGTCCCGGATTTTATCAATATAAAACAACAAGTAATAAACCGGTTAACCTCAAGTGCAAGGATCGTAGTACGGAGGCTAATGCCGGGTCGATCTTACGGGGAACTAGACGAATGTGAATCCTAGCTTTTGTTTTTCAACTAAACTATTGTCACGAAACTAACCTAAACGAAGAACTAACCTAAACAAATATGCATAAAAGTAACTAGACAGAGGAAATTAATCCAATGCTAGGCAAGATTGAAAGCGATAAAAACTAGAGTGCAATTAAAAGTAAACTAATCTAGCAATTCAAGTTTAAAGGATTAAAATCAAATTATAACGAACGAACAAGCAATTGATCCACCTATCCTATCAACATTCAATTCTAAATCGGATTAATTCGTGATCTCCACTCAAGTCGTGATTCACCTAATCGAAGGCATAAGCTCCTACTCTCGTAGACAAGTTCGTTTCCTAATCTTTTATCTTTCGATGTTAAAGATTACGTCTTTCTAACCTAGGCGTGAAATCTTTCAATTTCTAATCTAAAGTCAATCTAATAACTCTCGTTTTAATTAGATCGAAGATCTATTCTTTTATCACGGTGATCTATCGTTAACATGATTTTCATCAAATAAACAATCATCAAAGCAAGCATCTTTCGATTAAACATGCAAAAACATACGAAACATGATAAAAGAAACGAACTTGAAATAGATACTCACAGATTAATCACGAATCAAAACCGAATTGTTGAAGGAAGGCTTCACAACGCTTGTTCAAGAGGGTTTTAGCCTCTTAGCATCCTTGTTGCAACTCGAATTGATGAAATAAAAGACATGAATCTATCTAATCTAATCTAGGAATTAAATTGCATAAAAGTAGATAAAAATCGTAGAAAAACGCAGCCAAGCCGCCCCTAGGTTTTTAGTGGTTCGAATTGTATATACGAGATTGAGAAATCGCGCCTATTTATAGATTTTTAGGTCGGTTTAGGCTAAGGCGGTGCTTGGACGCCCGTCCACTATCTTGGACGCTCGTCCAACAAGCCTTCGGACGGAGGTGAACGCTCGTCTATGCAGCGTTTGAAGGCTCTGAATGTAAATCGCATCTCTGAACGCTCGTTCGGTTGAGCAAACGCCCGTCCACCATGGACGGACCGTGGACGCTCGTCCATCGATGCTGGAACTCGATCTCTTGATCATTATCTCTTCCTTCTTCCATCTTTATCCTTCTTTTCTCATCTCTATCTCGATTTAGCTCGAATTATATCAACATTTGATCATCAATTTAGCCTCCAACATGTATCTACATCACATTAAGACATCGCAAAACGTAACACAATCCAAATACTCATAAAACCATAATCAAAACACGTACACAACCTCATTTTGCGAATAAACTAATTAAAATCTCACTTGCTTAATAAATCATTTAAAACCACATTTCCTATGCAAATCATATGAATTATGGAGGAGAACATCATAAAATACAACGTTATAAAACGTATAAATTCACCCTTAACAGTAAGGGATAGTGTGTATATATACACAATTGGGGGAATAATTTGGGGTATTCTATAGATATCTACACAATAAATACAAATATATTCGTAATAAATACAAAATGATACAATATCTCCTAATACGCCCCCTCAAGTGGTAGGAGGGGAGTGAAGGCCCACTTGGAGTTAAAGTGGATAAAGGGAAGACGAGATAGTGGCTAGGTCAAGCCCTCAACAAGCCGATCGTAACAGTGAGACATGCAAAACGCGACGAGACCCTATTACACTTAAGAAGTTCAAATTCAACGACATCGATGGTGTTCCCGGACACATATATCCAATGGCATTACTATGTTAATTATGATATAATGCCCCGCCGCAAAAGTTTGAAAAAACTACTTGGAGAAAAAAGAGTAATGTCTTTCCATGGAGTTGGAGTATCGGTTGGTAAAAAAACCAATTTCCTCGACTTTGTGTCTTCTTCTTTTGAAGACCCCGAATAAGTTAGTTTTATTATGCTTTAATGTGAAAAGGAAACAGGGATCCCAACAATAGAACCCGGTTCCGACGGCAACACTTGGTCGTGACACCCTACCTCAAGAGTGAGGATTTCGAAACCCTATTACTTTGATTCGTTTGCATGGAAGATATCCCCGGTGGGTTTGCTTCCATAAAACTCAATGTACACCTTTTCTTAAACCTTAATGTGTGTTTTCTTCGTGTTCATATTTGGCGGATTTGATTCCCTAGTTGGGTTCGCATTCTAGTGAAAAGACTTGCCTTGGGATCTGGGCTGGCCCACCACTAAGGCGAAGGAGCCGGTGGTTTTAGGCCCAACGGTGTCCGGGGCCCAACATTACATGTTTCGATAAAAGAAAAAAAAATCCGTGTAGATCCAATCTGATCCAACCTAATATAACGTGTTAATTTTTTTATTTGAATTGATAAAGTCCCAAAAAAATTTAATCGTTTCGATAAAGGCCCAAAAAAAATTTACTTGGCCTAATTTGAATCAATAAATATGAAACCTCGATTTAAAAAACAAAATCCAACGACTTAGCCTTTGGCCCAAAAAATACCAGGGGCTGCCTATCTTAGGATTACAGATCAACATGGCATATAATTTATCTTGTACATTCGTGTATATATAGGGATTCTTCCATTGCATTCTTTCCCCTTAATGTAATGCGGTAGTTATGATCGTGCCTGTTGTGTATTGATAAACAAACAACGAAGCTAAGAAACACGACTAGAAAACCACACACATCTTCTAATCTATTTGTTAAATGGATAATTTATAGGCAAGTAGTCATCAAAATGCACTTTGCAGATTACATTCATTTTGATTTCAACGCTTGTTAAACTATAAAAGTTCCGGTCTCTATTGCATCAAACAGTTAGATGTGTAACAAGCGTGCAAGAATACAAACGGATTTAGGAAATATATGGTCGATGAATGAAGTGGCCTCGCGGACTCTTCGGAAGAAAAGTCCACCGGTACCTCGGAAGCTTGAAGCCCAAAATTGTCAATTTTTGATGCTCCTATGCATTTTAGGATGCCCTTAGGCGGCTATGAGGTCGGTTTAAAAGTATATCAAGGCTTAGTTACGAACTGTAATGTAATATATTCAGCTTTTTCGTACTTTACATCAATAATTTTTTCTCCCAAGCATAATTTTTGAGTTCTATAGTATTATTTAAAAGGGATTTTTGTCAATCGCATTGTGGAAGTATTGAATTATCAGATTTGAGGTATCTACATGTGTCCATGCTTGCTTTATTCTTGGATAACTTGATGTTTTACTTTCGCGTTTATATGATGCTAGGCAAGATTTCTGCTATTCAAATCATGTAGTTAGGAATTCAATGTGTCATCAGGAAGAAAGATATGGATCCTGTATTGCAAGACAGATTCTATGACCTAATAGTAAAATTCCAAGTACTTGGTCATCTAAGCTAAAGTTTCAATGTGTATACTATGACAAAATCTATTACTTATGCACAACTCCCCTTTTATAGGGAGATGGGACGCCATGTTGTATTTTGTTTACAAGGTCCTAATAATAATAGAAGAAATATGTCAAGCTTTTGTATTTTCATTTTTATTATTGATTATATTAAAAGATTACCAATCCCTTGTAAGCTTGTCTTCGTCTTATTTTTGAGGTAATTTTCGTATATAAAGTGTTTTGAACTATTTTTTAGATTTACTTTCTTAATTTGTTTTGTGATTAACGGAAATTAAATAGATAACTATACGAGTTTTAAAATGCAAACATGTAATTATCAATCGTGGCATGATATATGCTTAGGAAGGAATAAGAACAACACATTATTTCGATATAATTAATGGGAATAGTTATACTTATTTCCTATTGTAGCTAGTGTCTTCTTTTATAAAAGATGAAATCGCGTTGTGAGCCTTTCAATTTGGTGAATCAACCATGTTTGAGTTGGAGAACCGAGTCTAATCGAAGTTGAAATTTCAATGTTTAATCAAAGTTTATGTAATTTAAGCCGGAAAAATCGAAATTCAGGCTCGGAGATTGAAGAAAATGCTCAAATGGATTTTCTTATCTTGAATACGGTATTTGAAGAACATAAACCTGAGGAATTTTACTAGAAGAATCAAATGTGGGTTTTGTTTTTGCAAACATGTAGCTCAAAATTTTCAAAAATACAAAAACGAGTTTAATTGAGTTGAAAATGTGCGTTTAATTGAAGTTACATTTAAGCTAGTTTCCCAATAAAAGGGGAGCTTTGCATAAGTAATAGATTGTGTCACAGTTTACATGTTGAAACTTTAGCTCGTATGGCCAAGTGATTGAAGTTTTATTATTAGGTCGCAGTTCAAATTTGTCTTACGACAAATTTTTATTTTCAAGTAAATGGAGGAGAAATAAGACCCATGTACCACGTAGGATCCAACGTGGCAGCCTAGTCGCAACCACGTAAGCAATTTTAAAAGAATCGGGTGCCCGCCGCCGTTATCCGGCGAGTAGGACCTTTCTTTTAAAAAACCAACTTAGATGACCATTTTCCTCACCGGAGCGGAAACATGACTAAAATTCTTAGTAGACCAAGTTACATGTGCCAATTTTGCCAATTTTTCCCTTCTTTCCGGCTATCCAGTTATTAGTGCTTGGGATCTGACCATTCTGCTCGTTAATTCTGGTTGTTGATCTTAATGAAGTCATGTAAAGGGGTGGGGATTGAAAAGAACATTGCATTAATTATATTCAAGGGGTGTTATTGTCATTTGACGTTAAGTCAAAAACATTAACTACTCTTCTTAATATGTGTGCTTTTGGTAATCGCGATGCTTAAATAGGAATGGAGGGAGTAGTAGATTAAATAACCCCGTTCATGTTTATTTTGGTCCAAGACCATCTTTTTGTTGTTAATCCTTGTTCATTGGTTTTGTTTATACACGTTAAACATCGCCTATGTGTGATCAACCTTGACTCGCTATATTATACCACGATTGATCTAGTCCTCTTAATAATATCGGTGTGTTACACGTGTATCCATCATTTCCTAGTCACGAACCCGTAAATGTACCGACGAATGTGCATAGATTTTATTGATCTCAACAAAGAATGTCTCAATGATCGTTATCCTCTACCAAATATGATGATTGGTAGACTCCTTGGTGGGCTTTGACGTTTTTTTATCTCTTAGATTCTTATAAAGTGGTCATCAAATCAGATGGCGGAGGAGGATGCGACAAAACCTCCTTAATCACCGAGATCGGCGCCTTTTCGCTACATAACCATGCCATTTGGTCTCAAAAATGCAAAGTGGCAACATAGTATAGATCGTTTAACACGATATTTGTTAATCGATCGGAAAGTGTATGGAAGTCTTAGTAAACAACTTGTAGTCAAGAGAAGAACCGTGGCTTTATACTTGAGCAACTTAATAAGGCCTTGAAGTATGCAGAGTTACCAATACGAGGCTATATCCGAAGAAATGTACTTTCAGTGTTCAATCTAAAAAGTTCCTGGGCTATATGGTCTCCAAGGAGGGAATCCTGGCTAACCGGGACAAAGTTGATATACTTCGGAATATGCCTCCACCAAGAAGTGTGAAGGAAAGGCATAAGTTGAATAGAGAATGACAAATTGAGCGTATTCCTATCCGGAGAACGACAATGTTTAATCAAAGTAATTTATTAAACATGTATTCTTATAAAATAAATTTGATCTGTGATTTAATTGAGAGAAGTCAACTTGTCTAAGGAAGATGAAAAAGAGCCAGGATCTTCTCAAGTATTAGTCTTAAGTGATTTTACAAGTACAAGTGATCTAACCAAATATTCAAAATGTGAAAAATGATCTAGTTGTATTTTTTTTTTCAAAACTACATTGTTTTGTTGATAATATCTAAAAATACTTGTATCCGAGAGATCACTTAAAATTATTACTTGAGGGGATCTTTGCTCGATGAGAAAATTCGTTAAAAACATAATATTAATTATTACACCCATATCGTTTTAGAAAACAAGTAAAAATAACACTTTTTGAAAGATTTTTAAGTAGATGATAGCCTAAAAAGATGTATAGGGAGAAGGACAATTTGATATAGTTTAAAGGCCACACACACACAAAACAATATTAAAATAAAACACCATCAACGTCAATAGGTGTGAATTTTTATTTTTATTTTGTATTTCTCTTTCCTCCATCATTTTTTTTGAGTGAAACCTCCATCATTTTTAAACATTCATATATTTTGATCCATATCTCGAAACGTAATAAAAAATTCACCAAATTTATTTATTTTTTCACACTCCTCGTTTTGTGACTTCGTTTGATGTCATTACATCGTTTTCGTGAGTTTCACTGTCTATATTTAGTCAATGAATTTCAATAGTAAATCTCGAAAAAAAACAGTGAATTTAGATAGTGAAGTTCAACAGTGGATTTCATAAATTACATCGTTATATGGTCATTGAAGCCCCGAAATAAAGAGCATGAAAAAAAAATCCGTGAATTTTTTTTTATATTTTGAAGTTGTAGATTAGGATATCGATATAATTGGTTAAAAATAAACAATGTGAGAGAAAGTGTATTGGATCTTAATTTCTCCCTTTGCACTACCTACACGTCAAACATAAGTTGATGTTTATTTTTTGGGATTTTGACACTTTTGATCCTTCATGTTTTAGTTTTATTTCTAAAATTATCCTTATGTTCATGAATGACATTTTTGGTCCCCTAAGTTTGTATTTTGGTTCAATTTTAGGACAATTACCTTGTATTTTGTTTCAATTTTAGGACAATTACCTAATTAGCCATATAAGTTAACGTCGACTAAACGTTTGATCCAACCTGACTGTCACAAATCCCTCATTCCTCTTTCAAATCTCTAATTTTTCTCTCTCAAATTGACACTAACTACACAACAAAAAAACCTCTACAATGTATTTGATTTTTCTTAATGTCGATGTTTAATCAATTAGATGGATATGAAAGCATATGTGGCTATCAAAGCGGCTAATTGGTAATTGTCCTAAAATTGAAACAAAATATAAACTTAGATGACCAAAAGTGTCATTCATAAACATAATGGTTATTCTTAAAACAAAGCTAAAATATAAGTACCAAAAGTGTCAAAGCCCTTTTTTTTAATAACTTCGTCATTTATGCAAAACTTTTGAAAATGTGTCAGACTACTTATTTTAGATCTTATTTTTGTGATTCTCCCCAATTCCAACATTATTATTATTATTATTATTATTATTATTATTATTATTATTATTATTATTATTATTATTATTATTTTGAGAAACCCTAATTCCCATTATTTTTTCCAAACAAATACTATTAAATTTGAATGCCATTTAACTAATATTTGACTAGTTTTCTGATGACCGGCGGCACCACCGGAAATTAAGATTTAGGCCTTTTCTCATGTTTTTTCATCAATAATCGCCTTTTATATCCGTTTAAAGCTTTCGGGATTTACCTCGCTTACATCGGTGGAACTTCTTCGAGAAATGGAGGCCGGGCATCCGCCCTCCCAATTATGCGGCGGAGGTAAAAAAAAATGGGGATCCCGTTAAAGCTTTGCTCCCGCACCGGAAATTACAACATACAAAGGAGAATTGGCTACCAAATTCCCTCAATTGATACCGGAAACAAGAAAATCAAAGAAATAATAGGGAGAAACGGGGGAAATTGATATTAGAAAGAGAAAAGTGAAAGTACGTACAAAATGCAATGTTTTTCTACACCCCTATTCTCAAAAAACTCAGATATATACCCCTCGTCTATGCCGCCTTGGCAATAACATCATCAACTACTTTAATTACCTCAAAGAAACATTAAATAAAAGACATAATTTAATAAAAATCCTTCGAACATTAAAGATCCTGACAAAACTCCTTCCCCTTAAACAGCCTTGTCCTCAAGGCAATCTGAACAATGGAAACTTCTTCATCACATCCTTGGCATCTTCCCATGTTGCTTGATATTCATCTAAATTTGTCCATGGGATCTTCCACTGGACTATGGCTGTATTGTTTCTTTTCACCGTTCTGATCTCCAAAACTCTCTCTGGATACACAACCAATTGCCCATCATCAATAGTAGCAGGTGGCTGTAAACTGGGAGTGAATTGATCCCCAATACACTTCTTTAAAACAGAAACGTGGAACACAGGATGAAGCTTAAAAGATGCAGGTAGTAGCAATTTGTAAGCAACTTGTCATATCCTCTCAATGATTTCATAGGGACCATAGTATATGGCTGAAAACTTCAAGTTCTTCCCCATGGCCAATGATGTTTGCCTGTAGGGTTGCAATTTCAAAAAGACCCTGTCTTCAACCGCATACTCTTTGTCAATTCTCTTCATGTCTGCAAAATACTTCATCCTAGATTGGGCAACCTTTAGATTTTCCTTCATTTGTTTAGTAAGTATTTGTTTCTTTTTCAGGAATTGCTTTACAGAAGTAGATTGATTTAGGGCAAAACTACCTAATGGAAGAGCAGTGGGTTGGTAGCCATACAATGCTTCAAAGGGAGTGATTTTGAGTGAAGTATGGTAACTGGTATTGTACCAAAATTCAGCAAGTGGTAGCCATAATTTCCAGCTCCTAGGTTTCTGAAAACACATACACCTGAGATACATCTCCACACACTGATTGACCCTTTCAGTTTGCCCATCAGCTTGTGGATGATAGGATGTACTTAATGAGACCTTGACCCCAGCCCTTTTTAGTAAATACTGCAAAAACTCAGATGTAAACACCTTATCCCTATCACTGACAATCTCCATTGGCAAGCCATGTAGTTTATATACTGAATCAAAGAAAGTCTTTGCCACAATCTTAGCTGTATACCCTTGTTGCAATGGCATGAAGTGTCCATATTTGGTGAACCTGTCAATTACTACAAATATCACATCCCTCTCCTCAGATTTTGGTAAGCCCTCTATAAAATCCATGCTAATGTGGCTCCAAGCCCTTTCTGGGATTGGTAGAGGTTGTAAAAGACCATGTGGCAACTTGTGTCTGTCTTTGCATTGTTGGCATGTTATACACTCCATGACCATCTTGTGAACATCATCCCTCATATTTGTCCAAGAGACGTACTATGTACCCTTTTAAGGCAAGCTCTTACCCCAAAATGACCTCCTATAGTGCTAAAATGCAAACTCGATGAAGTATTTGTCTCCTCATTTCCCCATTAGATCCTACACAAATCTTACCCTCAAACTTTAGCAGCCCCTGGTGCCAAGTATATCCAATTATTGAAGCAGGATCAATGATTAATGCACTAACCTTCTCTTACCCAACTGTCTTGTTCATAGCTCTTATCTATGGATTGAACCCAATATGGGACCACAGTAGTTATGGCCATGTTGCAAGATTCAACTTGATTTTGTCTTGATAGGGCATCTGCAATGACATTCTCCCTCCCCTTCTTATATTCAATCTTAAAATCTAGTCCCAACAATTTGGTGATTCCTTTTTGTTGCAAAGAGGTGGTGGCCCTTTGTTCAAGTAGGAATTTCAAACTCTGTTGATCGGTTCTAATTGTGAACGCCCTCCCCGAACATAGTACTTCCATCCGGTAATGGCCATAATAAATGCCTAAAAGCTCCTTCTCATATATAAAGCCCTAGCTCTTTACTATTGAATGCCCCGCCGAGGTAAGATACATGCCTCCCTTTCGTAATAGGATCGCCCTCAACCCACTATTGCACGCATCGCTTTCAATACAAAAAGTGGCTTCAAAGTCCGGTAGACCAAAGACCGGGACTTACACATTGTCGCCTTAAGAGATTGGAATGCATGCTCGCCTTGATCATTCCATCCATATTGATTTTTCTTCAATAATTTCCGAGAGGGGCTTAGCCAAAATCGCGTAATTCTTCACAAAACGCCCGTAAACCCCGTCAACCCTAAGAATCCTCTTAGTTCTATTATGTTTAAAGGTCTAGGCCAAGTTTCCATGGCACTAATCTTTTTAGGATCAGCCTTAACTTCCCCATCTTGTATTATATGGCCAAGATATTCAACACATCGCTTCTTCCCGTTAGAACATTTGCTTAACTTTGCATAGAATTTCTCGCTCCCTCAACAAAGTTGAAAATATCGCTATAATATGTTGTTTGTGTGTCTCCTTGTCTGGACTGCAGATCAAGATGTCATCAAAAAAGACAAGAACAAATTTCCTCAAAAAGGGTCTTAAAAGTTCATTCATGCTCCTTTGGAAGGTGGCAGGGGCATTGGTCAAACCAAATGGCATGACCCTGAATTCAAAATGACCATGGTGTGTCACAAATGCTGTCTTGGCCATATCCCCTTCTCTCATCCTAATTTGATGGAACCCGGACCTTAAGGCAATCTTTGAAAAGAATCTAGCACTTCCCAACTCATCAAGAAGTTCAACTATTATGGGAATGGGGTAACTGTCTTTAATTGTAAGATCATTTAATCTCCTGTAGTCCACACATAACCTCCAAGTGTTATCCTTCTTTCCGACTAACACGATAGGAGATGCATAGGGACTGTCACTAGGTCTGATAATTTGTTGTTGCAGCATGTCCTCTATTAATTTCTCAACTTCTGTCTTCTGATGATAAGGATATATGTATGGCTTAAGCTTAAAAGGTTCGCACCCTCTTTAAGCATAATAGAGTGTTCCCATTTCCTTACAGGTGGTAGTGTTGAGGGTGGCTGGAATATATCCTCGTACTCCTTCAAAACTCCTTTGAAGTCTTCATCAACAGGTTCTTCCTGAGTTGATTCATGTGCCTGCATCAAACTCAGGCACCCCAATAGACCACATGACCCCTTCCTTAAACTCTTCTTCAACTTCTGGGCACTCATAATCTTGAGCTGTGCCTGCTCACCTTGACTTTTCAAAGTAATCTGCTCCCCTTCTTTATGGAATTTCATCTTCTATTTCTGGAAATCTATAATCATGGGACTGTAATTCCTCATCCAATCTACCCTCAAAACCATCTCACATCCCCCCCGCTTGATCGCTTTAACATCATGTGTGAATCTGTACCCTTGCATCAGCAATGGTAGATTAGGACACTTGCTGTTACTAATTTTCTTACTCCCATATGCTACAAGAAATCATTGGGGAACCAGTTCCACCAAACATTGCAATTCCTTGGCCAATTGTGCATCCAAAAAGGTACGAGTTGCTCCGCCGTCAATCGTTGTATTAATAGGCCTCTTTTTTTAAGTCCCTATATTTTAATAGTCCCTCCCGATACTTGTCATGATAGTGTGTGAAAGGACAATGGGAGATCTCACTTGCATCACCTCCCGTCAAAACCGATGTATGGTCCGGATCTTCATTGGTTTCGTAACAATCTCCCCATACACCTCCTCCTCATCCGCCAAGATGAAGTTAATCTCCGTTTAATCTTACACTGATGTCCCCTGAAGTACTTCTCATTACATTTAAAACACAGCCCCTTATTCCTCCTCTCTTGAATTTCAGCAGGTGTTATTGTTCTATGATCTGTTACCACTGGCTTAGGGTGCACTGTTTGTTTCATCTTATCCATAGTATTCGTTGGTATGGGAGAAAACCTATATTCACCCCGCTTTCAACCAAGACCCTTAGTTCTCGATATCCATGGAGGCCAACACAGCATTCCCCGGGCCCTAGGAAATTTCAAAGCTTTGGTTAGTGACTTAGTGGTTCATCAACCCGACCATATTCTTAATCTCATTCTTTAACCCTCCAATACAACAATTAATGAAGTACTTCTCATTCAATTCAGGATCAAAAGTGCTAACAAGTGTTCGCATGGATTAAAATCTCTTTACATATTCATTGACAAGATCTATTTGGTTTAATCGTGAAATTCATCCATGACAAGCCTTCCATGAGTTCTTCATCAAACCCGGCACAAATCTCCTTCTTACAGAACTCCCAGGACATAGCCTTGATGGGGTTGCTCAATCTCCACCCTCCTAGCCACAATTCCGCCACTCCTTTGAGGTGCAAGGCTACTAATCTCATCCTCATTTCCTCTGGGATCGCATGCATGATGAAATACTCCTCACACTTACGTATCCACTCTCTGGGGCCAATTCCATCAAAAGACGGGAAATTTAGATTAGGAATTTTAAGGAATTCATACCGATGCTGCTTGTCTGTGTTAGAGATGCTTGCTTCTATAGGCCTCGAAGCTGATTGCTGGGCCGATGCTGGTTCCAAATCTGATTCTTCTTGAAATTTCGGTTGTTGTTGCAGTGGTTTCTTCAACATCACATACATCAAAGCTAACTAGCTAGGTCTTGAATTCATCTAACCGCGTGTTGATATTCTTATTGATCTGGGATTGCTTTTTCCACGGATCTTCATCGGCCATGGCTTGATTCTATAGAGATGAACAAAAATTGTGGGATCGGAGTGTCTCTGATACCAATTATGAGGATCAATTGATACCGGAAACAAGAAAATCAAAGAAATAACAGAGAGAAACAGGGAAAATTGATATTAAAAAGAGAAAAGTGAAAGTACAGACAAAATGCAATGTTTTTCGACACCCCTCTTCATACAAAACTCAAGACATATACCCCTGTGATGCCAGCTTGGCAATGACATCATCAACTACTTTAATTACCTCAGCAAACATTAAATAAAAGACATAATTAATTATAATAATTTAAATAAAAATCCTTCGAACATTAAGGATCCTGATAGTATGCTTTAGTAGGCAAATTCTCGAAGTGGCACCCTAATATGGAAACCATTAAAAGATTCATGCAGTTCGAAATTGTGCTGAAAAATTCACGATGGGATTATTGGATTCCAAACATGATTTGTTTAATTTCACAGGTGAGAGAGATTAAATTTGTCTTTACTCTAAGGGATTGTGGCAAGTTACAAATAAGCCGATGCGAATCCTCAAATGGACACCGGATTTCAGGGCCGGAGTAGAATCACCAATAGTACCAATCTGGTTATCATTCCCTCAGCTGCCAGCTAGCGCATCTGATGAATTCTGATAGTCTGTTTGATATTGTGTCGAGTTTTGGTCGTCCTTTAAGAGTGGATGCTGCAACTTTGGACTTTCGAAGACCGTCTTTAGCTAAAGTTCATATGGAAATTGACCTCCTCAAACCGATACCACAATGTATCTGGATTCAGCGAGGGGAATCATCAGGCTATTGGCAGACTATCGATCTTAAAGAGGATTTACCCCAATATTGCACTTACTGTAATCATGTAGGGCATGGGGAGAAACTCTTCTTGATAAAGCATCCGGAATTGAAAGTGTTCAGGGATAAATCTCATCAGGATCCCACCACTTCCAAACGCAATCATCAATCTTCTACGCTTTTTGATGTTTAGGAGCAGCAGCCTTCGACGATTATTGAAAGACGAACAAGATCCCCTCTGGAAGAAGATCCCTTAGAGTTCTGGGCTTCAAATTAACCCCCTAAACCAGTTACCTATCGATAAATCTAGCTTGAAATTTTTGCAGAATACTGAGTATAACTTGGCATCAGGAAGTCCCACACACTTAGGGAAGCAGCAGACTACACAAATTGATACAGAGGAGAATTTGCTGGAAGATGAACAAAACCTAGAGGAAGAGCACGAAGAGCTAGACTTGGAGGACAATGAAATCTTTACATTGGAACGGAGTAGTAAAAAGAAAAAGGATTACTCAGTTAGAAAACCTTCTTCATGACAGAGATCCAAACCATGTGAAATTTTAAAATACAACCGTTGTAAAAAGGTTTTACCAAGTGGCATGTATTACAACCACTCATTTCTAACCTCTCACACACGATAAAAGTGTATTATGTGAAAGAGAGTGAAAATGAGAGGCTCTAATGTATGCTACTTGGTATAACCTTCCTACGACCGTTGCAAAACCATACCGATACAATGTTATATAGTATGTTTTGGAATATCAGAGGAATAAGAGGTAAAACCTCATTCAGAAGAATCAAAAAACTTCTCAAAATTCATAAGATTCTGTTCTTGGCCATTGCAGAACCCATGATCAAAGAGGATTATATTGAGGATATCAAAAAACAACTCAAATTTGATAATGCTTTCTCTGCTCCAGGAAGAAAACTTTGGATTTTTTTGGAATCGTACAGATATAGTGGAGATTATTAAAGTAGAAGAACAATTCATTCATGCTAAGTTTTCTGGCCCAACACCTTTCATGATTTCAAGTGTATATGCTAAATGTAATAGATTGCTAAGGGTGCCTCTATGAGACTCTTTGGTTGAGACTTCATCTACGAATTTACCATGGCTAGTGGGGGTGACTTCAATGTTACAAGAGAAATTGCAGACTATACGGGTTCCTCACAACCAAATGCAGGATCTTTGGAAGATTTTAACACAATTATTGCTCAATGCGGCCTACAGGATTATCCAAAGATTGGTAGACCTTACACATGGTCCGGATAGAGGAACTCTGAGTATGTTCAGATAAAATTGGATAGGATTCTTTACAATACCCATTGGGATGACTTGGTACAAGACAGTATGGTGTAGGCTCCTAGTAGAAGTTGTTAAGATCACAAGCCTTTAATTTATGAAACCATTTCTCTACCAAAGGGTCTTTCTCTGTTTCGTTTTCAGAACATGTGGACCACTCATTCATCCTTCAAACAGGTGGTTAGATCTTCTTGGAAGATGGTGGATGCCCCTACTGGCATGATAAGGGTGATGAGCAGACATAGGAATGTGAAATTGGTCTTAAAGGCATGGAAGAAACAGGTTTTTGGGAATGTACGTCAAAAAGTAAATGAGCAAGAAACAATTGTGCATGCAGCAGAAGACATATATGATAGAGATACCTCTCCTAGTAATAAGGATGATTGGATCAATGTCTGTGAGGTTTACTCAATATATTTGGACCAGCAGGAAATATATTGGACAAAAAATTCACAATATAAATGGTTCTCATCTGGAGACAGAAATAGGCAGCATTCAAAATAAGCAGCGGCACTGGTGTACTGATAGAGCTGCAATTGAAACTGCAGGTATTGAATTCTTCTCAGAGCTTTTGTCTGAAGAGACTGCACATGTGGAAGTGCAAAATCTTATGTTGCAATAGATGGCTACAATGGGGATTTTTTCAGACATTGTAAGTGAAGACTTAGTTTCTGCTGGCCAAGACTTTATGGAAGGCAATCCTCTTCCTAGGGCAGTAGGAGCCACTTTTGTGACTCTTATCCCAAAAAATAGAGTACGAAAATGTTTCTCAGAATTTAGACCAATATCCTTGAGCACATTCATCAATAAGATGTTGGCTAAAATCTTGAGTACTAGATTTACAACTGATCCTACCCCTTTTGATTTCAGTGGAACAAACTGCTTTCTTGAAAGGGAAAGACATTGATGATAACATTCTGTTGGTTCAAGAGATGGTTCAATTTCTGCATAGAAAGACCAGGGGTCACAATATAATCTAAAAATTTGATGTTATGAAAGCATTTGGCAGTGTTTCATGGGACTTTCTGGAGCCATTATTACAGAAGTTTGGCCTGGATCCTCATTTCATCAAGTTGGTAATAAACAATCTGAAAGATAGTTTGTTTTTTATGAGAAATAACTTTCTTTATAATTTTGCGCATTTTACCCTCTATTAGTAGCCTATTTGATGTACTTTTTGGGTAGTTGATTGGTTTTTATAGGCACATTTCACCACGGGTTGAATCACGAGACCATAGGGCGTTTACGTCCGAAATCTCCAAATTTTTCGGTGAATTGTGTGCGTTTACGTTCAGATTTTCACATTTGCGCTTTCTTGTTTTTATTACTTATAGGTGCGGTGTGATAGAGGGCGTGATTTAGGAAAGACAATTGTATTGAAAATCACGCAAAACGAGTTCGTATAAAAAATGACGCGTGACTCAAATTCAAGCATTCAGAAAAAAAAATTATTATCCAATTTTGCCGGGATCCAAGATTGGTGTTGATTGGTAAATGAAGCCTCAGAACCTCCCGCCCGTTTGCTTTCTTCAATTAAGGAAAAAATAAAAAATAATAATAAAAGAAAGAAGTCAAATGAGGAAGCAAAAAGGTGGCGTACTAGAGGCAAAAGGGGCGGACCCTCAATCAATTTTAGGCGACGCAAATTAAAGGCGAGTGGCTGATATAAAAAACCATTTAAGTCAAATTTTAACACATTTTCTACATCACAATTTTATTTTTCCTCTTGAAAAGAGTTTTTATCTTTTTTCGGTTTAGATCTATTATTTTTCCTTTTGAATTTCTGCAAACACAACAACAATTTTCTTCCGTTATTTTCCGATTAACGCAACGAAACGACGATTTGACGGCGAATCGCTTCAACTTTTTTATTGGTATGTTTCTTCATCTTTTTCTCGATGCCTATTATGTCTTTATTTATGAATTTCGGTGAATTTATTATTGTTATTATGAGTAAACTAAATTTCGATACCTAAATTACGCGATAGAACTACGAAATCGATACCAAAACGACGATTTAGGGATGAGTAGAGGATTAAAAATTAAATCTTTTGAATTGTTGTGTAATAAAATTTGAATCTAATGCCTTTAATGGAGTAGCTAACCATTAATTTGATCACACACCTAACCTTTATAAATGTATTTTACGAGGAGTGTGCGAACTAGAATTTTAGGATTTTCATGCACAAAGTAGTCGAGTTATTCACAAATACCGTTCCTTGGTAAGGTAATTCTAGCTAAGTTTATGAACTCGGTGGATGCGGAGCGTCTCACAGCTTTAATCATATTAGGTCAATTAAATCCCATGTAGAGGGACTATTGAACCGAATATAGTGGTAACTAGGTTGTGGTATTAGCGCATAGGGACCCGTTTACGAGATTGCACCCACAACATATTCATTAAGCTATTGGTTGGTTGGTAGGTTAAGGCTCATCCTTAGTGATTCGGTAAAAGTGTTAAGAGTAGTTTTCCTGATCATAGTTTAGCTATTTCGTTTATCATACTTTTTCAAGTTAGCCTTTTTTGTTTTTTTTTTTAATCTCTTTCTAGTTACTATTATTATCACCCCTATTGTGAGCCTACACTGATTACAAGCGTGATTGTGATACTTAACCAATTCCTCGTGGGATACGACCTTGCTCTCCATTTTAGTACAACCGACCTGGTACTCTGCCGGTTAAATTTGGTTTACTATAATTTGGCCATCGCTTTTCCTTGTCAATCAACGGCAAATTCCGTAGGTTTATTTAATTCATCTAGACGGATCAAACAAGGGGATCCAAGATCCCTTTATCTCTTCATTCTATTAACAAGCACTCGCAGTAGGATAAAGTCAATATTCTCACATGGTAAATATACTTATATAGTCCAAGCGGGATACCCAAAGTGGTTACACATTCCTTATATGAAGATGATCTCATGGTTTTCTCAAATGGTAATTTGACCATTGTCGTGAAGTCGATGCCTTTCTTAAAACAATATGAAGAATGTACTGGAAAAAATATAAATAGAGGGAAAAGCTCGTTTTTAATTCATAAACATGCTCCTTCTAGTTCAATTGCTCGGATTCAAGCAAAGATACATAGATGCAAAGACAAATCGTCCATTATTTTTGTAGGTCGTCCAATACATGTATGTAAAGCAAAATGAGCCTTTTTCAATGGTTTGGTGCAAAAATTTGAGACAAAATCGCAAGGATGGTATGCCAAGTTACTTACCCCAGGAGGTAGGATTATATTGGCAAAACATGTTTTAGCATCCTTTCCAAGAAACTTGATGAAAGCAATGAGATCTCCGGTTAAAATACCGAAAAACTGGAAATAATTATGTCAAATTTTATCTGGAATGACTCTCAAGAAAGAAAACATAGAACTTGGAGGAAACAGGAATCTCTGTGCTATCCTTTGGAGGAGAATGGTTTAGGGTTCACAGATTTAAAACATGTTCAATCCAAGTTTCTCGTGCAATCTATGGTGGAAGTTGAGAAATCACCAAGGTCCTTGGGCTTCAAAATTCATGAATAGTGAGTATCCATCGTATAAGCTGCATGCATAGAAGATTCTTGCGCCTACATAGCAATTCATTGATGATAATACTAGATATATTGGTATGCCTTTCAATATATGGGTATGGACTCCAACAGCTTCATGGCAGTTTTCAGTGGCCTCAGCCTATCAACAGCTTAGAAATAAGAAATTGTCTAAATTTGAATTGGGAGAAATATGGTTGCCACACATCAAAACTAGAATTTCCTTATTTCTATAGAGATTATATAATTTTTTGCACCCTTTTCCAGATCAATTGATGAAAATGGGCATTCAAGGTCCTTTCAAATGCCCTTTCTGTCCAGCGGGTGAATCCCTTTTCTATGCCTTTTGGAGTTGTCAAAATTCCCAAAAGTTTGGGGGCATTTTCAAGGTATGCTTAGCTTCTTTCCTCACAGGAAATCATGGAAATCATTTATGCAGGACTGGCTCTCAGATGATCAAAAAGGTGCTCTTGGAAAGATTAAGAATGCAGTTTTCTACTTTATTTTATAGAATTATGAAATAAAGGACTAGCAAACTTTATGGTCAATCGGTCCCTTCAATTGCTCAAGTGATAGCAGGTGTTATCCGAATGTTCAAGAATCCGCAAACAAAATAAAGTTCAAATTGAAGCATAAGTATGATCATATATTGCTCCGTACTAGTCTAGGTTTGAAATGGCGAAGACCGGTCCCAAATCGTTATTTTGATGCAAGTGGCTTCCGCCGATGAGCCATGTGTCATATTAAATTGTGATGGATCGCCTTTGGGTAATCCAGTCCCGCTGGGGGTTTTAGTGGTTAGAAATAGCACTAGCAAAGTCTTAATTGCATGTTATAAAGCTTATGGGAATAACACAAACATGGGTGCTGAGTGAAGCTATGCAAGCTCGTAATGCTGAATGTGAGAAGCAAGGTTATTGCCAAATAATGATTGAAAATGACTCAGAAATTCTCTTCAAAATGCTCACACAACAAGCCCATATTCCTTGGAAGTGTTTGATGGAGATTACAGACTTGCAGCAGACAATTCAGCAATATCAATTGAAAATTTTCTCATATCTACAGGGAAGGAAATTCGGTGGCTGACCATTTGGCTAATATTGCCAGCTCAACTAAAGAATCTAACCTGTTCAACTTCCTGTAGTTAAATGGAACTCTTGGTCTGTTAGTGCTGAGGGACTCTTTACAACTTCATGCTTTGAGAATCAAAAAAAGAAGCTTATCACAACTAAGCACTCTTCATTTATAATGAAGTGTGCAAAGAGGTTGTTTGCTTCTCTCGTTAGAAGTCTCGGTCTTTATTCTTTACTAGTTTACTTGGAAGCTACTATCGTTGTGATCATATGCAGTTCACTCAACTTAAATCCGCCGAATGAATTAAGCTGGTTCAATCTGCTGCTTTGTCTTTTTTGCGGGAGCCGCTTCTCTCGTTTTGGCTCTTAAATGCGACTTGATAATTCTGGAATGCACTCTTCATCTAATGAAGTGTGCAAACAGTGTTTGCTTACCCAACCCCGGTTGCTATTTTAAAACTTATTGGATTAGCAGTTGCGCTCCTTTTTTTTCTAGGAGTTTGGCCTGGTGATTGTGTGATGATGTATCCGTTTTTGCTATGGCTTTGGGATGCTGATTTGTAGATGGAGCTTGTATGATGGAAGCTTCTTTGAAGATTGCAAATTGGATATTGGAGCTGAGGCTGTACTTTAGAGATTTTTCCCCATAGGTTTTTCTTACTTTTTGTTGCCTTGGTGGTTTGGGAGTTTATGCCAATGTGTTTTATATGTCCATACTCTTTCCCTAGCATCCGTTTTTCCACATTACATTTTATGGACTAGGGTTTTGAGGAGGTGGGGTGGCACATTGACGAACGCTTGGGTGTGAGGTGGCCAAGGTTGGTGTAAAAAATCTATAACATTTCACTTCTTCATTAATGAAATTTACGGTTTTTGAAAAGAAAGAAAAATTGGAATGACATTTTTATTCAAGTACTCCCTCCGTCCTATAATATAAGGCCTTTTTACCATTTTACACGGTTTCAGAAAACCTAATAAATTAGTTATTTTTTAATAGTTCAATGCAAATTATTGTATTATTTTCTGAGACTGGCTAGTAATATTACTTTGTTTAGTGTGAAAGTAAAAACACTGCATTTAATATTGTATTGTTTTGTCAGAAGTACTTATATATTGGAACACCACTAAAAAGCCAAAAGACCTTATATTACGGGACGGGGGGAGTATTAATATTCAAATATTTCTTTAAGAATATATTATGTCGTGATTTTGTTACAGCTATTCATACTAATTATGAAAAATATTAAATAGGGGGAGTGGTTTAAAACGACAAAAAAGAGGGGGAAAATGAGAATCAGGACAGTGAAAATATAAATTGGATGATAATGATAAATCCTTAGCTCATAACCCCAAATCCACCGTTTGTTGAAGAAAACCGATCTCAAATCCAACGTTTCACTATCACAATGGAATAAGGACATGTCCCTTTTATCCGAAAAAAAAATTCACTCGCCCTCTTTGCATATTTATATGTTCAAATTGTCCATTTTAACAATAAACCGTATTAAATATATGTGGGTGTTTTTTTTTCTGAAAGCAATTTGCACCAAAATCATATAAGTCTCTGATGAATATATTGGGTTGGGCCTATATCTACAGAGCGTGCCCTGATGCCAAATAAATTGAAATTTTTTTTTTAGATACCAAATATATTGAAATTGAAAGTTGAATTATGAATATCATTTATTACCTTAGGCACCAAAATTACATTCAAATTTTAACATGTAAATGTGGTGCTGGAAATAAATATGGAGTGCAACAGAATTCAGAATAAAAATTCAACATTTATTGAGCTTAGCCAATATGGTATTATTCTAGTGGTAATCACCGAGGGTTGTTAATCCGGATGTTCGGGTTCGAGTCCCCGTGCGGACAAAAGTGTGTGTTCGTGTGTTTCTTTCGTATTCGTGGAAAAAAAAATATATTGAGCACATGAAAAGTAAAAGCGTTTTTTAAAATGTCTAAATGATGACAACATAGCTGATTTTCTATCGTTATATTTACTTTTCCATATGGTGAGAAATATTTTTAGTAAATGTAACTCAACAAAAAGAAGAAATTTAATACATATAATAACAGAAACGGTGCAAGTAATTCGGATGATACGGGTCGAACGACACACTGTATTACAAATTTGTAAGCATTAATTTTAAAAATCCAAATACGATTACGGGTCAGAGATCAATATACAGTAAAACTTCTATAAATTAATAATCTCTCTAAAATAATATTTTTCTCCGGTCCCGACTTGGGCCAGTTCAAAAAATGACCAATTTCGATAAGATAATAAGATAATAATTTTTAGAAAATCCCTGTATAGATATACAATCCCAATAATATCATAAATTAATAATTCTCCATAATCACAAAAATATTTATGTTACAATTTTGTAAAATATGATTCTATTGTTGTCTGTTTTTTTTCTTAAAGTTTAAATCTGCTTGAAGCTCATCTCTAATCTTCTTTATTGCATCCGAAAGTTCGGGTGTGGTGCTTTCGAGCTGCATCAAAAAGTTGTTAAATGTCTTTGATGCGTTGAGATCTTTCTAAGTGCATGAGGAATTATCTCTTTTGTACTCACATAATGATTTTCTTATTTCATCAGTCATTGTTGCTTTTGCGACACATTTTAGATGAGAAGCCATTGTTTGGTATGGTTGTTTTTTTAATTTTTTTTTTATTTATCTTGTTTATATACACGGTAGTACATGCTATCACTATTATACACCGAATATTTTTGCTGTAAAAATACAATGAATCAAATTAATGTATGTACACTGAATCTTTATGTACAGTACATTGAATTTGTAACTAATATACATTGAATTAAGTATAATACATAAATTAGTACAGTTCATTCTATTTAAATTTATATAATTAAAATTTAATTTTGTTTGATATCAAAAACTATCTATAAATTAATAATTATTAATTTATAGATAAATTAATACCTCTCTAAATTAATAAAATCTTCCGGTACCGCCTATATTAATTTATAGAGCTTTTACCGTATGAAAAAATTAGATGGTCAATTAGTAACAATTAGTGTTTAAAATTTTTAAATAGTATAAAAGGTAAATAGAAAAAATATGATTTATTTACGGTGTCGGGTGACCCTAAACCCTATACTTGCCGCCGCCCGTGAAAACACAAACAATCTATATAAGGGAGCAAATCAGGACCCAACTATTCACGGAAATTAGCCAGAGGCCATTCTTCCTTAAATTCTTAAGCAGATTAACAACAATGCATTTGGATTCAGAAATTCCAGTGGAAGGACACTGGATAGAACTACAGATCGTTGATCATGGCATATCAATTATCCTGGGCCTCCATGTAAAGGTACTTTGCGATGGCTTTTGATTTTATTTTTTCTTAATGTTATGTGTTAATTATTTTTCTCTCTAATGTCTATTGAAATGAAAGAACATGAAGCCAAGAAATTAAACACTACCACAGATCACACAGATTCTCAAATCTAATTGGAAAGCTAATAATTTTTGTCCTTGAATGTTTCCGAAATCTATAATTTTTCACTCTTTGTGTAGCCAAAAAAAATTAGATGATGCTTTTTCTTATTTTTTCTTCCCTAATAGCGGTGTTTTCCTTAACCTGGAAAATAAAATTGTAGAACCGAATACATTGAAGAGATTAAAATAAAGCCGAAAGGTGTTTTCACGTTTTTTTCCATCATGGCGGTGTTTTCTGCAAAAACACTTCCCTCATTTTGTCCGTCAATGTTAGGTCCACCGGAAATTACACGATTGAGGGGCCTCTCATTTTCTCAATTGATGTTTCACTATTGCTCTTTCTATTTCATCCAATTTCCAGTCGTTTTGCATTACTCTAATTTTATGCCATGTCATTTAATCACCAATTTGTTAATTTATTGTGTGAGTGGACAATTATTATGTCTGTACTCTTATAGACTTCAAATTGGTACATCTTGCAATGAACTTGCAACATGATTATCAATTTCCTAATCTTCTTGATGTTGCTTTGTCCGCAGGTTGAAGCTTTTTTATCCGAATTTCCCTTGCGTACTCCGGATTCATATTCACTAATACGCGTGGACAAGCACCTGGCCTCGCGTCCAATTCATCCAGTAGAGTCTAGCATCTGAATCTCTTCCCATAAATTCTTTCCTAATGGATACCCTAACAAGTTCAGATTCAACGGCATCAATTGTTTGATGATTGACTGCCATAGACTCGAGATCTCATTCTGAAGTTTGGAGAAAAAAGAGTAATGTCTTTCCATGGAGTTGGATTATCGGTTGGTAAAAAAACCAATTTCCACGACGTTGTGTCTTCTCATTTTATAGAATATATAAAGTTAACCAATACATGTTGGCCCGACAAAGGATTCCGCCAAAAGATCCACCTAATTTGATCTGTTTACCTGAAACTAGAAGTAGCATCTGACCGATTCATCGCAAATTTTATCCCGGATCGGATTCATGCCTTTATGATGCGGTTTCTTGGCCCTAAAGAAGTTAGTTTTATTAGGCTTTATCGTGAAAAAAAAGGAAAATAAGGATCCCACGAATAGAACCTAGTTACGGCGGCAAACACTTGGTGTTGAGGACGCCGTACTTGAAGAGGAGGATTTCGAAACCCAATTACTTCGATTCTCTAACCTTAAAGATTGTTTTCTTTGTGTACGTATTTGGGGGATTATATTCTCTAAAGTGGCTAGTTAAACATGTTCTCGGGTCGTTCCCTAGTGGCTAGTTGGGTTTGCATTCTTGTGAAAAGACTCTCGTCTTGGAATTATAGATCGTCGATCATGGCATATCATTTATCTTGGGATTTCGTGTATAGGATTGCATTTTCCCCCCTTAATGTAATGCGGTTGTTATTAACGTCTCTGATATGTAATGTATTGATTTAAAAAAAAATATTTGAAGCTAAGAAGCACAAATACAAACCACTCGCATCCTGTAATCTATTTGTATGAACTGAAAATTGATAGACAAAGTACACATCGAAATGCACCTTGCAGATCAGATTCATTCAAAAAAGCATTGTAAATTGCAGCACTGTCGATTTAGTCGGACACAACATTTAAAAAAAAATTTGACCTTGCAGATGTTGAAATTTATTTTCGACCTCTTGTGTCCTAATAATAGATCGACTGTAGTGCCAATAATAACACTAATATTCCATAAATACCCAATAAAAAAAAACTAGTAACGGATACACCTACACCCCTTGCCTGCCCATGGATTCAGCAGCAGTTCGAAAGGTTGCCCTATTCGGGAATCTCCGGATCTATGCTTATTTTCAACTCCCCGAAGCATTTCTTCGATTACTACGCCCTTCCTCGTCTCTGGGTGCCTAGGTATCCACCGTAAGCCTTTCCTCGTTTGAACCTCGCCCAATTTATTAGTGTGATTTGTTTGGATCTTTAGCCATTTGTTTAGTAGCCTTAATTGCAATCTTTTTCTTTGGGTAGCCTTAATTTATTGAATATTCTAAATAGATTTTTGGCAAGGACATATTTTCTGATAAATTGGGCTTCAAGAAAACTGAAAACTAAACAGGACAAAAACAATATAAACTTCCAACAATACAATTTTTATTAATTTCATTTAATGCTTTTATACCAAAAAAAATAAAATATGTTATCTATTATTCATGTAATGGTGACTTAAACCTATGCTACTGAGGTTTGGTATGGAAATTATGGTGGTCAGTAGAGCTTGAAGCATCTGCTGAATCTGGTGTTCGTCTGGGGTAGTAGCAGAGTTGATCAATTTGCTGATACCGGGTATCAGCAGAGTGAAGTCTGCTGATTCACAGCAGACTTAAGGATCACGCCTGCATGGTTTCCTAAGTCGGTGGAGTTACTTCTGAGGTATTTCAGTCATTTACTGGTTGCCTGTTTAGTCAGTTAGGGTTGGATTCTCAAGGCTATAAATACCATCTGTATTAATTGTAACTTAATGTAACTTTCTGGTGATAATAAAATATCCTCGTTTGTCCGTGGAGTAGTCGGCACATTGCCGGAAACCACGTTAAATATGTGTTCTTCTTGTTTCTGTGTTTGAATGCTTGTTTATCTTATATCTTTACTCACAATCACCATCACTTCTTGATCGATCCGTCATAAAAAACTGATATCAGAGCGTCCAGGTTCATCAAGAAATCTGTTTATCTGTTTTAAGCAAGGTAGATTGGCACCAAGGTCATAATTGACGCTAGGATTTGGGATCTGCGCAAGATTTTCTGGTGAGAAATATATCTGCTTTAAATGTTCAGATTGACAAGGTAACAGGAAGGAACAACTTTAGTTTATGGCAGATCAAGATGCGTGCTTTGTTGAAGCAACATGGATTGTGGGGTCCCTTGTCAGAATCAACAGAAGGAAGTGCTGTTGAGAGAGCCAGTCTGGAGGAGAAAGCACATTCAACAATTATGTTGTGCTTGTCAGATGATATTATCACAGAATTTGCTGAGGAGGACACTGCTGAGAAGTTGTGGTCCAAACTTGAGAGTCTGTACATGACTAAGTCTCTAACCAACAAGTTGTTGTTAAAACAACGTCTGTTTAGTATAAGGATGCCTGATGGCACTCAGTTGAGGGATCATCTAGACCAGCTGAACACAATATTGCTTGATTTAAGAAATATTGATTTGAAGATTGAAGATGAGGATGCTGCATTGATTCTACTTGTGTCACTGCCAGCATTATATGAGATCTTTGTGCAGTCCTTTATTGTTGGAAAGGACTCAGTATCATTAGAGGATGTAAGGTCATCACTCAATGCTTGAGAGTTACGCCATAAGGCATTTGGATCCGGAACAGATAGGCAGTCTGCTGGGTTGGTGGCCAGTGGAGTCAGCAGGGGGCCAAGAAATTCTGGAAAGAAGAAATTCAAAAAGAATTCCAAGGGTCCTAAAGCTAATGATATCTGTAATTACTACAAGGAGCAGAGACATTGGAAAAATGAATGTCCAAAGAGGAAGAAAGCGACAAGGTACTCAAAGCAGGTACGCTTGCTCGCAGAACAAGACACCAACTCGAAGAAGATCCGGCCTTAGCAAGTTTCGAGTTAGTAGGCACATAGATGTGTGAATTCTGGACACAGGGGCATCTTATCATGTGTGTCCAAACAGGGAGTGGTTTTCAACTTATCAACAGGTTGATGGAGGTCATATTGCTATGGCCAACAACAAGGTTTGCAAAATAGTTGGGATTGGATCAATCCAACTTGGGACACATGATGGTAAATTCTACACATTGAATGAGGTTAGGCATGTTCCATAAATGACCAAGAATTTGATATCACTTAGTCTACTGGATAGCAAAGGGTTCAAGTTCAGGGGAGAAGGTGGAGTGGTGAATGTCTATAAGGGTTCAAGTGTGATTTTCGTCGGCGTCGGAACGAGCTTTCCGAATTGGGGTCCTACGCGCCAAACGGACACTCGAGCCAAAAGTTACGGCCAAAATACTAACGAGTGCTAAAACGATCCCTTTTATCCAAAAGTTCGATCGTACAAAACGTGGGGTCAGATAATTCAACCTCAGATGTCCCCGAATCAATGTAGAAACTAGAAAGGATAGAAACAAAAACCTATCTACGAAAAACTTCGTAACAAAAACAGAAAAATTAATAGAAACTAGTCAAGACGGGCGTCCAGATGACTGGACGGGCGTCTGCCTGAAGGTTGAAGTGGACGGGCGTTTGGCAATCCAGACGCTCGTCCAGTAGGATAAAACAAAGCAGAGCTGTCGATTTCCAGACAGACGGGCGTCCACTATTCAAGACACCCGTTTGAGTGCAGAAAAACGGGAAACAGACAGACAGACAGAAAGAGCTAGAAAAACTAAAGGGGAGAACAGCAAAACCTAGGGAAATTGATAACTATAAAAGTTAACTACGAACAGCCCTAATAACCTAAACTATAATCTACCTATAAAAAAAAGTTGTAACAAAAATAGAAAAATTAATAAAACTAGACAACCGTACCGATTCCCCGGCAACGGCGCCAAAAACTTGTCACGGATTTTATCAATGGAAAATAACAAGTAATAAAATTTATAAATCCGGTATTCCCCAAGTGTAGGGATCGTAGTACAGCGATTAATACCGGAGTCGATCTCAGGGAATCGAGGTTGTTTAATCTAGTTCTTATTAATTCTTCTGAAATTGTCACTACTATTTATTACTAAACCTAAACTAAAACGGAAAATAAACTGGACAGAGGATTGTCAGTCCAAAGCCAGGAAGGAAAGTTACGAACTTAACTAATGAAAATAAAATCTATTCTAAAAACTAAAACGAAAATAAAATTCTAAGCTAGCAACGAAGAACAAGGCACACGAAAATAAAATTCTAAGCCAGCAACGAAGAACAAGGCACAATGATTCTTTCAATTAAGTTAACGAAGAACAAGCATTGATCCACCTATCCCGCAACCCTCAATTTCTACTCTAGATCGTTTAGTGAAGATTTAAATAAAGATGTGGTTCACCTATCAAAGGTATGAATTTCTACTCTCGTAGATAATTCGCCTATTAATCTTCTATCTTTCGATCTTAAAGATTAACGCTTCCATAACAAGGTGTAAGATTTCTCAATCTAGCAACCTAGAAATTTAACCTAGCAACTCTCGTTATTCCAAGGTTAAAAATCTAATCTTTACTACGGTGATCTAGGTCTAACAACAATTTTCATCAAACGTTAAACATCACAAAGAAACCATCCATCGATATAATTGCATAATCAATATAAAAGCATAATAAAGATAGAAGCTTTAATAAAACTCACAAAACAAATCCACAGAAGAAATCAAGTTGATGCTCGATCGGCTTCACAAGCTTGTTCAAAACGCTTAGCCTCTATCCATCGTTGGAATACAAATCATATAAATAAAAAGAAGATAAAAAAGATGTTTATGATGGTGGGAAAACGCAGCTAGGGCGCCCCCAAAGGGCCTGGGGCGGCCAGGGATCGAATTGTGTGTCTTTAGGGTTGGAAAAACGCGTCTATATATAGATTTCGAAGTCGGTTTTGGCAATGGCGGCGGCTGGACGCCCGTCCAGTGCCTCTGGACGCCAGTCCACTTTGCATAAAAACTTCGAGTCGGGCCGAGCTGGATCAGACGCCCGTCCTCCTTTACTTTGAACGCTCGTCCACTGATTTTGATCCAATCCTGTCCAATTTAACATCATATGGACGCTAGTCCACTCATATCAGACGCCAGTTCACTCTAGCTCACCCTGGACGCCAGTTTGATGAATCTGGACGCCAGTCCAAACTGATTTTGCCTCCAATGTGATTGAATTCTTGAATCAACTCCTTCTTCATCCTTCCTTTCATATAAAACCTCAATGAAAACATCTTTTAAACCTCTTTAACATCCACATTGTATATCTACAAGGCATCAAAAACATCGCAAAATGTAATAATATCCAAATAAACATGAAATCAACAATAAAACGCATAATTCAACTAATTTTGCGAATAAACCATTTAAAACCTCACTTGCTCAATACTTCAATATAAAGCTCATTTTCTATGCAAATTATATAAATATGAAGGAAATCATTATAAAATATAACGTTACAAATCGTATAAAATCACCCTTAACTGCTCTCTCCCCAGGATCCGAACTGGTACATGGACACAGGGGCAACGTCACATATGACGTCCTCCCCAGGTAATCTATCGTCTTATTATAATTCGAGCACTAAAACTGGTATTACTATTGGTAGTGGCCATTCTATCCCTATTCGTGGTTTCGGACATGCTTCTTTATCTCCTCCCCATCCCCCTTTATCGTTAAACAATGTCCTCCATTCTCCTCACCTCATTAAGAATCTTGTGTCAGTCAGAAAATTCACTACGGATAATAATGTTTATATTATTTTTTATCCCTTCGGTTTTTCTGTGCATGATATACAGACCCGGACGCGTCTAATGAGGTGTAATAGTACTGGTGATCTGTATCCCATCACTACCAAGAGCTTGAATAAACCTGCTGCTTTCTTGTCCTCTTCAGTATGGCACAATCGGCTGGGTCACCCGGGGGTGTCGGTTTTAGATTCTCTTAAGTTGAATAAATTCATTGATTGTACCAGTAATTCTTGTTCTACTTGTCAATCATGTATTCTTGGAAAACAAGTTAAACTGCCATTTGATCGTTCTACTTCTGTTATGATTTCTCCGTTTGATATTATTCATAGTGATATTTGGACCTCTCCTGTTCTCGGTGTTTCGGGGTCTCGGTATTACGTTTTATTTTTGGATGATTATTCTCAATTTTTATGGACATTTCCCATTGCTAAAAAATCCCAGGTGTTATATTATTTTTCGAAACTCCAATCTTACATTTCCACCCAATTTGAACGTAATATTAAAAATATTCAATGCGACAATGGGGGTGAATATGCGGGTGGTCCGTTTCGGGAGTTTTGTAATTCTCGTGGTATTCAGTTTCGCTTCTCGTGTCCTCATACATCATCTCAAAATGGTAAAGCTGAACGTAAAATCCGGTCTATCAATAATATCATACGCACTCTTCTTACACATGCGTCCTTACCCCCGTCGTTTTGGCCGTATGCGTTACACATGGCCACCTATCTTCTAAATATTCTTCCAAGTCGCTTATTGAATCAAGCCTCTCCACATAAAATACTCTACCACAAAGATCCCTCGTATGATCATCTTCGTGTTATCGGGTGTTTATGCTTTCCTCTATTTCCGTCCACCACGATCAACAAACTTCAAGCTCGTTCTACGCCTTGTGTGTTTCTCGGCTATCCACCGGATCATCGGGGGTACTTGTGTTATGATCTGTCGAGTCATAAAATTCGCACGAGTCGTCACGTACGATTCGATGAAAAAACTTTCCCTTTTTCCACTCTCAATAGTCCAGCCAACGGCTCCTATGATTTTTTAGAGGATGGCCTCTCTCTTATTCTGGTCCATCACCTTCTAAATCCCTTACAGCCCATGGCCCAAACTACTCCTCCTGCCCAGCCACTAAGTACAGCCGCCTCCCAAACCCAACCGCCTATACATGAATCAACCCAACAACCTGTTCCTGGACCAGCCCATGCGCAGGCACCTCCCTCATCGCCCCCCACCCGCATGCCTACTACTAGGAGCCAATCCGGCATTTACCGACCCAATCTGAAATATCAATCAAATGCTACTTTTCATCTCGTAGTCAATAAATCCCCACTTCCCCGCACACCTTTAGCGGCACTCCGGGATCCGAATTGGAAAATGGCTATGACTGACGAATATAATGCTCTGATTAATAATGAGACGTGGGATTTGGTACCCCGCCCTCCGGATGTTAATATTATAAGGTGTATGTGGATTTTTACTCATAAAGAAAAATCTGATGGCTCGTTTGAGCGGCATAAAGCCCGTCTTGTAGGTGATGGCAACACGCAACGGGTTGGTATTGATTGTGGGGAGACGTTTAGTCCGGTTGTCAAGCCGGCTACTATTCGGACAGTTTTGAGTCTGGCTTTATCCAAAAGATGGGATATCCGACAATTGGATGTGAAGAACGCATTTTTGCATGGCGAGTTGAAAGAAGAGGTATATATGCATCAACCTATGGGGTTCCGGGACTCGACTCATCCTGACTATGTGTGTCGATTACGGAAATCTCTTTATGGCCTGAAACAAGCTCCCAGGGCATGGTATAAACGGTTCGCGGATTATGTGTTGTCTATTGGGTTCACCAATAGTGCATCGGACACGTCTTTATTTATTTACCGGCATGGGTCTGATATGGCTTACCTTCTGCTATATGTTGATGACATTATTTTGACGACTTCGTCTAGCCAGCTTCGTACTACGCTTGTTGACCGACTTAGTGATGAATTTGCGATGACGGATTTGGGTCCTCTGCATTATTTTCTAGGTATTCGGGTCACACGTCATCAGGATGGTCTGTTCTTGACCCAGCAGAAATATGCGGCTGAGATTATTGACCGGGCAGGTTTGGGAAATTGTAAACCCGCCCTTACTTGAGTGGATACAAAGGGCAAACTCAGTGCATCCTCTGGGGCACCGTTTGAGGATCCCACTCACTACCGCAGTCTTGCCAGGGCCTTACAGTATCTCACCTTTACGCGCCCCGACATCTCTTATGCTGTTCGGCAGATATGTTTACATATGCACGATCCACGGGTTGAGCACATGCAGGCTCTAAAACGCATTATTCGATATATTCAGGGTACTCTCCATTATTGGATTACATTTATATGCGTTACCTGTCACGAACCTCATGGCTTACACTGATGCTGACTGGGGAGGGTATACTGATACTCGACGTTCCACGTCTGGGTATTGCGTGTTTTTGGGAGATAACTTGATCTCCTGGTCTTCCAAGCGACAACCCACTCTGTCCCGTTCTAGTGCTGAGGCAGAATACCGGGGTGTGGCTAATGTTGTGGCCGAGTCCTGTTGGTTACGCAATCTACTCCTTGAGCTTCATTGTCCACTGGATAAAGCCATGTTTGTGTATTGTGATAATATTAGTGCCGTCTATCTCTCAGGGAATCCTGTTCAACATCAACGCACGAAACATGTCGAGATGGATATTCACTTTGTTCGTGAACGAGTTGCCCGGGGGGAGGTCCGAGTTCATCATGTACCCTCGCGATATCAAATAGAAGACATTTTTACGAAAGGGTTACCACTTGTTCTCTTTGAAGATTTTCGATCCAGTCTAAGCATTCGTGGACCTCCGGCTTCGACTGTGGGGGTGTGATAGAATATTGATAATTAACTATCAATATTATGTTTATATTATGTGTATTTCCTAGTAAATTATATTTGCTAGTCATTAGCCAAAGCAATTCCTAGTCTTTAGCCATATATGTAGCTGACTGTTATAGGCGTGATTAGGGGAATAATTAGCTAGAAATTACTAGATTGTAATTATATATTGTACCATGTGATTACGGAAATACTACGGAAAATATTCACACATTCTTTCACTCTCGTCATTAGCAAATTTTATTCTCTTTGATATGTTAAAGACAACATTTTCATCGTTAACTCTCAAGATTAAATCTCCTATATGAACATTGATGAGTCCACATTTTGTGGTGTTTTATGAGCTTAGTTTATATCTATTTTGTCGGAACATACTCTGATTTTTATATGTTTTGGATGATTTTCCGGTTTAAAGAGCTCGTGAGGGATGATGGAAGGTTTTTGGACTTAAAAAGCATTTTTTCTGAAGATTTGTGGAAGACCGGAGGAATGTTGCATTTCAAGAAACTATATTTTCAGTTCTCAGTGATGTCGAGATCCCGGCTAATTAAGAGAAGACAAAGTCTATTAAAGTCAACATTGGATTTTCCTCTTTTATTCATATTAGGATTTTATTTTATTTTTATTATATATTGTTTTACGAAAATAAAATAAAGACAAATTGGGCTTTGGCCCAACACTAGATTTCTCAAATTTATATATGTACTACGTGAGAGGAGAAAAAAAGATACAACATATATTAGGATTTATGTTTGCAGAAGGGGACGGATGTAAGGGAGGAAGCTGGGCAATGCTTTGACTTCGCCGGCTAACATCTTTACATGTATTCTAGGTATATTTGATTTCATTGTTTGTTTTAATTAATTTTATTTTTATATTATTATGAGTAGTTCGGTTTTCTCACCGGTTGATTGATTATTTTACCTCTTGATTCTATGTGATTGTAAGATCGAATTGTTTGCATCCTCGATTAAATTGTTAGTATTCATTTATTTTCTGTTTTCATTTATTCATGATTTGATTGTTGTTTAATTGTTTCGGCCGGATGATTGGATGAATTGTTAGATCTAGCACCAAAAATTGAGTCTAGACGATTGTAAAAAATGTTTGATTTTAAGTGAAGACAACATATTTCCTGTCGGTTCGTAGCCTGTAGGATTCCCTGTTGTGAAAATAAGTTATCTAGGTTAAAACTAACCCGATGTGCGTTGTTACCTAGAATTGGGTTTTTCTAGTTGTTCATGCAATTGTTCTCATCAAACCTCTGGCGATTGTTGAGAGATGTGCTATTCAATTAGGAATAGGTAGTGCGATTGTCCCGCTTAACGAATATTGGAAAAAGTGGTTGATTGGCGATTGTCGGCAACTATAACTAATTTATTAATAATTTAACGAGTCATCTTTGCATCAATGATCAATCGTAGGAGTTGAGGGGAAATAATTAATTGACTAGAGTTTTTCATGATTTTCTTGATTTGTATTTCGTGTTAGTTCTTAGGAAATAGTTATAAGAAAACCAAATATATTTTGGTTTACAAATTTGAGAAGAAAAAAATCCATCGTTCTCTATGGATTCAACCCCTACTTAAACTATACTAGTTGTAGTAAGGTAGGTGATTGGTCTTTTGTGGCTTGTCGACCCACAAAACATCTATTAATGTTCTATTAGTCTCTAGGAAGAGTCTTTCTAGGATCAGAGGTACGTCAAAGTTTGTTTCCATATTAAGCACCACGAAATCAACAGGGAATACGAATTCGTCCACTTTGACGAGAACATCCTCTACAACTCCACATGGTTGTTTCATGGAGAGATCCACCAGTTGAAGAGTAATCAAGGTCTCATTCAACTATCGCATTCCTAATTTGTGAAATA
The DNA here is from genome assembly GCA_036785695.1 of Gentiana straminea. NCBI lineage: Eukaryota > Viridiplantae > Streptophyta > Magnoliopsida > Gentianales > Gentianaceae > Gentiana > Gentiana straminea. The sequence continues at coordinate 63,463 of JAVUPR010000365.1, forward strand.
TGGACAGCGGCATGAGATTGACGCTCGCCCCTAAATCACACAATGCTTTGTTCAGACATACATCTCCAATTGTGTAGGGTATGAGGAAACTCCCAGGATCTTTTCATTTAGGTGGTAGTTTATGTTGCAAAATTGTCAAGCACTCCTTATTAAGACATATCATTTCGAGAACCAAAAGTTTTCTCTTGGTAGAGGCTGCCTCTTTCAAGAACTTTGCATGGTTATTAAATTAGGAGAAAATTAGGTTGGGGTTACTAATAATTAAACTTAGTTTATTTTCAATGAGTTACAAAGGAAAAGAAATAATGTAGCATAAATCCCCAAACCTTTCATATACTTGAGTTGTTTCAATTTAAATAAAGAGGGTAGCCGAATGAGAGGACATAGAGTGAGACAAGAAATAAAATAGAAAAAAAAAAAAAAAAAAAAAAAAAAAAAGAAAAAGAAGAAGTGATGCATACAGAATGGAGAGATGGAGAGATGGAGTGTAGTATCAAGAGCATTTTTATAAAGGTGGCAGAATGGAGAGATGGAGTGTAGTATCAAGAACGGATTCGCACATTCAATTGGAGAGATGGAGTGTAGTATCAAGAGATGGAGTGTAGTATCAAGAACGGATTCGCACATTCAATTGGAGAGATGGAGTGTAGTATCAAGAGCATTTTTATAACGGATTGTAGTATCAAGAACGGATTCGCACATTCAATTGGAGAGATGGAGTGTAGTATCAAGAGCATTTTTATAATTTATGTTTTTTAAGCATTTCGGTTGATTTAATTGTTTTAGTTCTCAATGCATGTTTATAACATGAAATGTCATATTTAACCAACTGAGCATGTTAGTTTAGTATCAGAATTGGTTTAAAAAGTGAAACCGCACTATTGTAGCGGTGGTTCTTCACCGGTGGGCCGGTGGCCTATTTTCAGAAAAATTAAATAATTATGAGGGTTTGATATACACTATGTTGGTTCATTTTTAAATCGTTTTACTGTGATTTTCGATGTTAAAATAAATTGTTGTTACTTTTATCTAATTTAAGTAAGTATGAATAAAGCGATTTTAAAGAGAAACAAATATATGTTTATTTAGTATATACATATAAATACAATATTTTCAAGTGGTAAGTAAATATTCAAAAGATTGAACAATATTTATATTTATAAGTTTAAAAGTAGCTTTTACTAATGAGTGAACCAATTCTATTTTAAAGTTTATATTTTTAGAAATTTGGAGGTAAATCCTATATTTAAGAAGATAAAGTCAATTTTCTGAGCTATCAGTAGTATTTTAAAAGATAGCGGATTTTTAGAATATAACGGATTTCTAGACAGAAAAGTATTACCAGAAAGTTTTACAGTTTTAGCAGAAAGTAGGGTGTCTTTGCATTATGATAATATTCAGAAGGAAAGACACCATAGACAGATATCTACATGCAATATGTTTTAAAGTTATGTTAATAATGTTACCGTTCCTTAGACAGACACCCCACTCCTGGGTCAGAGGGAGAATTCAGATTTCAGATTCAGTGCAGTGAGTTCTCGAGAATTCCCGACATCAGGCTCTACTCCCGGGCTATAATAAGGAGTACAGTTTTATATGCCGGAGCCGTTCAGGAAATCCGGCATGCAACCTCAGACACATTCAGAGCTCATTCTAGGAACACAAATAGATTAGAATCGTATCATTATTTACAGACTCTTAGTAATGTATCAGTTACATTATTTTATTCCAGCATAATAATATTTCAGTATAGTTATTATTAATTTCAGTTAAGCTGCAAGCTTTGTTTTAAGTGCAGAATTTAATTACAGTTGCATTCTTTGTTTTCTATTATATACTTCCAGTACACATAGAATGCACTATTAACGGTACGAATACTTACATTATGCATATAACGTACAGTTTTCAAAGTAACAGCAAGGAACTATGAAAGCTTTCTCAGTGGCTTTTCTTAGTTCCCTCTTGATACTTGGACACTGCATACGAGGTATTTGTGGTCACTCATATAGTTGATCTATTTTCTTCAGGTAAGATTTGGAGTATCCAGAAAGTGGAGAAGCACTGCTTGGCCACTACCCAAGCTAGATTGTTAGAGAAGACGTGTGGACTCACGTGTCCTAAAAGAGAGATAAATGATCCTAACTTTCCACAACGGAGGAATTGGTGTTAGTAGTTTACGGATGTGGAGAGAGGTGAACGGTCCATTATGTCATTTGAGATTCTTATGATGATGTGATACGACATTATTTATATAATTGTGATTTTAGTTTCTGATTTCCAGCTGAAGGCTTCGTGATTCAAAAAAATTATTTCGGATCATGTCCGAATGATTCGGATCTGGGTAATTGGGTAAAATATGGGTCGGGTCGTTACAATATAAGGCTCTAATCGATATATCGGGTTTTGCGCCTCTTATATGAGCAATTGCATAAGATAATGTAAATCATTTAGAAATTCTATTTTAAACATTTCAACATGAAAAATAACAATGCAACAGATAGTCTAATTTTTACTGTAAATTACACATTTTGTTAAATTCCCTTTACATCTACCTCATTCATCCAAAGTCTATAAATTTTCCCTCATGTCTACCGTATTATGTAAAATAGAGAATCTTATTCATTTCATATTAAGTAGACATTCTGTAAACTAGAAAAACATGTATTTAAAATTGAAAAATAGAGTATTCGTTAACAGGATCTGATGTAAATGCTTTAACTACAGGGCATGCCTTGCTGCCAAATACACAGAAAATAAATATTTATTGAGCGTAGAAAAGTAAATGTCTTTTTTATATTGTCAAAACGATGACAACAAAACTGCCTTTGTATATGTATTTATACTTTTCGAAATGGTGAGAAATGTTTTCAGTATATATACCTATAGAGGAAATATAATGTTGGTAATAATCGTGAACACACAAACAATCTATATGAGCAGTGGTGGAGGCATGATTTCGGTTGAAGAGAAATGATTATTTCACAACAAAGTGCCACAACAATTTTTTCAACCATTGATTTTTTTGGGACTCATTTGAATCAATAGGTCTCACATCATAATCAACGATCCAAAAGTGTGTTGTGGAACTTTTTTGTGCAAATTGTTGTGGCATTATCACTACTCTTCAGTTGAAAGGGCACAATTCAAAGTATGATGTCAAAAAAAAAATTTAACAAAACAAAACTTTATAGATACAAATAAGAATGTCGTGGTCAGCTTGGATTTTAAAGAGATATACTTTTTAATATTAGGAGAGTCTGTTCAAAAAAATATTAGGAGAGTGATGACTATTATTAAAGAATAATAATGAATAAGTGAATAAGGACATTGGCTCCTTGTATAGTTTGTATAAGAACAATATAGAGTTTAAAAAAGAGTAGAAGAAAACGAAAGATCCGAAAAGTTTAGACACAGTAACACCACGATACATAAAAATATAGATTTAAGAGAGAACAACAAAATATACGTAGTAATTACTTGTGAATATTACTTTTGCAATGGACATTTTAGTCATTTCCAAAAATGGAGGGCACGAGCCCCCCTCATGTCTTTGTAGCTCCGCCCCTCTATATAAGGGAGCAAATCAGGACACAAATACTCATGAAAAATCGCTACAGTTTATTCTTCCTGAGATATTTTTAAGCGAATTAACAAACCATGCATTTGGATTCAGAAATTCCTGTGGAAGGACTCTGGATAGAACTACAGATCGTTGATCATGGCATATCAATTATTCTGGACCTCGGTGTAAAGGTACCCTGCAATGGCTTTTTATTTAATTTTTTCCTTTATGTTATGTGTAAGTAATTTTCGTCTCTAATATCTAGTGAAATGGAAGAACATGAACGCAAGAAACACAACCAAAAACCACAAATAAAATCTCAAATCTAATTGGAAAGCTAATCATTTGTTCCTTGAATGATTTTGAAATCTATAATTTTTGGCTCGGTGTTTTGCAAAATTAAATGAAGCTTTTGATCCCCTCTCGCCCCACCCCCACCCCCCCCACCCCCCAGATGGCGGTGTTTTCCATAACGCGGAGAACAAAAGTGCATACCCAAATACACTTCTTCTATCACTTATTTTCGGTGTTTTCTGGCAAAAAAAAACACTTCTTCTCAGGATGTCCCTCGTTTTGTCCGTCTTTTTCAAAATAAATGTTGGGTCCACCGAAAATCACACGATTGAGGAGCCCTCTCATTTTTTGGATTGATGTATCACTCTTGCTCTTTCTTCCACCCACTTTTCTATCGCTTGCATTACTCAGATATTTTGTCATGTCATTTAATACGACATACCAATGTGTTAAATTATTAGGAGAGTGGACATTTGTTTATGTCAATTTATTTTTTTTGTTTTTTTAGCCATTTGTTTTTTTTCAAGATAAATGTTTCTTCCTAATTATTCAACAAAAATGATAACGGCACAGAGAAAGTGCACACTTTTTTCCCCAAATCCCTGTTTCTGTGGTGCAGGTTTTATGTTTTTTTGTTTGGTTTTTTTCCCTCAAATGTGTGGTCAATGTATGTTTATGTCACATTTTTTGGGGGAAGAGGGTGTGCCCCATCACCTTCACCATCTTGCAATTAATTTGCAGCCTCATTTTCAATTTTAGTCTTCTTGTCCACACTCTTAAACAATTTTAGTTGTACACATCATTACCCACACTCTTAAATGATAAAGAAATAAAGTAGCGTCTTTACCAATAACAATTGTTTTAGTACAGCGGTACGCGTTTGATGTTTAATAGATTTTAATACCCTGACTTTCACTGCTTTAGTGACCAAACAATCAGTAATTAAATCCGTTGTTGTCGGTTGACCGAACCGGGCTAAGTTTTTGGTGCTTGAGTGACTTTTTAATTTAAAACTCTGTCTTGATTAATTAATTAGCTCAATACATTCATAGATTCGTTGCAGTACGTACAATAGTATCTTATTAAGCTAGAGTACTTACTAAAATTTCGTTACGTACAGGTAACCTGTATTGAGCACGTGGAAGTCGATGATGAACCTGTCCATCCATTAGTCCGACACATCCTCATGCATACGGAGCAGGACGTTGGGTCGCCGAGCTGGAGAGGTAAATCAATTATTTCACACATTTTAAAAGGGTAGTCTTGGAGCGATTGTATATATAATTAAACTAATTGATGATCGATCATAATGATTATATGTGGCCAGATTACACTAATACACTCAATCATAACCTTATGTGTTTTGATTTTTGTTTATAGGGTTTAGATACGTAGAAAACATGAGCAAAATTTTGAGGCTGTCTAATTGGATGGTACTGAGATTTTGTGATGGAATAACGAATTCAACGGTTTATTAGTGGACACTGGACAAGAATATCTGGAGATGGAATTGATGAGATGAGGATTACTATACTAATCAAGAAAGACAGGGGCATAAAGAATGGAAAATATGTTGCTGCTTCAATCACCTTTTGGCTTCCTGTGTCACCAAATGTAGTTTTTCCTCACCTTCGTGATGAAAGAAATCGTCGTCCCATGGTGTGTATATATATATATATATATATATATATATATATATATATATATATATATATATTCATGAAATCAAGTTCATTTATTTATTTAATTGTGATTCAGCATATTAGTTACAGTGGGATACAGTACTCTTAATAGGAGGAGTAGTTGAAGAAATAACACACTATACAAATGCTCAGGAGGCAGGCAATGTGTGATGAGGCTGACTCAATTAAGACGGTGACTAAATGGTGGATGTCACCGTGATGAATGTTATAAGATGTCTTCTCAGAGCAAGGAATATGACTAAGATTCATATAAACTAATACGCATGGACAAGCGCCTGGCCTCGCGTCCAAATATATATGTAGTAGAGTCTACCATCAGAATCTCTTCCCGGAAATTCCGTCCTAATTGATACTCTAAGAAGTTCAGATTCAACGGCATCAAAGGTGTTCCGGGACATATAAATCCATTGGCATTATTATGTTATGATATATTGCCCCCCCCCCCCCCCCCCCCCCCACAACAATAGGCTGAAAAAACTATTGGAGAAAAGAGAGTAATGTCTTTCCATGGAAATTCATGTATAGGGATTCTTCCATTGCATTCTTTCCCCTTAATGTAATGCACTAGTTATTATCATGTCCGTTGTGTATTGATAAACAAACAACGAAGCTAAGAAACACGACTAGCAACCACACACATCTTCAAATCTATTTGTAACATTGATAATTTATAGACAAAGTAGACATCAAAACGTACTTTGCAAATTACATTCATTAAAATTTCAAATCATGTTTAACTATATGTGAGTCTCCATTGCATCAAACGAGTTAGATGTGTAACAAGCGTGCAAGGATACTAACGGGTTCACTGCTATTAAGACTCCCTATACACAGAAGGCAATATATGGTCAAAAGAATGATGTGGGCCTGGAGGCTCCTTGGAAGAAAATCCCACCGGTACTTCGGCATCTTGAGGCCCAAAAATTTCAATTAATAATGTTCCTACACATTTTAGGATGCCCTTAGGGGCCTTTTAGGTCGGTTTAAAAGTATATCAAGGCTTACTTACGAACTGTAAGGTAATTTATTCATCTTTTTCATACTTCACATCAATAAATTTTTCTCCTTAGCATAATTCTTGAGTTCTATTCGAAAGTGACGAATATGGAATGAAAAGCTGATTTCATTGATGTGTAAACCATGTAAGTGTCCCGGATTTTATCAATATAAAACAACAAGTAATAAACCGGTTAACCTCAAGTGCAAGGATCGTAGTACGGAGGCTAATGCCGGGTCGATCTTACGGGGAACTAGACGAATGTGAATCCTAGCTTTTGTTTTTCAACTAAACTATTGTCACGAAACTAACCTAAACGAAGAACTAACCTAAACAAATATGCATAAAAGTAACTAGACGAGAGGAAATTAATCCAATGCTAGGCAAGATTGAAAGCGATAAAAACTAGAGTGCAATTAAAAGTAAACTAATCTAGCAATTCAAGTTTAAAGGATTAAAATCAAATTATAACGAACGAACAAGCAATTGATCCACCTATCCTATCAACATTCAATTCTAAATCGGATTAATTCGTGATCTCCACTCAAGTCGTGATTCACCTAATCGAAGGCATAAGCTCCTACTCTCGTAGACAAGTTCGTTTCCTAATCTTTTATCTTTCGATGTTAAAGATTACGTCTTTCTAACCTAGGCGTGAAATCTTTCAATTTCTAATCTAGAAAGTCAATCTAATAACTCTCGTTTTAATTAGATCGAAGATCTATTCTTTTATCACGGTGATCTATCGTTAACATGATTTTCATCAAATAAACAATCATCAAAGCAAGCATCTTTCGATTAAACATGCAAAAACATACGAAACATGATAAAAGAAACGAACTTGAAATAGATACTCACAGATTAATCACGAATCAAAAGCTGAATTGTTGAAGGAAGGCTTCACAACGCTTGTTCAAGAGGGTTTTAGCCTCTTAGCATCCTTGTTGCAACTCGAATTGATGAAATAAAAGACATGAATCTATCTAATCTAATCTAGGAATTAAATTGCATAAAAGTAGATAAAAGCGTAGAAAAACGCAGCCAAGCGCCCCTAGTTTTTAGGGTTCGAATTGTATATATGAGATTGATAAATCGCGCCTATTTATAGATTTTTAGGTCGGTTTAGGCTAAGGCGGTGCTTGGACGCCCGTCCACTATCTTGGACGCTCGTCCAACGGCTTACGGACGGAGGTGAACGCTCGTCTATGCGGCGTTTGAAGGCTCGAATGTAAATCGCATCTACGAACGCTCGTTCGGTTGAGCAAACGCCCGTCCACCATGGACGGACCGTGGACGCTCGTCCATCGATCTTTGGAACTCGATCTCTTGATCATTATCTCTTCCTTCTTCCATCTTTATCCTTCTTTTCTCATCTCTATCTCGATTTAGCTCGAATTATATCAACATTTGATCATCAATTTAGCCTCCAACATGTATCTACATCACATTAAGACATCGCAAAACGTAACACAATCCAAATACTCATAAAACCATAATCAAAACACGTACACAACCTCATTTTGCGAATAAACTAATTAAAATCTCACTTGCTTAATAAATCATTTAAAACCACATTTCCTATGCAAATCATATGAATTATGGAGGAGAACATCATAAAATACAACGTTATAAAACGTATAAATTCACCCTTAACAACTCCCCCACACTTAAACTTTGCTCGTCCCGAGCAAAACAAAACAAGATAAAGGCTCGGAAAGAATATAGACATCTCAACACATATACCATATAGTCAATAAATTAGAAGTTCACCCGTGTGTGTGCATAACCATAGCAAATTTCCACTAAATCCAAACTTGAATATTTCAAGCAAAACCTAGCTAATACCCCCTTCAAACTAGTAATAAAAGATACTTATAAGATGCACCCTACAAAACGGAACATATCCCGTATAAGATGATAGAACACATTTAAGACCTTTCCGACATACTTAGAGGATAATCCTACTGACATATCCATCGGTTTATACTTGGGATAAGATTAACGATAACTAAGTCTCATTTCATTCTTTTCATAACAATTCTTAAGTTGATTCAATTGATTTCACATTTTAACCACACATCGAATAAGCTATTGCTCATCATAGCGAGAATAGGACATACGTGGTATACCCTACCTTACTCAAATCATAAAGCGACTTCTTATTTGTCGTGAGCTTTTGGTCATCATAGTGGAATAAAACATTTCGAGATAATGCCTTACCGCACTCAAATCATCGACCGACTTCCGACACACACTATTGATTTCATTATTAACTCAACTTTTTCAAATGACATTAGTTACGTATTACTTATCACATTCAAACTTCTAGATATTCACAGTACATCGTACTTGGAACTCAACACAAACTATCATAAGTCTCACGATATGAACATTAGCACTAAGCACATGACTTATAAGGAATCAAACATCACTAATCAAAAGGGGTATAACTTTATAATATAGCTCATCATTTACTATGGCATGTGAAAAAGAGTGTCGGGTGAAACAACTAACTTACGAAACATACGGCATACAGCATCAATGAATACAACAAACCGAACAAAAACATGCATTGCTCACTCGAGACAAAACAAAAATTTTTAAAATTTAGCTCATTTTTGCATAAAAATAAAATCATGTAAGCAAATGTATAGATACATATCGACTTATCCCCTCCCCCGCACTTAAATTACGGCATGTCCTCATGGTGTGCAAAAATAAAAAAGAAACGAGAAAACTTAGGCGATTCGTTGTTCGAAAGGGAGCTATTACGGAAGTGGGTCGACCTCCCGAAATGCTCAACGAATCCGATGGCTGTGGACCATCCACCGGAAAAGCGAAATCGTCTAAAGCTCACAATCGCTATCGAAAATATCCTGCACACTTGAAAAAACAAAGAAATACCTCGGGGGATACAAGGGATTAAACCATATCGCGCAAAAGTGATAGAGGTAAAGATAAGAGGAAATCGTAAGCAAAACAACACTTCGACCCTGTATAAGATTAGGACGGCTGACTGACAAAAACAACACAATCCTAATAAGATTAAAACAACTAGAACAAGGAAAAATAACTAAAGAAAGAAACTAACATAATAAGGGATATCTAGGATGCCTCTAGTAGGGCTAATGGTTATTGTCGTTAGCTCGACACATTTGAAGCTCGGCTGGATCGGGCCATTTAACCTTTACGCCGGCCACTACCTCGTTTAAGCTCCGGTCCGTAGTGTGGGCTGCGAAACGACATCTAACACATGGGGTAAAATCTTTTATAGCCTTCCAAACTCGTTTAATCTTCCCCATGGCTGATTTCTTTCTTCTCGATTCCTACGATGACGTTTAAGCTTTTGCTCTTTTTCATACTCCTCCATATCCCAACTACTGCTAGAACCTGGCGATGAACCAATACCGTCATTCTCGGAGAATAAATCGGATGAAAACTCGTCAAACTCATTGACCTCTGTAACACCACATCCGAGAATATCGAGAAATTTAACAATCAAAGGTTTTTCTTTAGGTTCACCAATGTAGTGCTTGCACCTTTGACCATTAACTCGAAACGGTTGGTGCGGATAACCGCGTAGTTCTAGAACACCTCCGGGAATGATTTGGAGAATCTCAAAAGGACCGGACCAACGTGTTCTCAACTTCCCGGGAAACAAATGTAACCTAGAATTGTATAAGAGAACTTGCTCGCCGACTGGAATTCTCTCTTCTTTATCTTGGCGTCATGGAGTAGTTTCATCTTCTCTTTACTAATCCTGGCGCTTTCATAAGCACTGGAGTCTAAATTCATCCGGCTCATACAAGCTTTTTGCAATCGATGTTTCCCACGGGATTGGGAATCGAAGTTCAAAAACTTCGTAGCCCAATACGCCACGTGCTCTAACTCGGCGCGGATGGCATGGCTTACCGTAAACCATTTGATATGGCGATGTACCCATAGGGGTCTTATAGGCGATCCTATATGCCCAAAGTACATCGTCCAACTTCGAACTCCGTCTTTTCTATGACTATTCACCGTCTTCTCCGGGATTTTCTTAAGACTCGGTTGCTTCGCTCAACGACCACTAGTCATCGGATGATATGGTGTGCCGGTTTATGGCGAACACCATACTTCTCGAGGACTTTTTCCTAAAGGTCGGTTGCGAAGTGTGTCCCTTCATCAGCGATCAAGGCACGTGGACATCCAAACCTCACAAAGATGTTCTTCTTCGAAATTTCATGACCGTTTTATGATCATTGTGAGGAGTGGCAATTGCCTCCACCCATTTCGAAACATAGTCAACGCGAGACTAAGATGTATTTGTTGCCACAAGATGATGGGAATGGTCCCGTAAAATCGATGCCCCAAACATCAAAAACTTCGCATTCAAGGATGGGTTTCAACGGCATGTCAAACCGCCTTGTCGAGTACCGGTTCTTTGGCACCTATCACAAGCTTTACGAAAGCTTCTACGTCCTTAAAGATCGTGGGCCAATAGAAACCGGATTTGGAAGATCTTCGCAACCGTTTTCCAAGGACCAAAGTGACCACTGTGGGTCCACTATGGCATTGCTCGATTATATCGCGTTGCTCGGATTACGGAACACATCTCACTAAGCAAACCATCTTTACGGATCTTGAAAAGATAAGGTTCATCCCAAACGAAATATTTCATATCGAGAGAAGAACTTCTTCTTCTCTTGATAAGACATTTCGGGATCGAGATAACGGGCATGAAGGTAGTTTACAATGGAGGAATACCATGGAACATCGGGAGGACAACCGTCTATCAACATAATGTTTTCTAGAGGAAAGTAAAGATCTATATCATCGGTTCATCCTTTTCCTCACTTAACATTCTAGAAACGTGATCCGCCACTACATTTTCTTGCCCTTTTTATCTTTAATTTGAACGTCAAACTCTTGGAGGGTCGGTATCCAACGCACGATAAGCGCGGTTTAGCTTCCTTTTTGGTCATGAGATAACGCAAGCGGCGTGATCGGTCCACACAATCACTTGAGCACCAAGCAAGTAACTACGAAATTTATCCATAGCAAAGACTACGGCTAATAATTCCTTTTCGGTGGTCGTGTAGTTAACTTGAGAAGGATTTAGTGTGTGGTGGCATAATAGATAGGTGGAACTTTCCGTTAAGCTTTTGCCCTAAAGCGCACCAAGCTGCGCATAGTTGGATGCATCACACATAAGCTCAAAGGGTAGGTTCCGGTCCGGAGATATAAGTATTGGAGCGAGAGATCGATCTACTCTTAAGCTCCTCAAACGCGCGCTTGCAATTCTCATCAAAATCAAAAGTAACGTCTTCTTTGAGTAAAGTAGACGGGGGCTTGGCAATCTTTGAAAAGTCTGGATGAACCTCATAGAAGCCGACATGTCCGAGAAAACCTCGGACCTCCCGAACATTCTTAGGATAACTCATCTTCTCAATAGCTTCAACCTTGGCCTTATCTACTTCTATACCTTTGGCGACACTTTGTGGCCAAGAACTATGCCTTCATCTACCATGAAATGGCATTTTTCCCAATTGAGCACTAAGTCCTTTTCCACACATCTAGACAACACACGATCAAGATTATCGAGGCAATCGTCGAAGGATTGACCAAAGACCGAGAAATCATCCATAAAAATCTCCATGCACTTTTCAACTAGCCCGTCAAAGATTGCCATCATACACCTTTGAAAGGTGGTGGGGCATTACGAGAGACCAAATGGCATCCGCCTGTGGCGAATGTCCCGTAAGGGCAAGTGAAAGTGGTCTTCTCTTGGTCAACGGGATCGATGGGTATACGGAAGTATCTGAATATCCATCCGGGAAGCGGTAGAATGCGTGCCCTGCTAGACGCTCAAGCATTTGATCAATGAATGGAAGGGGAAATGATCTTTCATTGTGACCTCATTGAGTTTTCTATAGTCAATACGGACTCTATAGCACCGTAACTAGCCTCGATGCTATCTCCTCTCCCTTCTCATTCTTCTCAATAGTAATTCCCCCTTTTTTGGGGACTACACGAGTCGGGGACACCCACTCACTTATCGCAATGGCGTATATGATACCCGTATCTAGAAGCTTAATGATTTCCTTCTTGACTACTTCTTGCATGTGAGGGTTAAGCCTCCTTTGGGGAAATTTGTCTTACACGTTTAGCACCCTCACTAGTCTTGATCTTGTGCATGCGGATGTCGGGAGATATCCCTCGGATATCTCCACACCGCCATCAAAGGCTTTCTCATTTTTGCGCAAGACGTTTAACGGTTTAAGCTCTTTATTCGAGATAGCTTGGCGAGAGATGATCAAAGGAAGCTTGTCACCTTCTCTCGAAATACATACTTAAGATGTTTAGGCAACGGCTTGAGAACCAAGTCTACGGGGGTTCCTCTAGACTTGATTTAAGATCTCCACTCTTCAACTCAACATCGTTGAGTTTACTTAGTGGCCCTGCGCAAAGCTTCTTCTCTTAGCTCGTCCTCGAATTCGAAATTTGCTAAATGATCTAGATTGACCATACCATGATTGTTTAGATTATCGATCAATCGCTCATATTCTTCTTACTACGACCATGACTTGCTTGTCCATGAAGTCATTGAAGTCATCGAGACGTCTCCTCGATGGAAAAGCCGGTTGGAGAACCGGAGGGTACTTGAATAGATTTAGAAACACTATAGCTCACCTCTTGGTCACCCACTCGAATAGTCACTTGCCCACCATCACAATCTATGAGGGCTCTAGGCGTAGAAAGGAAAGGTCTTCCAAGAATCGGAGGGACATTTTCATTTTTCTCCATATCTAAGACATACCGGTCAACGGGAAAGGTAAACCTACCAACTTGAACCAATACGTCCTTTAGGATCCCACGAGGCTTTCTTTGAAGATCTATCGGCGACTGCAAGTTCATGGTAGTGGGTTCTAGAAGACTTTGTAAACCCATTTGCTTGCAAATAGATAATGGCATCAAGCTTATGGATGCACCCAGGTCACGTAAAGAATTTGGAAAGACTAGGCCTCCCGTACGCAATGTGAGCACGAATTTTCCGGGGTCACCTCTTTTGATTGGTAAGTACGGATAATTGATCATTGAACAATCCTCACCAATTGCACGATCCATTTACGCTAACTTCTTCTTCGAAGAAACAACATCCTTTATGAATTTGGTGTACTTAGGCATCTCTACCAAGACATCAGACAATGGAAGATTAACCTGAGTATTTTTCAACAAATTGAGCACCTTTTCGTACTTCTTATCCTCAATCAAAGGAATGTTGCTCTTTCTCGGTGGAAATGGAAGTTTCTTAAGGTCATCCTCAAAGAAAACCTTCTTTGAGGATGCACTAACAGCTCTGTCTTCCAGATCTTTCCAACGAACAGCTTTTTCAGATTTCTTAGTAGTCGGGGAATCAGCCACCTGAATATCATTTAACTCGTCGGTCCTCGGGGGATCGGCCACACGAGGATCCTCAATTATTTCACTTCTCGGGGGAACGGCCACGAGGACATCCGATCGATTCTTTATTCCTCAAGGGATCGGCCACACGAGGAATCTCAACTCTTTCTTCTACCAGGGGATCAGCCACCTGATTTGCATTCTGCAGCCAAGGGGATGATGGGTGCTCAACTTTCCCTCCTGCCTTACCAATGGCAGGAGGGGCTAGTGGTTTCCCTGGAAGCCAGGGGGACCACCAACTTGAGAACCACTTCTCAAAGTTCATTGCCGGCCTCTTCTCTACCGTACGGAGGTGAAGGTACCGGGTCGGTGCATTGGCTCTTGCTTAAATCGGCACGAGCGACTTGACCGCCTCTTGGATTCTTTTCCGTGAAGGCGGGCAGCGCACGACGGTCTAGAGGCTAGCTTGCTCGGCCAATTGCCCGATTTGCCTCTCAAGACTTTTCATCGTCTGCTTTGCTCCTCTCGAAATGAATTCCATTCGGCTTTTATATCGTCTGGTGGGAGGTGCCTTGAGAGTTTTGAAAGTTACGGGAAATGGCTGGCTTGGCCGACTTTGGAATGCGAGAATTAGAATTGGCGGGCCAATTCGATTGAACCTTTCTTTGTGGATTGGAAGAATTATAGCTTGGGTTCGATTATAACCGGGGTTTCTATTGAAGTTCGAATTAGGATTAAATCCCGAAGGCGATTAAACCCTTGGTTTTGGAAAGCTGATACGGCCGAGAGAATTGGTTATTGAATCTACGATTTGTACGGCCGGAGAAAGCATTGACTTCCGCATTACGCCCAATCATGGGACGAAGCGAGCCGTGTGCCCATGCTATCACATACTTGGCATGTGATTGGATTATCTTGTCCATAGTCATGAACGGCATTGACTTCTTGAGCGAGAGGGGAAGAAAATTGACATTGGCCGGTCATATGGCCGGTCGACGACATGCTTCACAATACGAGAACTTGAGAGTTACGTGAAAGTGAAGGAGCACGATAACTCGGGTAGGGGCCGGTGTGAGAGGTTTGTCGGTTGAGAAGGTGCCATCTCGCTTTTGCGGTATGGCAACAAGACTTTGCATAGTCACCTCTTCGACCTTGGGAGGGGGAGGAGGTGCTTGGATGGCTTGATAAGAGGGGGCGTAGTTATATTTGGCAATGTCCTCGAACAACGCCCACCCCTCGGGTGTTTTCTTGAGAAATGCCCCACCGGAGGAACTATTGACCATGCCCTTGGTGAGCTCGGTCAATCCCCCGAAGAAAGTATGGACTTGCCTTTGCTTTGGCAAGCCATGATGGGGACACTTGCGCAGGAGAGACTTAAACCTTTTCCACGCATCAAAGAATGACTCATTTTCCAGCTGACGGAATGTGAAGATTTCGTTCAGACAATGGGCTGTTTTTGAAGGAGGAAAGTATTGACTTAGAAATTCCTTCTCGAGCTCAGCCCACGTAGTGATGGATTCAGAGGGGAGAGAGTGATACCACTCGAGTGCCTCCCCCCGTAAGGAAAATGGAAATAGTTTAAGCTTGATGGCATCCTCGCTTACACCTTGGATACGGGTAGTACCGCATATTTGCAAGAATGTGTGTAAGTGAGTGTGGGGGTTTTCATATTGGAAACCATGAAAAATTGATGCATCTTGCATCATCGAATAAGTCCGGGTTTAAGCTCGAAGTTTGGAGCGGTAATGGTAGGCATGACGATAGCCGGGTTTATGGTATTTGTACCGGGCATGGCATAGTCGGCCAACGTCCGTCTATCTTCCGCGTTTGCCATTATTATTATGTCTTTGATTTCTCCTATGAGATATTGCTCAAATTCTTGATCGAAACCTAAACTACGAAAAATTTAAAACGAGAAAAACGAGAAAATACTAAAAAGGGAAAAAACAAAAAAAAAAAAAAAACGTGTTGAAATCTTCGAGCCCAAAATGGAAGGGAAAACAGTGGATTTTGACCTCGAAAACGGTGTCGAACGGCCTCCGGCCGTCTGCCACGTCGTCGGCGTCGGAACGAGCTTTCCGAATTGGGGTCTGCGCGCCAATCCGACACTCGAGCCGAAAGTTATGGCCAAAATACTATCAAGTGCTAAAATGGACCCTTTTATCCTAAAATTTGATCGTGAAAGGTGTGGAGTCAGCTGATTCAACCTAAGAAACCTACCTACGACACTTACCTACGAAAAAAACGAGAAAACCTAATTGAAATAAAAATAAAAACTAATGGTAGACGGGACGGACGGGCGTCCAATTAAGCTGGACGGGCGTCCTCTGGAGGAAGAAGCTGGACGGGCGTACGTATGACCGGACGCTCGTCCAAGCCCAGAAACAGATTCGAACAGAGAGCAGAAAAAGAAACGATAACAGAAAACAGAGACTAAAACTCAAAAACAAAAGTCTATACTACAACTAACAAGAACAAATATTAATTAACAGAAAAAAAAACAAATAAGTAAAAACAACTAAATCACCAACGAAAAACAGAAATAAAAACAAAAACCTAACCTAAATTACTAAAAACAAAAACTAGACAACCGTCCGGTTCCCCGGCAACGGCGCCAAAAACTTGTCCCGGATTTTATCAATATAAAACAACAAGTAATAAACCGGTTAACCTCAAGTGCAAGGATCGTAGTACGGAGGCTAATGCCGGGTCGATCTTACGGGGAACTAGACGAATGTGAATCCTAGCTTTTGTTTTTCAACTAAACTATTGTCACGAAACTAACCTAAACGAAGAACTAACCTAAACAAATATGCATAAAAGTAACTAGACGAGAGGAAATTAATCCAATGCTAGGCAAGATTGAAAGCGATAAAAACTAGAGTGCAATTAAAAGTAAACTAATCTAGCAATTCAAGTTTAAAGGATTAAAATCAAATTATAACGAACGAACAAGCAATTGATCCACCTATCCTATCAACATTCAATTCTAAATCGGATTAATTCGTGATCTCCACTCAAGTCGTGATTCACCTAATCGAAGGCATAAGCTCCTACTCTCGTAGACAAGTTCGTTTCCTAATCTTTTATCTTTCGATGTTAAAGATTACGTCTTTCTAACCTAGGCGTGAAATCTTTCAATTTCTAATCTAGAAAGTCAATCTAATAACTCTCGTTTTAATTAGATCGAAGATCTATTCTTTTATCACGGTGATCTATCGTTAACATGATTTTCATCAAATAAACAATCATCAAAGCAAGCATCTTTCGATTAAACATGCAAAAACATACGAAACATGATAAAAGAAACGAACTTGAAATAGATACTCACAGATTAATCACGAATCAAAAGCTGAATTGTTGAAGGAAGGCTTCACAACGCTTGTTCAAGAGGGTTTTAGCCTCTTAGCATCCTTGTTGCAACTCGAATTGATGAAATAAAAGACATGAATCTATCTAATCTAATCTAGGAATTAAATTGCATAAAAGTAGATAAAAGCTGAAAAACGCAGCCAAGCGCCCCTAGGTTTTTAGGGTTCGAATTGTATATATGAGATTGAGAAATCGCGCCTATTTATAGATTTTTAGGTCGGTTTAGGCTAAGGCGGTGCTTGGACGCCCGTCCACTATCTTGGACGCTCGTCCAACGGCTTACGGACGGAGGTGAACGCTCGTCTATGCGGCGTTTGAAGGCTACGAATGTAAATCGCATCTACGAACGCTCGTTCGGTTGAGCAAACGCCCGTCCACCATGGACGGACCGTGGACGCTCGTCCATCGATCTTTGGAACTCGATCTCTTGATCATTATCTCTTCCTTCTTCCATCTTTATCCTTCTTTTCTCATCTCTATCTCGATTTAGCTCGAATTATATCAACATTTGATCATCAATTTAGCCTCCAACATGTATCTACATCACATTAAGACATCGCAAAACGTAACACAATCCAAATACTCATAAAACCATAATCAAAACACGTACACAACCTCATTTTGCGAATAAACTAATTAAAATCTCACTTGCTTAATAAATCATTTAAAACCACATTTCCTATGCAAATCATATGAATTATGGAGGAGAACATCATAAAATACAACGTTATAAAACGTATAAATTCACCCTTAACAGTAAGGGATAGTGTGTATATATACACAATTGGGGGAATAATTTGGGGTATTCTATAGATATCTACACAATAAATACAAATATATTCGTAATAAATACAAAATGATACAATATCTCCTAATACGCCCCCTCAAGTGGTAGGAGGGGAGTGAAGGCCCAGCTTGGAGTTAAAGTGGATAAAGGGAAGACGAGATAGTGGCTAGGTCAAGCCCTCAACAAGCTGATCAGAACAGGAGACATGCAAAACGCGAATGAGACCCTATTACACTTAAGAAGTTCAAATTCAACGACATCGATGGTGTTCCTGGACACATATATCCAATGGCATTACTATGTTAATTATGATATAATGCCCCCAGCGCAAAAGTTTGAAAAAACTACTTGGAGAAAAAAGAGTAATGTCTTTCCATGGAGTTGGAGTATCGGTTGGTAAAAAAACCAATTTCCTCGACTTTGTGTCTTCTTCTTTTGAAGACCCTGAATAAGTTAGTTTTATTATGCTTTAATGTGAAAAGGAAACAGGGATCCCAACAATAGAACCTGGTTCCGACGGCAACACTTGGTCAGGACACCCTACCTCAAGAGGAGGATTTCGAAACCCTATTACTTTGATTCTGTTTGCATGGAAGATATCCCCGGTGGGTTTGCTTCCATAAAACTCAATGTACACCTTTTCTTAAACCTTAATGTGTGTTTTCTTCGTGTTCATATTTGGCGGATTTGATTCCCTAGTTGGGTTCGCATTCTAGTGAAAAGACTTGCCTTGGGATCTGGGCTGGCCCACCACTAAGGCGAAGGAGCCGGTGGTTTTAGGCCCAACGGTGTCCGGGGCCCAACATTACATGTTTCGATAAAAGAAAAAAAAATCCGTGTAGATCCAACCTAATATAACGTGTTAATTTTTTTATTTGAATTGATAAAGTCCCAAAAAAATTTAATCGTTTCGATAAAGGCCCAAAAAAAATTTACTTGGCCTAATTTGAATCAATAAATATGAAACCTCGATTTAAAAAACAAAATCCAACGACTTAGCCTTTGGCCCAAAAAATACCGAAATTTTGCCTATCTTAGGATTACGGATCAACATGGCATATAATTTATCTTGTACATTCGTGTATATATAGGGATTCTTCCATTGCATTCTTTCCCCTTAATGTAATGCGGTAGTTATGATCGTGCCTGTTGTGTATTGATAAACAAACAACGAAGCTAAGAAACACGACTAGAAAACCACACACATCTTCTAATCTATTTGTTAAATGGATAATTTATAGGCAAGTAGTCATCAAAATGCACTTTGCAGATTACATTCATTTTGATTTCAACGCTTGTTAAACTATAAAAGTTCCGGTCTCTATTGCATCAAACAGTTAGATGTGTAACAAGCGTGCAAGAATACAAACGGATTTAGGAAATATATGGTCAGATGAATGAAGTGGGCCTGCGGACTCTTCGGAAGAAAAGTCCACCGGTACCTCGGAAGCTTGAAGCCCAAAATTGTCAATTTTTGATGCTCCTATGCATTTTAGGATGCCCTTAGGCGGCTATGAGGTCGGTTTAAAAGTATATCAAGGCTTAGTTACGAACTGTAATGTAATATATTCAGCTTTTTCGTACTTTACATCAATAATTTTTTCTCCCAAGCATAATTTTTGAGTTCTATAGTATTATTTAAAAGGGATTTTTGTCAATCGCATTGTGGAAGTATTGAATTATCAGATTTGAGGTATCTACATGTGTCCATGCTTGCTTTATTCTTGGATAACTTGATGTTTTACTTTCGCGTTTATATGATGCTAGGCAAGATTTCTGCTATTCAAATCATGTAGTTAGGAATTCAATGTGTCATCAGGAAGAAAGATATGGATCTGTATTGCAAGACAGATTCTATGACCTAATAGTAAAATTCCAAGTACTTGGTCATCTAAGCTAAAGTTTCAATGTGTATACTATGACAAAATCTATTACTTATGCACAACTCCCCTTTTATAGGGAGATGGGACGCCATGTTGTATTTTGTTTACAAGGTCCTAATAATAATAGAAGAAATATGTCAAGCTTTTGTATTTTCATTTTTATTATTGATTATATTAAAAGATTACCAATCCCTTGTAAGCTTGTCTTCGTCTTATTTTTGAGGTAATTTTCGTATATAAAGTGTTTTGAACTATTTTTTAGATTTACTTTCTTAATTTGTTTTGTGATTAACGGAAATTAAATAGATAACTATACGAGTTTTAAAATGCAAACATGTAATTATCAATCGTGGCATGATATATGCTTAGGAAGGAATAGAAGAACAACACATTATTTACGATATAATTAATGGGAATAGTTATACTTATTTCCTATTGTAGCTAGTGTCTTCTTTTATAAAAGATGAAATCGCGTTGTGAGCCTTTCAATTTGGTGAATCAACCATGTTTGAGTTGGAGAACCGAGTCTAATCGAAGTTGAAATTTCAATGTTTAATCGGGTTTATGTAATTTAAAAATTTGGAAAAATCGAAATTCAGGCTCGGAGATTGAAGAAAATGCTCAAATGGATTTTCTTATCTTGAATACGGTATTTGAAGAACATAAACCTGAGGAATTTTACTAGAAGAATCAAATGTGGGTTTTGTTTTTGCAAACATGTAGCTCAAAATTTTCAAAAATACAAAAACGAGTTTAATTGAGTTGAAAATGTGCGTTTAATTGAAGTTACATTTAAGCTAGTTTCCCAATAAAAGGGGAGCTTTGCATAAGTAATAGATTGTGTCACAGTTTACATGTTGAAACTTTAGCTCGTATGGCCAAGTGATTGAAGTTTTATTATTAGGTCGCAGGTTCAAATTTGTCTTACGACAAATTTTTATTTTCAGTAAATGGAGGAGAAATAAGACCCACAGCCACGTAGGATCCAACGTGGCAGCCTAGTCGCAACCACGTAAGCAATTTTAAAAGAATCGGGTGCCCAGTCAGCGTTATCTGGCGAGTAGGACCTTTCTTTTAAAAAACCAACTTAGATGACCATTTTCCTCACCGGAGCGGAAACATGACTAAAATTCTTAGTAGACCAAGTTACAGGCCAATTTTGCCAATTTTTCCCTTCTTTCCGGCTATCCAGTTATTAGTGCTTGGGATCTGACCATTCTGCTCGTTAATTCTGGTTGTTGATCTTAATGAAGTCATGTAAAGGGGTGGGGATTGAAAAGAACATTGCATTAATTATATTCAAGGGGTGTTATTGTCATTTGACGTTAAGTCAAAAACATTAACTACTCTTCTTAATATGTGTGCTTTTGGTAACTGCGACAGTTAAATAGGAATGGAGGGAGTAGTAGATTAAATAACCCCGTTCATGTTTATTTTGGTCCAAGACCATCTTTTTGTTGTTAATCCTTGTTCATTGGTTTTGTTTATACACGTTAAACATCAGTCTATGTGTGATCAACCTTGACTCGCTATATTATACCACGATTGATCTAGTCCTCTTAATAATATCGGTGTGTTACACGTGTATCCATCATTTCCTAGTCACGAACCCAGAAACAGCCGACGAATGTGCATAGATTTTATTGATCTCAACAAAGAATGTCTCAATGACTGTTATCCTCTACCAAATATAGACAGATTGGTAGACTCCTTGGTGGGCTTTGACGTTTTTTTATCTCTTAGATTCTTATAAAGGGTCATCAAATCAGGATGGCGGAGGAGGATGCAGACAAAACCTCCTTAATCACTGAGATCGGCGCCTTTTCGCTACATAACCATGCCATTTGGTCTCAAAAATGCAGTGGCAACATAGTATAGACTGTTTAACACGATATTTGTTAATCAGATCGGAAAGTGTATGGAAGTCTTAGTAAACAACTTGTAGTCAAGAGAAGAACTGTGGCTTTATACTTGAGCAACTTAATAGAAGGCCTTGAAGTATGCAGAGTTACCAACATGAGGCTATATCCGAAGAAATGTACTTTCAGTGTTCAATCTAAAAAGTTCCTGGGCTATATGGTCTCCAAGGAGGGAATCCTGGCTAACCGGGACAAAGTTGATATACTTCGGAATATGCCTCCACCAAGAAGTGTGAAGGAAAGGCATAAGTTGAATAGGAGAATGACAGCGTTGAGCAGATTCCTATCCGGAGAACGACAATGTTTAATCAAAGTAATTTATTAAACATGTATTCTTATAAAATAAATTTGATCTGTGATTTAATTGAGAGAAGTCAACTTGTCTAAGGAAGATGAAAAAGAGCCAGGATCTTCTCAAGTATTAGTCTTAAGTGATTTTACAAGTACAAGTGATCTAACCAAATATTCAAAATGTGAAAAATGATCTAGTTGTATTTTTTTTTCAAAACTACATTGTTTTGTTGATAATATCTAAAAATACTTGTATCCGAGAGATCACTTAAAATTATTACTTGAGGGGATCTTTGCTCGATGAGAAAATTCGTTAAAAACATAATATTAATTATTACACCCATATCGTTTTAGAAAACAAGTAAAAATAACACTTTTTGAAAGATTTTTAAGTAGATGATAGCCTAAAAAGATGTATAGGGAGAAGGACAATTTGATATAGTTTAAAGGCCACACACACACAAAACAATATTAAAATAAAACACCATCAACGTCAATAGGTGTGAATTTTTATTTTTATTTTGTATTTCTCTTTCCTCCATCATTTTTTTTTGAGTGAAACCTCCATCATTTTTAAACATTCATATATTTTGATCCATATCTCGAAACGTAATAAAAAATTCACCAAATTTATTTATTTTTTCACACTCCTCGTTTTGTGACTTCGTTTGATGTCATTACATCGTTTTCGTGAGTTTCACTGTCTATATTTAGTCAATGAATTTCAATAGTAAATCTCGAAAAAAACAGTGAATTTAGATAGTGAAGTTCAACAGTGGATTTCATAAATTACATCGTTATATGGTCATTGAAGCCCCGAAATAAAGAGCATGAAAAAAAAATCCGTGAATTTTTTTTTATATTTTGAAGTTGTAGATTAGGATATCGATATAATTGGTTAAAAATAAACAATGTGAGAGAAAGTGTATTGGATCTTAATTTCTCCCTTTGCACTACCTACACGTCAAACATAAGTTGATGTTTATTTTTTGGGATTTTGACACTTTTGATCCTTCATGTTTTAGTTTTATTTCTAAAATTATCCTTATGTTCATGAATGACATTTTTGGTCCCTAAGTTTGTATTTTGGTTCAATTTTAGGACAATTACCTTGTATTTTGTTTCAATTTTAGGACAATTACCTAATTAGCCATATAAGTTAACGTCGACTAAACGTTTGATCCAACCTGACTGTCACAAATCCCTCATTCCTCTTTCAAATCTCTAATTTTTCTCTCTCAAATTGACACTAACTACACAACAAAAAAACCTCTACAATGTATTTGATTTTTCTTAATGTCGATGTTTAATCAATTAGATGGATATGAAAGCATATGTGGCTATCAGGCGGCTAATTAGGTAATTGTCCTAAAATTGAAACAAAATATAAACTTAGATGACCAAAAGTGTCATTCATAAACATAATGGTTATTCTTAAAACAAAGCTAAAATATAAGTACCAAAAGTGTCAAAGCCCTTTTTTTTAATAACTTCGTCATTTATGCAAAACTTTTGAAAATGTGTCAGACTACTTATTTTAGATCTTATTTTTGTGATTCTCCCCAATTCCAACATTATTATTATTATTATTATTATTATTATTATTATTATTATTATTATTATTATTATTATTTTGAGAAACCCTAATTCCCATTATTTTTTCCAAACAAATACTATTAAATTTGAATGCCATTTAACTAATATTTGACTAGTTTTCTGATGACCGGCGGCACCACCGGAAATTAAGATTTAGGCCTTTTCTCATGTTTTTTCATCAATAATCAGCTTTTATATCTGTTTAAAGCTTTCGGGATTTACCTCGCTTACATCGGTGGAACTTCAGAGAAATGGAGGCTGGGCATCCGCCCCCTCCCAATTATGCGGCGGAGGTAAAAAAAAATGGGGATCCCGTTAAAGCTTTGCTCCCAGACCGGAAATTACAACATACAAAGGAGAATTGGCTACCAAATTCCCTCAATTGATACCGGAAACAAGAAAATCAAAGAAATAATAGGGAGAAACGGGGGAAATTGATATTAGAAAGAGAAAAGTGAAAGTACAGACAAAATGCAATGTTTTTCTACACCCCTATTCTCAAAAAAACTCAGGATATATACCCCTGTCTATGCCAGCTTGGCAATAACATCATCAACTACTTTAATTACCTCAGCAAACATTAAATAAAAGACATAATTTAATAAAAATCCTTCGAACATTAAAGATCCTGACAAAACTCCTTCCCCTTAAACAGCCTTGTCCTCAAGGCAATCTGAACAATGGAAACTTCTTCATCACATCCTTGGCATCTTCCCATGTTGCTTGATATTCATCTAAATTTGTCCATGGGATCTTCCACTGGACTATGGCTGTATTGTTTCTTTTCACCGTTCTGATCTCCAAAACTCTCTCTGGATACACAACCAATTGCCCATCATCAATAGTAGCAGGTGGCTGTAAACTGGGAGTGAATTGATCCCCAATACACTTCTTTAAAACAGAAACGTGGAACACAGGATGAAGCTTAAAAGATGCAGGTAGTAGCAATTTGTAAGCAACTTGTCATATCCTCTCAATGATTTCATAGGGACCATAGTATATGGCTGAAAACTTCAAGTTCTTCCCCATGGCCAATGATGTTTGCCTGTAGGGTTGCAATTTCAAAAAGACCCTGTCTTCAACCGCATACTCTTTGTCAATTCTCTTCATGTCTGCAAAATACTTCATCCTAGATTGGGCAACCTTTAGATTTTCCTTCATTTGTTTAGTAAGTATTTGTTTCTTTTTCAGGAATTGCTTTACAGAAGTAGATTGATTTAGGGCAAAACTACCTAATGGAAGAGCAGTGGGTTGGTAGCCATACAATGCTTCAAAGGGAGTGATTTTGAGTGAAGTATGGTAAGCGGTATTGTACCAAAATTCGGCAAGTGGTAGCCATAATTTCCGGCTCTAGGTTTCGAAAACACATACACACGAGATACATCTCCACACACCGATTGACCACTTTCGGTTGCCCATCGGTTTGTGGATGATAGGATGTACTTAATGAGACCTTGACCCTGAGCCCTTTTTAGTAAATACGCAAAAACTCGGATGTAAACACCTTATCCCTATCACGACAATCTCCGTTGGCAAGCCATGTAGTTTATATCTTGAATCAAAGAAAGTCTTTGCCACAATCTTATTTGTATACCACTTGTTGCAATGGCATGAAGTGTCCATATTTGGTGAACCTGTCAATTACTACAAATATCACATCCCTCTCCTCAGATTTTGGTAAGCCCTCTATAAAATCCATGCTAATGTGGCTCCAAGCCCTTTCTGGGATTGGTAGAGGTTGTAAAAGACCATGTGGCAACTTGTGTCTGTCTTTGCATTGTTGGCATGTTATACACTCCATGACCATCTTGTGAACATCATCCCTCATATTTGTCCAGTAGGACAGACTATGTACCCTTTTAAGGCAAGCTCTTACCCCAAAATGACCTCCTATAGTGCTAAAATGCAGCTGATGAAGTATTTGTCTCCTCATTTCCCCATTAGATCCTACACAAATCTTACCCTCAAACTTTAGCGACCCACGGTGCCAAGTATATCCAATTATTGAAGCGGGATCAATGATTAATGCACTAACCTTCTCTTACCCAAGCTTGTCTTGTTCATAGCTCTTATCATGGATTGAACCCAATATGGGACCACAGTAGTTATGGCCATGTTGCAAGATTCAACTTGATTTTGTCTTGATAGGGCATCTGCAATGACATTCTCCCTCCCCTTCTTATATTCAATCTTAAAATCTAGTCCCAACAATTTGGTGATTCCTTTTTGTTGCAAAGAGGTGGTGGCCCTTTGTTCAAGTAGGAATTTCAAACTCTGTTGATCGGTTCTAATTGTGAACGCCCTCCCCTGAACATAGTACTTCCATCTGGTAATGGCCATAATAACGACTAAAAGCTCCTTCTCATATATAGAAAGCCCTAGCTCTTTACTATTGAATGCCCTGCTGAGGTAAGATACATGCCTCCCTTTCTGTAATAGGACTGCCCTCAACCCACTATTGCACGCATCAGTTTCAATACAAAAAAGGGCTTCAAAGTCTGGTAGGACCAGCACCGGGGACTTACACATTGCTGCCTTAAGAGATTGGAATGCATGCTCAGCTTGATCATTCCATCCATATTGATTTTTCTTCAATAATTCTGAGAGGGGCTTAGCCAAAATCGCGTAATTCTTCACAAAACGCCTGTAAACCCTGTCAACCCTAAGAATCCTCTTAGTTCTATTATGTTTAAAGGTCTAGGCCAAGTTTCCATGGCACTAATCTTTTTAGGATCAGCCTTAACTTCCCCATCTTGTATTATATGGCCAAGATATTCAACACTGCTCTTCCCGTTAGAACATTTGCTTAACTTTGCATAGAATTTCTGCTCCCTCAACAGTGAAAATACTGCTATAATATGTTGTTTGTGTGTCTCCTTGTCTGGACTGCAGATCAAGATGTCATCAAAAAAGACAAGAACAAATTTCCTCAAAAAGGGTCTTAAAAGTTCATTCATGCTCCTTTGGAAGGTGGCAGGGGCATTGGTCAAACCAAATGGCATGACCACGAATTCAAAATGACCATGGTGTGTCACAAATCTTTGTCTTGGCCATATCCCCTTCTCTCATCCTAATTTGATGGAACCCGGACCTTAAGGCAATCTTTGAAAAGAATCTAGCACTTCCCAACTCATCAAGAAGTTCAACTATTATGGGAATGGGGTAACTGTCTTTAATTGTAAGATCATTTAATCTCCTGTAGTCCACACATAACCTCCAAGTGTTATCCTTCTTTCCGACTAACACGATAGGAGATGCATAGGGACTGTCACTAGGTCTGATAATTTGTTGTTGCAGCATGTCCTCTATTAATTTCTCAACTTATGTCTTCTGATGATAAGGATATATGTATGGCTTAAGCTTAAAAGGTTCAGTACCCTCTTTAAGCATAATAGAGTGTTCCCATTTCCTTACAGGTGGTAGTGTTGAGGGTGGCTGGAATATATCCTCGTACTCCTTCAAAACTCCTTTGAAGTCTTCATCAACGAGTTCTTACGAGTTGATTCATGTGCTGCATCAAACTCGGGCACCCCGATAGACCACATGACCCCTTCCTTAAACTCTTCTTCAACACGGGCACTCGTAATCTTGGTGTGCTGCTCACCTTGACTTTTCAAAGTAATCTGCTCCCCTTCTTTATGGAATTTCATCTTATTTACGGAAATCTATAATCATGGGACCGTAATTCCTCATCCAATCTACCCTCAAAACCATCTCACATCCCCCGGTTTGATCAGTTTAACATCATGTGTGAATCGTACCCTTGCATCGGCAATGGTAGATTAGGACACTTCTTTGTTACTAATTTTCTTACTCCCGTATGCTACGATATAATCATTGGGGAACCAGGTTCCACCAAACATTGCAATTCCTTGGCCAATTGTGCATCCAAAAAGGCATGAGTTGCTCCGCTGTCAATCAGTGTATTAATAGGCCTCTTTTTTAGAAGTCCCTATATTTTAATAGTCCCTCCTGATACTTGTCATGATAGTGTGTGAAAGGACAATTGGGAGATCTCACTTGCATCACCTCCTGTCAAAACCGATGTAGGGTCTGGATCTTCATTGGTTTCTGTAACAATCTCCCCATACACCTCCTCCTCATCTGCCAAGATGAAGTTAATCTGTTTAATCTTACACTGATGTCCCCTGAAGTACTTCTCATTACATTTAAAACACAGCCCCTTATTCCTCCTCTCTTGAATTTCAGTAGGTGTTATTGTTCTATGATCTGTTACCACTGGCTTAGGGTGCACTGTTTGTTTCATCTTATCCATAGTATTCGTTGGTATGGGAGAAAACCTATATTCACCCCAGTTTCAACCAGCACCCTTAGTTCTGATATCCATGGAGGCCAACACAGATTCCTGGGCCCTAGGAAATTTCAAAGCTTTGGTTAGTGACTTAGGGTTCATCAACCTGACCATATTCTTAATCTCATCCTTTAACCCTCCAATACAACAATTAATGAAGTACTTCTCATTCAATTAAGGATCAAAAGTGCTAACAAGTGTTCGCATGGATTAAAATCTCTTTACATATTCATTGACAGTACCTATTTGGTTTAATCTGTGAAATTCATCCATGACAGCTTCCATGAGTTCTTCATCAAACCTGGCACAAATCTCCTTCTTACAGAACTCCCAGGACATAGCCTTGATGGGGTTGCTCAATCTCCACCCTCCTAGCCACAATTCCGCCACTCCTTTGAGGTGCAAGGCTACTAATCTCATCCTCATTTCCTCTGGGATCGCATGCATGATGAAATACTCCTCACACTTACGTATCCACTCTCTGGGGCCAATTCCATCAAAAGACGGGAAATTTAGATTAGGAATTTTAAGGAATTCATACCGATCTTTGCTTGTACGTGTTAGAGATGCTTGCTTATAGGCCTCGAAGGCGATTCTTGGGCCGATCTTTGGTTCCAAATCGATTCTTCTTGAAATTTCGGTTGTTGTTGCGGTGGTTTCTTCAACATCACATACATCAAAGCTAACTAGCTAGGTCTTGAATTCATCTAACCGCGTGTTGATATTCTTATTGATGCGGGATTGCTTTTTCCACGGATCTTCATCGGCCATGGCTTGATTCTATAGAGATGAACAAAAATTGTGGGATCGGAGTGTCTACGATACCAATTATGAGGATCAATTGATACCGGAAACAAGAAAATCAAAGAAATAACGAGAGAGAAACGGGGAAAATTGATATTAAAAAGAGAAAAGTGAAAGTACAGACAAAATGCAATGTTTTTCGACACCCCTCTTCATACAAAACTCAAGACATATACCCCTGTGATGCCAGCTTGGCAATGACATCATCAACTACTTTAATTACCTCAGCAAACATTAAATAAAAGACATAATTAATTATAATAATTTAAATAAAAATCCTTCGAACATTAAGGATCCTGATAGTATGCTTTAGTAGGCAAATTCTCGAAGTGGCACCCTAATATGGAAACCATTAAAAGATTCATGCAGTTCGAAATTGTGCTGAAAAATTCACGATGGGATTATTGGATTCCAAACATGATTTGTTTAATTTCACAGGTGAGAGAGATTAAATTTGTCTTTACTCTAAGGGATTGTGGCAAGTTACAAATAAGCCGATGCGAATCCTCAAATGGACACCGGATTTCAGGGCCGGAGTAGAATCACCAATAGTACCAATCTGGTTATCATTCCCTCAGCTGCCAGCTAGCGCATCTGATGAATTCTGATAGTCTGTTTGATATTGTGTCGAGTTTTGGTCGTCCTTTAAGAGTGGATGCTGCAACTTTGGACTTTCGAAGACCGTCTTTAGCTAAAGTTCATATGGAAATTGACCTCCTCAAACCGATACCACAATGTATCTGGATTCAGCGAGGGGAATCATCAGGCTATTGGCAGACTATCGATCTTAAAGAGGATTTACCCCAATATTGCACTTACTGTAATCATGTAGGGCATGGGGAGAAACTCTTCTTGATAAAGCATCCGGAATTGAAAGTGTTCAGGGATAAATCTCATCAGGATCCCACCACTTCCAAACGCAATCATCAATCTTCTACGCTTTTTGATGTTTAGGAGCAGCAGCCTTCGACGATTATTGAAAGACGAACAAGATCCCCTCTGGAAGAAGATCCCTTAGAGTTCTGGGCTTCAAATTAACCCCTAAACCAGTTACCTATCGATAAATCTAGCTTGAAATTTTTGCAGAATACTGAGTATAACTTGGCATCAGGAAGTCCCACACACTTAGGGAAGCAGCAGACTACACAAATTGATACAGAGGAGAATTTGCTGGAAGATGAACAAAACCTAGAGGAAGAGCACGAAGAGCTAGACTTGGAGGACAATGAAATCTTTACATTGGAACGGAGTAGTAAAAAGAAAAAGGATTACTCAGTTAGAAAACCTTCTTCATGACAGAGATCCAAACCATGTGAAATTTTAAAATACAACCGTTGTAAAAAGGTTTTACCAAGTGGCATGTATTACAACCACTCATTTCTAACCTCTCACACACGATAAAAGTGTATTATGTGAAAGAGAGTGAAAATGAGAGGCTCTAATGTATGCTTACTTGGTATAACCTTCCTACGACCGTTGCAAAACCATACCGATACAATGTTATATAGTATGTTTTGGAATATCAGAGGAATAAGAGGTAAAACCTCATTCAGAAGAATCAAAAAACTTCTCAAAATTCATAAGATTCTGTTCTTGGCCATTGCAGAACCCATGATCAAAGAGGATTATATTGAGGATATCAAAAAACAACTCAAATTTGATAATGCTTTCTCTGCTCCAGGAAGAAAACTTTGGATTTTTTTGGAATATCGTACAGATATAGTGGAGATTATTAAAGTAGAAGAACAATTCATTCATGCTAAGTTTTCTGGCCCAACACCTTTCATGATTTCAAGTGTATATGCTAAATGTAATAGATTGCTAAGGGTGCCTCTATGAGACTCTTTGGTTGAGACTTCATCTACGAATTTACCATGGCTAGTGGGGGTGACTTCAATGTTACAAGAGAAATTGCAGACTATACGGGTTCCTCACAACCAAATGCAGGATCTTTGGAAGATTTTAACACAATTATTGCTCAATGCGGCCTACAGGATTATCCAAAGATTGGTAGACCTTACACATGGTCCGGATAGAGGAACTCTGAGTATGTTCAGATAAAATTGGATAGGATTCTTTACAATACCCATTGGGATGACTTGGTACAAGACAGTATGGTGTAGGCTCCTAGTAGAAGTTGTTAAGATCACAAGCCTTTAATTTATGAAACCATTTCTCTACCAAAGGGTCTTTCTCTGTTTCGTTTTCAGAACATGTGGACCACTCATTCATCCTTCAAACAGGTGGTTAGATCTTCTTGGAAGATGGTGGATGCCCCTACTGGCATGATAAGGGTGATGAGCAGACATAGGAATGTGAAATTGGTCTTAAAGGCATGGAAGAAACAGGTTTTTGGGAATGTACGTCAAAAAGTAAATGAGCAAGAAACAATTGTGCATGCAGCAGAAGACATATATGATAGAGATACCTCTCCTAGTAATAAGGATGATTGGATCAATGTCTGTGAGGTTTACTCAATATATTTGGACCAGCAGGAAATATATTGGACAAAAAATTCACAATATAAATGGTTCTCATCTGGAGACAGAAATAGGCAGCATTCAAAATAAGCAGCGGCACTGGTGTACTGATAGAGCTGCAATTGAAACTGCAGGTATTGAATTCTTCTCAGAGCTTTTGTCTGAAGAGACTGCACATGTGGAAGTGCAAAATCTTATGTTGCAATAGATGGCTACAATGGGGATTTTTTCAGACATTGTAAGTGAAGACTTAGTTTCTGCTGGCCAAGACTTTATGGAAGGCAATCCTCTTCCTAGGGCAGTAGGAGCCACTTTTGTGACTCTTATCCCAAAAAATAGAGTACGAAAATGTTTCTCAGAATTTAGACCAATATCCTTGAGCACATTCATCAATAAGATGTTGGCTAAAATCTTGAGTACTAGATTTACAACTGATCCTACCCCTTTTGATTTCAGTGGAACAAACTGCTTTCTTGAAAGGGAAAGACATTGATGATAACATTCTGTTGGTTCAAGAGATGGTTCAATTTCTGCATAGAAAGACCAGGGGTCACAATATAATCTAAAAATTTGATGTTATGAAAGCATTTGGCAGTGTTTCATGGGACTTTCTGGAGCCATTATTACAGAAGTTTGGCCTGGATCCTCATTTCATCAAGTTGGTAATAAACAATCTGAAAGATAGTTTGTTTTTTATGAGAGTCAACTTTGCTATAATTTCGTGTGCATTTTACCCTCTATTAGTAGCCTATTTGATGTACTTTTTGGGTAGTTTATTGGTTTTTATAGCGCGTTTCGCGCGGGTTGAATCGAGGCAATAGGGCGTTTACGTCCGAAATCTCCAAATTTTTCGGTGAATTGTGTGCGTTTCATTGGCATTTGTCATGCTTGGGCTTTCTTGTTTTTATTACTTATAGGTGCGGTGTGATAGAGGGCGTGACGAGGAGCACAGTTGTATGAAAATCATGCAAAACGGAGTTCGTATAAAAAAATGACGCGTGACTCAAATTCGAGCATTCAGAAAAAAAAATTATTATCCAATTTTGCCGGGATCCAAGATTGGTGTTGATTGGTAAATGAAGCCTCAGAACCTCCCGCCCGTTTGCTTTCTTCAATTAAGGAAAAAATAAAAAATAATAATAAAAGAAAGAAGTCAAATGAGGAAGCAAAAAGGTGGCGTACTAGAGGCAAAAGGGGCGGACCCTCAATCAATTTTAGGCGACGCAAATTAAAGGCGAGTGGCTGATATAAAAAACCATTTAAGTCAAATTTTAACACATTTTCTACATCACAATTTTATTTTTCCTCTTGAAAAGAGTTTTTATCTTTTTTCGGTTTAGATCTATTATTTTTCCTTTTGAATTTCTGCAAACACAACAACAATTTTCTTCCGTTATTTTCCGATTAGAACGCAACGAAATGACGATTTGATTGGTGAATTGCTTCAACTTTTTTATTGGTATGTTTCTTCATCTTTTTCTGATGCCTATTATGTCTTTATTTATGAATTTCGGTGAATTTATTATTGTTATTATGAGTAGCTAAATTTCTGATAGCTAAATTATGTGATAGAACTACGAAATTGATACCAAAACGATGATTTAGGGATGAGTAGGGATTAAAAATTAAATCTTTTGAATTGTTGTGTAATAAAATTTGAATCTAATGCCTTTAATGGAGTAGCTAACCATTAATTTGATCACACACCTAACCTTTATAAATGTATTTTACGAGGGAGTGTGCGAACTAGAATTTTAGGATTTTCATGCACAAAGTAGTCGAGTTATTCACAGTCTGTTCCTTGGTAAGGTAATTCTAGCTAAGCTATGAACTCAGTGGATGCGGAGCGTCTCACGATTTTAATCATATTAGGTCAATTAAATCCCGTGAGGGGACTATTGAACCGAATATAGGGTAACTAGGTTGTGGTATTAGCGCATAGGGACCAGTTTACGAGATTGCACCCACAACATATTCATTAGAAGCTATTGGTTGGTTGGTAGGTTAAGGCTCATCCTTAGTGATTCGGTAAAAGTGTTAAGAGTAGTTTTCCTGATCATAGTTTAGCTATTTCGTTTATCATACTTTTTCAAGTTAGCCTTTTTTGTTTTTTTTTTTAATCTCTTTCTAGTTACTATTATTATCACCCCTATTGTGAGCCTACACTGATTACAAGCGTGATTGTGATACTTAACCAATTCCTCGTGGGATACGACCTTGCTCTCCATTTTAGTACAACCGACCTGGTACTCTGCCGGTTAAATTTGGTTTACTATAATTTGGCCATCAGTTTTCCTTGTCAATCAACGGCAGTCCCGTAGGTTTATTTAATTCATCTAGACGGATCAAACAAGGGGATCCAAGATCCACTTTATCTCTTCATTCTATTAACGAAGCACTGCAGAGGATAAAGTCAATATTCTCACATGGTAAATATACTTATATAGTCCAAGGGGATACCCAGTGGTTACACATTCCTTATATGAAGATGATCTCATGGTTTTCTCAAATGGTAATTTGACCATTGTCAGGAAGCTGATGCCTTTCTTAAAACAATATGAAGAATGTACTGGAAAAAATATAAATAGAGGGAAAAGCTCGTTTTTAATTCATAAACATGCTCCTTCTAGTTCAATTGCTCAGATTCAGCAGCATACATAGATGCAACAGACAAATCTGTCCATTATTTTTGTAGGCTGTCCAATACATGTATGTAAAGCAAAATGAGCCTTTTTCAATGGTTTGGTGCAAAAATTTGAGACAAAACTGCAAGGATGGTATGCCAAGTTACTTACCCCAGGAGGTAGGATTATATTGGCAAAACATGTTTTAGCATCCTTTCCAGTAAACTTGATGAAAGCAATGAGATCTCCAGTTGCAGTCTGAAAAAATCTGGAAATAATTATGTCAAATTTTATCTGGAATGACTCTCAAGAAAGAAAACATAGAACTTGGAGGAAACAGGAATCTCTGTGCTATCCTTTGGAGGAGAATGGTTTAGGGTTCACAGATTTAAAACATGTTCAATCCAGTTTCTCAGGCAATCTATGGTGGAAGTTGAGAAATCACCAAGGTCCTTGGGCTTCAAAATTCATGAATAGTGAGTATCCATCGTATAAGTTTGCATGCATAGAAGATTCTTGCGCCTACATAGCAATTCATTGATGATAATACTAGATATATTGGTATGCCTTTCAATATATGGGTATGGACTCCAATGACTTCATGGCGGTTTTCGGTGGCCTCGGCTATCAACGACTTAGAAATAAGAAATTGTCTAAATTTGAATTGGGAGAAATATGGTTGCCACACATCAAAACTAGAATTTCCTTATTTCTATAGAGATTATATAATTTTTTGCACCCTTTTCCAGATCAATTGATGAAAATGGGCATTCAAGGTCCTTTCAAATGCCCTTTCTGTCCAGCGGGTGAATCCCTTTTCTATGCCTTTTGGAGTTGTCAAAATTCCCAAAAGTTTGGGGGCATTTTCAAGGTATGCTTAGCTTCTTTCCTCACAGGAAATCATGGAAATCATTTATGCAGGACTGGCTCTCAGATGATCAAAAAGGTGCTCTTGGAAAGATTAAGAATGCAGTTTTCTACTTTATTTTATAGGAATTATAGAAATAAAGGACTAGCAAACTTTATGGTCAATCAGTCCCTTCAATTGCTCAAGTGATAGCAGGTGTTATCCAGAATGTTCAGCAATCTGCAAACAAAATAAAGTTCAAATTGAAGCATAAGTATGATCATATATTGCTCCAGACTAGTCTAGGTTTGAAATGGCAGAAGACCAGTCCCAAATCTGTTATTTTGATGCAGTGGCTTCCGCCAGATGAGCCATGTGTCATATTAAATTGTGATGGATCAGCTTTGGGTAATCCAGGTCCTGCTGGGGGGTTTTAGTGGTTAGAAATAGCACTAGCAAAGTCTTAATTGCATGTTATAAAGCTTATGGGAATAACACAAACATGGGTGCTGAGTGAAGCTATGCAAGCTCGTAATGCTGAATGTGAGAAGCAAGGTTATTGCCAAATAATGATTGAAAATGACTCAGAAATTCTCTTCAAAATGCTCACACAACAAGCCCATATTCCTTGGAAGTGTTTGATGGAGATTACAGACTTGCAGCAGACAATTCAGCAATATCAATTGAAAATTTTCTCATATCTACAGGGAAGGAAATTCGGTGGCTGACCATTTGGCTAATATTGCCAGCTCAACTAAAGAATCTAACCTGTTCAACTTCCTGTAGTTAAATGGAACTCTTGGTCTGTTAGTGCTGAGGACTCTTTACAACTTCATGCTTTGAGAATCAAAAAAAGAAGCTTATCACAACTAGAAGCACTCTTCATTTATAATGAAGTGTGCAAAGAGGTTGTTTGCTTCTCTGTTAGAAGTCTCTGGTCTTTATTCTTTACTAGTTTACTTGGAAGCTACTACTGTTGTGATCATATGCAGGTTCACTCAACTTAAATCTGTTGAATGAATTAAGCTGGTTCAATCTGCTGCTTTGTCTTTTTTGCGGGAGCTGCTCTCTGTTTTGGCTCTTAAATGCAGACTTGATAATTCTGGAATGCACTCTTCATCTAATGAAGTGTGCAAACAGGTGTTTGCTTACCCAACCCTGGTTGCTATTTTAAAACTTATTGGATTAGCAGTTGCGCTCCTTTTTTTTCTAGGAGTTTGGCCTGGTGATTGTGTGATGATGTATCCGTTTTTGCTATGGCTTTGGGATGCTGATTTGTAGATGGAGCTTGTATGATGGAAGCTTCTTTGAAGATTGCAAATTGGATATTGGAGCCGAAATTTGTACTTTAGAGATTTTTCCCCATAGGTTTTTCTTACTTTTTGTTGCCTTGGTGGTTTGGGAGTTTATGCCAATGTGTTTTATATGTCCATACTCTTTCCCTAGCATCCGTTTTTCCACATTACATTTTATGGACTAGGGTTTTGAGGAGGTGGGGTGGCACATTGACGAACGCTTGGGTGTGAGGTGGCCAAGGTTGGTGTAAAAAATCTATAACATTTCACTTCTTCATTAATGAAATTTACGGTTTTTGAAAAGAAAGAAAAATTGGAATGACATTTTTATTCAAGTACTCCTCCGTCCTATAATATAAGGCCTTTTTACCATTTTACACGGTTTCAGAAAACCTAATAAATTAGTTATTTTTTAATAGTTCAATGCAAATTATTGTATTATTTTCTGAGACTGGCTAGTAATATTACTTTGTTTAGTGTGAAAGTAAAAACACTGCATTTAATATTGTATTGTTTTGTCAGAAGTACTTATATATTGGAACACCACTAAAAAGCCAAAAGACCTTATATTACGGGACGGGGGGAGTATTAATATTCAAATATTTCTTTAAGAATATATTATGTCGTGATTTTGTTACAGCTATTCATACTAATTATGAAAAATATTAAATAGGGGGAGTGGTTTAAAACGACAAAAAAGAGGGGGAAAATGAGAATCAGGACAGTGAAAATATAAATTGGATGATAATGATAAATCCGCAGTTCATAACCCCAAATCCACTGTTTGTTGTAGTAAAACTGATCTCAAATCCAATGTTTCACTATCACAATGGAATAAGGACATGTCCCTTTTATCCGAAAAAAAATTCACTGCCCTCTTTGCATATTTATATGTTCAAATTGTCCATTTTAACAATAAACCGTATTAAATATATGTGGGTGTTTTTTTTTCTGAAAGCAATTTGCACCAAAATCATATAAGTCTCTGATGAATATATTGGGTTGGGCCTATATCTACAGAGCGTGCCCTGATGCCAAATAAATTGAAATTTTTTTTTAGATACCAAATATATTGAAATTGAAAGTTGAATTATGAATATCATTTATTACCTTAGGCACCAAAATTACATTCAAATTTTAACATGTAAATGTGGTGCTGGAAATAAATATGGAGTGCAACAGAATTCAGAATAAAAATTCAACATTTATTGAGCTTAGCCAATATGGTATTATCCTAGTGGTAATCACTGAGGTTGTTAATCCGGAGGTTCCGGGTTCGAGTCCCTGTGCGGACAAAAGTGTGTGTTCGTGTGTTTCTTTCGTATTCGTGGAAAAAAAAAATATATTGAGCACATGAAAAGTAAAAGCGTTTTTTAAAATGTCTAAATGATGACAACATAGCTGATTTTCTATCGTTATATTTACTTTTCCATATGGTGAGAAATATTTTTAGTAAATGTAACTCAACAAAAAGAAGAAATTTAATACATATAATAACGAAACGGTGCAAGATAATTCGGTGATACGGGTCGGGAACGACTTATTTTGTATTACAAATTTGTAAGCATTAATTTTAAAAATCCAAATACGATTACGGGTCAGAGATCAATATACAGTAAAACTTCTATAAATTAATAATCTCTCTAAAATAATATTTTTCTCCGGTCCCGACTTGGGCCAGTTCAAAAAATGACCAATTTCGATAAGATAATAAGATAATAATTTTTAGAAAATCCCTGTATAGATATACAATCCCAATAATATCATAAATTAATAATTCTCCATAATCACAAAAATATTTATGTTACAATTTTGTAAAATATGATTTTATTGTTGTCTGTTTTTTTTCTTAAAGTTTAAATCTGCTTGAAGCTCATCTCTAATCTTCTTTATTGCATCCGAAAGTTCGGGTGTGGTGCTTTCGAGCTGCATCAAAAAGTTGTTAAATGTCTTTGATGCGTTGAGATCTTTCTAAGTGCATGAGGAATTATCTCTTTTGTACTCACATAATGATTTTCTTATTTCATCAGTCATTGTTGCTTTTGCGACACATTTTAGATGAGAAGCCATTGTTTGGTATGGTTGTTTTTTTAATTTTTTTTTTATTTATCTTGTTTATATACACGGTAGTACATTTATCACTATTATACACCGAATATTTTTGTTGTAAAAATACAATGAATCAAATTAATGTATGTACACTGAATCTTTATGTACAGTACATTGAATTTGTAACTAATATACATTGAATTAAGTATAATACATAAATTAGTACAGTTCATTCTATTTAAATTTATATAATTAAAATTTAATTTTGTTTGATATCAAAAACTATCTATAAATTAATAATTATTAATTTATAGATAAATTAATACCTCTCTAAATTAATAAAATCTTCCGGTACCAGCTATATTAATTTATAGAGCTTTTACTGTATGAAAAAATTAGATGGTCAATTAGTAACAATTAGTGTTTAAAATTTTTAAATAGTATAAAAGGTAAATAGAAAAAATATGATTTATTTACGGTGTCGGGTGACCCTAAACCCTATACTTGCCGCCGCCTCTGTGAAAACACAAACAATCTATATAAGGGAGCAAATCAGGACCCAACTATTCACGGAAATTAGCCAGAGGCCATTCTTCCTTAAATTCTTAAGCAGATTAACAACAATGCATTTGGATTCAGAAATTCCAGTGGAAGGACACTGGATAGAACTACAGATCGTTGATCATGGCATATCAATTATCCTGGGCCTCCATGTAAAGGTACTTTGCGATGGCTTTTGATTTTATTTTTTCTTAATGTTATGTGTTAATTATTTTTCTCTCTAATGTCTATTGAAATGAAAGAACATGAAGCCAAGAAATTAAACACTACCACGGATCACACAGATTCTCAAATCTAATTGGAAAGCTAATAATTTTTGTCCTTGAATGTTTCCGAAATCTATAATTTTTCACTCTTTGTGTAGCCAAAAAAAATTAGATGATGCTTTTTCTTATTTTTTCTTCCCTAATAGCGGTGTTTTCCTTAACCTGGAAAATAAAATTGTAGAACCGAATACACCGAAGAGATTAAAATAAAGCCGAAAGGTGTTT
This sequence comes from Gentiana straminea, assembly GCA_036785695.1. NCBI lineage: Eukaryota > Viridiplantae > Streptophyta > Magnoliopsida > Gentianales > Gentianaceae > Gentiana > Gentiana straminea. The sequence goes on from JAVUPR010000365.1 coordinate 102,713, forward strand.
TCACGTTTTTTTCCATCATGGCGGTGTTTTTACGCAAAAACACTTCCCTCATTTTGTCCGTCAATGTTAGGTCCACCGGAAATTACACGATTGAGGGGCCTCTCATTTTCTCAATTGATGTTTCACTATTGCTCTTTCTATTTCATCCAATTTCCAGTCGTTTTGCATTACTCTAATTTTATGCCATGTCATTTAATCACCAATTTGTTAATTTATTGTGTGAGTGGACAATTATTATGTCTGTACTCTTATAGACTTCAAATTGGTACATCTTGCAATGAACTTGCAACATGATTATCAATTTCCTAATCTTCTTGATGTTGCTTTGTCCGCAGGTTGAAGTTTTTTTATCCGAATTTCCCTTGCGTACTCCGGATTCATATTCACTAATACGCGTGGACAAGCACACGGCCTCGCGTCCAATTCATCCAAGTAGAGTCTAGCATCGAATCTCTTCCCATAAATTCTTTCCTAATGGATACCCTAACAAGTTCAGATTCAACGGCATCAATTGTTTGATGATTGACTGCCATAGACTCGAGATCTCATTCTGAAGTTTGGAGAAAAAAGAGTAATGTCTTTCCATGGAGTTGGATTATCGGTTGGTAAAAAAACCAATTTCCACGACGTTGTGTCTTCTCATTTTATAGAATATATAAAGTTAACCAATACATGTTGGCCCGACAAAGGATTCCGCCAAAAGATCCACCTAATTTGATCTGTTTACCTGAAACTAGAAGTAGCATCTGACTGATTCATCGCAAATTTTATCCTGGATCAGGATTCATGCCTTTATGATGCGGTTTCTTGGCCCTAAAGAAGTTAGTTTTATTAGGCTTTATCGTGAAAAAAAAGGAAAATAAGGATCCCACGAATAGAACCTAGTTACGGCGGCAAACACTTGGTGTTGAGGACGCCGTACTTGAAGAGGAGGATTTCGAAACCCAATTACTTCGATTCTCTAACCTTAAAGATTGTTTTCTTTGTGTACGTATTTGGGGGATTATATTCTCTAGTGGCTAGTTAAACATGTTCTCGGGTCGTTCCCTAGTGGCTAGTTGGGTTTGCATTCTTGTGAAAAGACTCTGTCTTGGAATTATAGATCGTCGATCATGGCATATCATTTATCTTGGGATTTCGTGTATAGGATTGCATTTTCCCCCCTTAATGTAATGCGGTTGTTATTAACGTCTCTGATATGTAATGTATTGATTTAAAAAAAAATATTTGAAGCTAAGAAGCACAAATACAAACCACTCGCATCCCGTAATCTATTTGTATGAGCGAAAATTGATAGACAAAGTACACATCGAAATGCACCTTGCGGATCGGATTCATTCAAAAAAGCATTGTAAATTGCGGAAAGATCTTGTCGATTTAGTCGGACACAACATTTAAAAAAAAATTTGACCTTGCGGATGTTGAAATTTATTTTCGACCTCTTGTGTCCTAATAATAGATCGGCTTGTAGTGCCAATAATAACACTAATATTCCATAAATACCCAATAAAAAAAAACTAGTAACGGATACACCTACACCCCTTGCCCGCCCATGGATTCGAGCGGTAGTTCGAAAGGTTGCCCTATTCGGGAATCTCCGGATCTATGCTTATTTTCAACTCCCCGAAGCATTTCTTCTATTACTACGCCCTTCCTCGTCTCTCGGGTGCCTAGGTATCCACCGTAAGCCTTTCCTCGTTTGAACCTCGCCCAATTTATTAGTGTGATTTGTTTGGATCTTTAGCCATTTGTTTAGTAGCCTTAATTGCAATCTTTTTCTTTGGGTAGCCTTAATTTATTGAATATTCTAAATAGATTTTTGGCAAGGACATATTTTCTGATAAATTGGGCTTCAAGAAAACTGAAAACTAAACAGGACAAAAACAATATAAACTTCCAACAATACAATTTTTATTAATTTCATTTAATGCTTTTATACCAAAAAAAATAAAATATGTTATCTATTATTCATGTAATGGTGACTTAAACCTATGCTGCGAGGTTTGGTATGGAAATTATGGTGGTCGGTAGAGCTTGAAGCATCCGCCGAATGCGGTGTTCGTACGGGGTAGTAGCGAGTTGATCGGTTTGCGATACCGGGTATCGAGCGAGTGAAGTCTGGCGATTCACGGCGGACTTAAGGATCACGCTGCATGGTTTCCTAAGTCGGTGGAGTTACTTCGAGGTATTTCGGTCATTTACGGGTTACTGTTTAGTCGGTTAGGGTTGGATTCTCAAGGCTATAAATACCATACGTATTAATTGTAACTTAATGTAACTTTTACGGTGATAATAAAATATCCTCGTTTGTCCGTGGAGTAGTCGGCACATTGCCGGAAACCACGTTAAATATGTGTTCTTCTTGTTTCGTGTTTGAATGCTTGTTTATCTTATATCTTTACTCACAATCACCATCACTTCTTGATCGATCCGTCATAAAAAGCGATATCGGAGCGTCCGGGTTCATCAAGAAATCTCGTTTATCCGTTTTAAGCAAGGTAGATTGGCACCAAGGTCATAATTGACGCTAGGATTTGGGATCGCGCAAGATTTTACGGTGAGAAATATATCTGCTTTAAATGTTCAGATTGACAAGGTAACAGGAAGGAACAACTTTAGTTTATGGCAGATCAAGATGCGTGCTTTGTTGAAGCAACATGGATTGTGGGGTCCCTTGTCAGAATCAACAGAAGGAAGTGCTGTTGAGAGAGCCAGTCTGGAGGAGAAAGCACATTCAACAATTATGTTGTGCTTGTCAGATGATATTATCACAGAATTTGCTGAGGAGGACACTGCTGAGAAGTTGTGGTCCAAACTTGAGAGTACGTACATGACTAAGTCTCTAACCAACAAGTTGTTGTTAAAACAACGTACGTTTAGTATAAGGATGCGATGGCACTCGGTTGAGGGATCATCTAGACCGGTGAACACAATATTGCTTGATTTAAGAAATATTGATTTGAAGATTGAAGATGAGGATCGCATTGATTCTACTTGTGTCACGCCGACATTATATGAGATCTTTGTGCAGTCCTTTATTGTTGGAAAGGACTCAGTATCATTAGAGGATGTAAGGTCATCACTCAATGCTTGAGAGTTACGCCATAAGGCATTTGGATCCGGAACAGATAGGCAGTCTGCTGGGTTGGTGGCCAGTGGAGTCAGCAGGGGGCCAAGAAATTCTGGAAAGAAGAAATTCAAAAAGAATTCCAAGGGTCCTAAAGCTAATGATATCTGTAATTACTACAAGGAGCAGAGACATTGGAAAAATGAATGTCCAAAGAGGAAGAAGCAGCAAGGTACTCAGCAGGGTACAGTTGCTCTGGCAGAACAAGACACCAACTCTGAAGAAGATCTGGCCTTAGCAGTTTCAGAGTTAGTAGGGCACATAGATGTGTGAATTCTGGACACAGGGGCATCTTATCATGTGTGTCCAAATAGGGAGTGGTTCAACTTATCAACAGGTTCATGGAGGTCATATTGCTATGGCCAACAACAAGGTTTGCAAAATAGTTGGGAATGGATCAATCCAACTTAGAACACATGATGGTAAATTCTACACATTGAATGAGGTTAGGCATGTTCCACAAATGACCAAGAATTTGATATCACTTAGTATACTGTATATCAAAGGGTTCAAGTTCAGGGAAGAAGGTGGAGTGGTGATTGTCTATAAGGGTTCAAGTGTGATTCTGAAGGGTATCAGGCAGAGGACATTGTACATACTACAAGGGTCTACTGTATCAGGTTCTGCTGCTGTTGCATTTTCAAAGGTTCACCAGTCATAATTGACTAAGTTTTGACATATATGATATTAGGTCATATGGATGAAAGAGGGATGCAAATACTGTCTAAGTCTGATCTACTTGGGGGGCATAAGGTCAAGGAACTGGAATTTTGTGAACATTGTGTGTTAGGGAAGCTACATAGGAGTAAGTTCCCAAAAGCAATCCACATCACAAACAGGACACTTGATTATGCCCATTCTGATTGTTGGGGACCTTCCAGGGTGGAGTCATTGGGTGGTCACAGGTATTTTGTGTCTTTTATAGATGATTATTCAAGGATGGTTTGGGTAATTATGATGAAGCACAAGAGTGAAGCATTCAAGAACTTCAGGCAGTGGAAGGCTTTGGTTGAAAATCAGACAGTGAGGAAGATCAAGAGACTTAGAACTGATAATGGACTGGAATTCTGTTTGTCTGAGTTTGACGAATTTTGCAAGAATGAAGGCATTGCTAAGAACCATACTGTCAGAGATACTCCATAGCAGAATGGTGTTGCAGAAAGGATGAATCAAACTCTTTTGGAGAGGGCAAGGTGCATGCTCTCTAATTTTGGTCTAGCAAGGAGATTTTGGGGGGAGGCTGTTAATACAGACTGCTACTTAATCAATAGGGGGCCTCACACTGGGATCAAACTTAAAACACCAATTAAAGTTTGGTCAGGAAAGTCAGCAGACTACTCTGGACTTAGGGTTTTTGGAAGAACTGTCTACTACCATGTCAGTGAGGGTAAATTGGAGCCTAGGGCCAAGAAGGAATTAAGGGGTATAGAATCTGGTCATCAGCTGAAAATAGGGTTATACTCAGCAGGAGTGTAGTCTTTGATGAAAATTCTATGCTTAACTCATCAGTGAGGGCCACATCTGAATATGAAATTGGATTTGAGACTGAGCAGGTTGATAAACAGGTGGAGCTTCAAGTAGAGTCTACTGAATCAAAAGACTCAGCAGGGGATAGTCAACACTCAGTAGATCCAGAACAGGATCCAAACCAGTCTGTTGAACAAGGGTCATCAGACACTCAGACAGCTGATGTTGGTCAGCAGGGTATAGCTCTCAGCAAGGCTAGGAGGACCAATATCAGACCTCTAAGAAGGTATGGGTTTGAGGAGGATATGGTTGAGTATGCAATACAGGTAGCTAAAGAAGTGGATGGTTTTGAACCTAACACTTACAGGGAAGCTGTGACATGTTCTGAGGTATCCCAATGGCTTGTTGCTATAGGAGAAGAAATGGAGTCACTTCAGAAGAATGAGACTTGGGATTTGGTCAAACAACCACAGGATAGAAGGGTGGTAACTTGCAAATGGATATTCAAGAAAAATGAAGGAATGACATCTGCTGAGGGTTTTAGATATAATGCATGTTTGGTTTCCAGGGGGTTCAGTCAGAAAGAAGGGGTAGACTATGAAGAAATATTTTCTCCAGTGGTCAGACATACTTCCATCAGGGTGCTGTTAGCAATAGTGGCACATCAGAATCATGAACTTGAGCAATTGGATGTGAAGACTACTTTTCTATATGAAGACGTAGATAAGGATATTTATATGACTCAGCCAGAGGGTTTCCAAGTTCCTGGCAAAGAAGGATATGTGTGCAAGTTGAAGAAGTCCTTATATGGACTTAAGCATGCTCCAAGGCAGTGGTATAAGAAGTTTGACAGCTATATGATTCAGCAGGGTTATAGCAGGAGTCCATATGATTGTTGTGTTTATCACAACAAGTTGAAGGATGGATCAATAAACTATTTGGTGTTGTATGTAGATGATATGCTGATAGCTGCTGCAAACAAGTTTGACATTCAAGATATGAAGAATCTGCTCAAGGCTGAATTTGAGATGAAGGATTTGGGGAATGCAAAAAAATCCTGGGGATGGAGATATATAGAGATATGAAGCAGGGGAAGTTGTTCTTGTCTCAACGGAGGTATATTGAAAAGGTATTATCCAAGTTTGGCATGTCAGCAGCCAAACCTATAGATACTCCAATGGCATCAAATCTACATATGTTTGCTGTGTTTGCTCCACAGTCAGCGGAAGAGGAAGAATACATGTCTAAGGTTCCATATGCTAGTGCAGTAGGCAGTCTAATATATGCCATGGTTTGCACTAGGCCTGATTTGGCTCAGGCAGTCAGTGTTGTCAGCAGGTTTATGGCTCAACCTGGAAAGGAACACTAGAAAGCAGTGAATAGGATATTCAGGTACCTTAGGGGTACATCAGATATTGGACTCATTTATGGAAGTGGTACACAATGTTTTGTCACATGGTACTGTGATTCGATTATGCTACCGATGTGGACGACAAGAGGTCTATGATTTGTGTATGTGTTTACTTTGGGTGGTTCTGTGGTAAGTTGGAAGGAAACTTTACAGAGTACAGTGACATTATCTACTACTGAAGCAGAATAGGCACTGACAGAAGGAGCAAAAGAGGCAATCTGGTTGAAAGGGCTAGTCAATGATGTGAGTCTGCATCAAGATCGAACTAAATTGTATTGTGACAGTCTTAGTGCAATATGTTTGGCTAAGGATTAGGTTCATCATGAGAGAACCCGTATTGATGTTAGGTACCATTTTCTAAGAAATGAGATGAGGGTTAAAGTGGAAAAGATCAGCACTAATGTGAATCCTGTTGATATGTTCACTAAACCAGTTCCAAGGAGCAAGTTCAGTTGTGTCTAGACTTGCTAAATATCCAAAGCTGTTAATCTGTATCTGGGAATACTCAGTTGAAGGTGAAGGTCTGTTGAGGTATTCAAGTCTGAAGACAAAGAGGATTTCTAGCACTTGGTTGTGCATCTGGCACTTGGTTGTGCATCTGGTCAGTCCGTATGCAGTTGAAGTCAAGGTGGAGATTTGTAATGGTGACTTAAACCTATGCTACTGAGTTATGGTGTGGAAATTATGGTGGTCAGTAGAGCATGAAGCATCTGCTGAATCTGGTGTTTGTCTGGGGTAGCAGCAGAGTTGATCAGTCTGCTGGAGCTGAGTCTGTTGATACAGGGTATCAGCAGAGTGAAGTCTGTTGATTCACAGCAGACTTAAGGAACACGTCTGCATGGTTTCCTAAGTCGGTTATGTTACTTCTAGGGTATTACAGTCATTTATTGGGTTGGCTGTTTAGTCGGTTAGGGTTGGATTCCCAAGGCTATAAATACAATCTATATTAATTGTAACTTAATGTAACTTTCTGGTGATAATAAAATATCCTCGTTTGTCCGTGGAGTAGTCGGCACATTGCTGGAAACCACGTTAAATCTGTGTTCTTCTTGTTTCTGTGTTTGCATGCTTGTTTATCTTATATCTTTACTCACAATCACCATCACTTCTTGATCGATCCGTCATAACAATTCATATTGATTTAGAAGACTTTCTGGTTTATTTATTGTATTGTGTTAACATTGTAATCTCGACTATAAATACCCCATTATACCCGTGAAATAATACACAAGCATTTCTCCTTCTCTTCATTATTTTGTTCTTGTTCTTTATGTTATTCATTTTATAACACGTTATCAGCACGAGACCCTACCAACAGAGTATTCCAACCAGAGAACCAGATTTACCGATGTAGTATTCCAAGCAGAGAATCAGAACCACCGATGGTGTATTTCAAGCAGAGAACCAGAACCAGATTTACCGATGGAGTATTCCAAGTAGAGAACAAGAACCATATTTACCAATGTAGTATTCCAAGCAGAGAACCAGAGGTAAAATTTTGTTGGATTAATCAATTCTTAATTCTATAAGTGGTAAAAAATTATTTTTGCATTCTTCTAGTTTTTTTTAATGGCTAACTTTATCAAACAATATTTCATACCCCTAAACATATCGGGTAAATTATTTATCATGTGCCATGAACGTTAAAATGCATTTGGAACCTATGAATTTTGATAGATAAATCAAGACAATGCAAAGACAATGATATTTCTCCGCCATCATCTTGACGAGGGATTGAAAATTTGAAACATGAATATTGGTGAAAGATCCGCATGAGTTATGGATCCATATGAATTGTGGAACAAAATTACGGTGAAAGATCCGTATAAATTATGGATCCATAAAAATTGTGGAACAATAACAGTGAGAGATCCGTATGAATTGTGGATCCGTATTAATTGTGGAACCATTTGAAATGGTAGATCCGTGGAACCGTTTAAAAAAGGGAAGAAAAAAATCTACATGAAGTTCCAGACATGATTGGCTAAAACTGTGACTACAGGATTATAAACCTGTCATTGAATATAATTTAGCCATTTTAAGAATTACATGACAATAAAATTATGTGGTGAAAAGTGACATATTAAGACCTGCTAGAAAAAAAAGGAAACTTTTTCCACCTTTCATGTCTTGAATTTGCTCATGCAACAACAATATCGAGAGAAAAGCTTTATGAGATATTATGATCTCATGGCATGTCTGCTGCTGGCCGAGAATATAGCAGGATGTTAATAAGAAATCATGTGTGGCACCCTATTGTGTGCGTCATCCACTCCCTGAAGTGAATGTAACACAATCTTCAAATTTTGGCTGACCAGGGAGACCGTGGTGAAGGCCGTGGAAATATGTGACTTATTACAATGACATTCATGGCAAGAAAAGAAGAGATCCACTGAATTGGACAATGATAACAATGAAAAGCATGATTTGGATCATGATAATAATGAAAAGTGTGATTTGGATCATGATAATAATGAAAAGAAAATCCGTAGTGACAAATGCTATATATGTGAAACTGAAGGAAATTGGACCAATACATTGCCGTATGGCTAGACCAAATAGGCCCGGATAAAGTAATGCATCATAGAAAATGCTAGATAGGCATCATTGAGAATGACCGACAGGCCAGACAAATTTTCTTGATCATTTGATTTTGGTATGTCACCGATTTCACAACTATAAATTGTGGATTTTCTTTATCATAAGAATTAAAATGATCCTTTGATTTTGATATGTCACCGATCTCACAACTATAAATTATGGCTTCCTTTAATGACACGCTAATGACACCGTTTGATGGCATCGATTGATTAAAATTGTTGGGTAATTTGTTTGGTTGGCTTAATGTTAATTTTTTATATCTATGATGCAGTTTTGAATTTTTACTAAAGAGTAAATAAAGTAGTGATTTTCATATATGATGGATTGTTATGAGTATTAGTACAAAATTTTCCCTCACATATAGGAACATAAGCTTAATGTAGGTTCATGGTTAAATGTTTCATAATAATAGATTATAGATCTAATTTACGTAATATAAAATTTCTTTTGTTAAATTGTTATACGTGAACTACCGATAAGGATTATTTTTCATTGTATTTCGGTTTTAAGCATGCCACTATTTATTGTACATAGTAGTTCACGTTTTGGTCCTTCGAATAAGAAATAAATATCTTAAGAGCCATTTATTTTAATGATTGTTTTAGTTTTGTATGTGTTTGAATTAAAATGTGTTTTTGATACCAATTTTCGTGAGCATCTTAGTTGAAACAACTTTTGCATAAGAATAGATTTACACAGTTTTAATTGATAATCTCAATTTGTAGGAAATCAATTTACACTAATACAATTTTCTAACCAACGGCAAAGATTTCATCAATACAAAATTCATTCTATCACATTAATTTACTAAAATATTTTAGAATTTGATAGACTATTACATAATTCTTAGAAATATTTTGAACTCATTATTTTTGAGATGTTGAACGCATAATTATAAAGATCAAATCAACTTTAATACTATGTTCTAAGTAATGCATGATTTATCTATTCATTATATATGATAGAAACATGCATTTAGTCGAGAAAATTTGCTGCCATTTATTATGCAAGTGATCACAGTTTTTGTGATATGGTGTCTCTTGATATACGGTTTTTACCGACTTTTCAATTATCAACGATTCCTTGTGTTGTTCGAGTAATAGATCCCATATAAATTGCTTGTCTTAGAAATTGCGATACATTGTATTGTTTGACGGTCAATATTATTATTAATTTCCAAATTTGCTTGTCTTAATCATCCTAATAAGCATTGTGAGAGAATTTTTTTAACGATTTTATGTTGTAGTTCACGTCATCTTATTTTTTTTCTTTTGAAAACTATTTCTCTGTGAATCCTTTACTTTGGTTTTACTATATATGTCTGGTAGAATGCCTCATATCGGTTGAAAAATATTATTAATCTCGGAAATAAATTGTAATATTGATTTGACACTACAATTCGGCACATGTTTTGGCAATTATTAAAGTTTTGTCTGTGAATTGTTATTGTTTGAACGAATTTTAACATGTGTCATTGGTTATGACCTTTATTTATGTGAAAATTATGATCCAATCAGAATTTGGTTGGTTATTTAAGAACATTTGTATAACCGGATATAGTGTATCCATAATCGTGAGAACTGATAAAATTTCTCTAAAGGAGATAATAGTTGTCCCCAAATCGAAAAATATTAAAGAAATTTGTTGATACCCGTATAAGAGGATCTCAAGTTAAAATGTTGAATCCGTCACAGGTTATTGCAAATGCTTTAGATAATGATTGTAAAATAGTGTTGTCGGAGATTAAGAGGAAAATCCATTATATCTTGTGACAAACATTGACATATGTGAACCATGATTTCATATATTATTCATTGACATAAAACCCACGAAGGGTAGATTTTATGCATATTTGAATACATCAAATATTTTTCTGAGAAAATGGATAAATGAACCAAAAGGTCAACGTCTCATCCTTGTGATTTCTCTACACATGATGTATAATTTGAACGATTCTTGAAGAATCTGAAATCACATAGTGGTATGTAAAAAAGCGCAAGAGAGATAATGTTTTCAAAAATCTCATAGAATGAGATATTTAATGAAACCACTATGTTTTAAATGTGCAAATCGCTTTAAGCGAATAAAGAGTATTAAAGTATATGGAGAGATAAAGAAAACCTCATGCTAGAATAAAAGAATGCCGGGAAATTTTAACAACATAAAAGATCTTCCACGCATCAGTTTAACTGAACTGTGAAAATAATTTTACTTGTAGTATTTAACAAGTAATTTTCCAGATGCCTTAATTGAATAAAAAGAGCGACCATTTATAAGTGCACCAACAGTATTATTGATAATATTTCTCTACGACAGAAGCGTAGAAGACCGATTGGTGCAAAAGATAAAAATCTATGGAAAATGAATTCATATTCAGTCACTCATGAAATCTCTTACAGGTATTCGTCTTGAAGACGAAAACCCCAAAAATAAAACCTTATGCATCAAATGATTAAATATTGTGGTTGCGAAACAACCAATCCATACATTGATAAGGAATTGGTTAATGCTAATATCGAATTAGTAATGAATTTTATGGGAGAACTTTATAATAAAATATAATAGTCGTCGACGACATGCTTGCCTCTTTAATTGCTATTATTGTAGGATGTAATATCGCCGGATGGATCAAAGATCCAACCGATTACGCAGCGGAAAGTATAAAATCTAGATCTAGTCAACCAAAGCACATAAAAGAATAGATCTAACCTACGAGGGGGTTAGATTACCAACCTTTTTATGGTGCAAAACGCCAAGAACAAGGTCAATCCAATCAGAGCTAGTTGAGAGCTTAGTTGAGAAGCCAAAGTCTTCCAACGTGTGTCTCCAAGCACCACCAGGTGGATGGTGTTTCAAGCCGCCGGACCTCATCGATATGCTACCTTAGAAAACCCGAAGTTTTCTAAAACTCGAACCCTTAGTATAATGGCCGAAATCTCTAAGCCATAATACTACCCAAAAGTCGAAATTATGTGTGTCTAAAGGCTTGGGAGAACTCTCTTTATATAGGAGAGTAATTCTTGTCATCCAAGGATTTAATAATTAAAAGATAATTATTATGTTAATCCTTAATTTAAATATAAGATAAATATAATATATATCCCAAACAAATTAGGATAAATAAACATATTATCCAATATTCCATGATTTATCATTTAACAAATAAATGATTAAATCATATATTAAATAATTATCCAAGAAAACTAATTTCCCTATAATCAAATAATACTTACAAAAATGCGCCACCTATAACCCCATCATACTAGGGCCACACGCATTTTGACACATTGGGCCGAGTCCACGAAAAATTTCTTTTCCATGTATTTAATTATCTAGTCCAACTAAACAATTAATCCACATATCAATTAAATAGTCAAATCCAACTATTTAATATTATAATTGAGGTGAAACGACGAGAAAACATATGCTATGTTAGGAGCCACGTCGGGGACCATGGACCCATATTCATAGCTACAATAAATTAAATAATATTATATGTCAGACCGAACAATAATATTCAATCTATTAATTCCGGGATTATACCACCATAAACCCGAAAGTGAACTCTGCTGAATACAGATAACTTACACTCAACCATGAGATGATAATGTGTCCACTGATATAATCATTACATACGGATAAATCCTCCATAGACTGTTCATTTCGATTCGGGATATCTCCGTAGACCCTTCTTGAAACCTCTTATCATTATTTACCATTAACCCCTAGTGATCAATTAGTTCATAACTAATGTAATATGAACTCCGCGGATCGATCAGTTTCTAGGATTAACAAATAAGGGAACTGTCTGTCTACTTCCCGAGGGAAGGAATGGATTCCATATATGTGATAGCACAGACTACTCACTCATCCCAGAATAGAGCCAACGAGAAGTGTTGGACCACCTACTACGAAGTGATCCTTACTAACACATCAAACTCTACCCTGGTCTAAGCAGTTGTTTGTGATCACCTCAAGATTGAGATTAATCCATATATGATCATCTTGTGATTCTATAAGACTTCTCGATCACGGAATTATATCGAGAACTCAAATCAAATCGGTCCAGCCCTATATGATTATAATCATATATAAATGCCACGCTAGTTACCCTATTACCGATAGTCTGGATAAGACTGTCACACCTAAAGTGTTCTAGGCGCATTATTAGCAAATTAATCATGAGACCCATACTCAGATTAATAAACGCTACGGACTAAGTTAATTTTAAGTACATCTCACTAACTCAATCCTCTTGTGTATAGCTATACACTGAGTTATGTGATTACATAAACGAGGTACTTAGGGTTTTCAGTAGTGTCTTAATTATAAGCATACATGCACATAATAAGATGAATTATTAATTCTGTCCTAAAACAATTATATAATTGTGTTTCGGGCACTACACCTAACAATCTCCCACTTGCTCGAAAGGCAAGTGGATTAATTGTTTTAGAGCACACCCTTAATATATATACCTACAACATTCTCCCACTTGCTCAAAACAAGTGAGACATAACCCCAAGAATCATACCCTCCAAGCACATCTTAGTAATTCATCCTTCCAAGCACGGCCGGAGTGTGCCGCCGCAGGGTAGGTCAGTGACCCGGCGTGTATTTAGAATCCGAATACCATGTGACTCGGTACACTGATCAGGTAGGTTGGCGGCTTGAGTCAATCTTTGGGATCGAAACGTCGCCCTTCCATCTAATCCGGTGGTACGATTTCAATATGTTTATGACCTCTAGTGATTGCAAAATCCTTATGAGCTACCTCTCCAATGTTTTCACAATGAAGTGGCTTACTGGATAATACTTTATCACATGAGTAAACACTGAGACCGAGATTGATTTAACGATCATCCTCAATCTGACCTAAAGCCAGAATCAGTGTATCACTTATATTCTAGTTTGCACATGAATATACTAGCATATTATTCCTCATTCTCCTGAAGAGCTATGAGGATTCACTAAACATCCTATTTCGTATTCATCCATAGGTTTAGATAATCATACCTGAGAGGTAGGGTAGACTACATCGTTGAATGTTTCATAAATGCAAGAATATCTTAACCAGGTGAATGGATGGGATTGCCAATGATCGATTCTCGAGAATTTAATCGAATCAAATCCTTAAGAATGAATCCCGATGGCATGTCAGACTCTGACTTCAAATAACACACCCATGTTGTTTCCAACTGTTTCAGTGTTACCATGCACAAACACTTATGTACATACTACTTTACTCATATTGATGCCCAGTCTACGAAAGACTTATCAACATTCTGGTCAAGTCCACATATTAAAACATATGACTTTGAAATGAATTAGAGGTGTGCTTTAATCCTCAAAGGATATAAGCTATGGCAGGCATCCTGCCAAAGGTTCTTTCTGAATAAATTAAGATACCGTTAGTCTCGCAAAAAGGTCTTAGGGAATCACCCCTATTTTCTGCTTTGTAACGAATTTGTTATCTGTTCTTAGCTAAAACCCTTCTGTTCTGAATGAATTCGGATTCCGTTGTTCGGCAAGGAAGTCTTACGGAATCACCCCTATTTCCCGCTTTCTGACGAAATCAAGCAAGACTGAGTGGTAAGAGAGATCATGGTCTGGTTAACTCTCTACCTTTTAGGGAATCACCCCTAAATTACTTAGCTCTACGTTGAAAGTTAAACTTTCCTATTCATTAGACTCTTCTCCGTGTAGTTCCAATTACTCCCACTGGGCCTGAGATACTTAGGTTGTTTTACAAGAGTTTCAACAGAACTGGAGTATCAAACTCCATTCACAGGGTTATAACCAACCTCTATGATCAGGATACTACAAAGCCCACAAAGGACTATAGGTCATCAATCTACCCTATAGACCGTAAGGTCCTGCAATGGGTAATGGACAAACCATACTCCAACTACGTTCGGGGTGGATCGATATACCGATCTAGTTTAGTAGTTTTTATTAGTGTTACCACCAACTCCCGGTGTTGGATGTGGACTGAACAAATCAGTTAGTAACATCTTCAGTACAAATACTTCAAGATCTAAGGTTGTTATTTATAGACTCTATCAGACCAAGTTTGACAGTATAACCGTCGTTCTCTGATTTTACGAGTTTTATAATCAACCTTTACTCAATGCATCAAGATATTTCACGATCTGAACGTGTACGCAAAATTTCCAGTCCTACCTTCAAGCACTTGGTGCTAAATGCCTCTATTTACGGAAGTGGGGTGAACCAAATTCACTCCTTATCCACAAATGCGTAGGCGTCTTTTAGGTAGACTTCTCGGTAAACCGTTATTTTGCAACTAATATCTTAAATGAGTTCAGCAGCGTATCATAGCACATCAATAACTATATAAGGCAAATTTATGGTGTATCCCTTAGTGAAAACATTTCATTGGGAGGCAGGCCGAGCATCAGTCCCGAAGACTACGCAATAACCTATTTCAGAGTATGGAATACTCTATCTATGGTGAGATCAGATATTTCCTCCAAATATTTTGGATAAACTTACCGGAGTCTCGAATAGTTGTCAGACAAGATGTCACTACTTCAAAATCTCCCACTAGCTTGTACCTTTCATATGACCCGAAGGTTGTTATGAACAAGGTATGTTACTTCTTTAAATCTATTACCCTTTCCTGATTGAAAGAAAACTTAGTCATTGTTCCTTTGAGACAGTGTTCGTTTGACTGGGAGATAGGAATCACACTGCCAGTCTGCAGATCTTGTCGTTGGGGAATATGCACTAATTAATAGAAAGAAGAAGTGTTTATCTAAATACGAAAACCATTTGCGTTTATATAGTTTAAGATGCGTTACTAATACCTATTCAGCATTTCTTAGTGGTTCTGACTTTATCAAACAAAAGTCCGAGTCTTTGATTCGTGCTACGAATTTTATATTCATCGTCAATAAGACAAACAAATTATCCTATTGAAAATGAATACGTTCGTTCCAACGAATCCGAAAACAGAAAATGAATTTTCTGTGATACTCAAGAATTGAATCCGAGATTCATTCCCTTATATCACTCTCAATAGTCTATCTGAAATAACTGCCCGTTGTCTATTTTATTTATCGTTTAATGCAAAGCTACCTAGTTCTTCCAAAGAACTTTAGCTTTCGAGAAAATTGCTAAGGATGCATTGGTCAATGATCCTAAATCACTTTCCTTATCCTCTAATTTCCAATTTATTAATTTTCCGGTTTAGCCTTAAAACTACTTAGTTTAGATGACTAACACGTATAAACATCATTTCTTGACCCGCCAGCGTCGAAATCGATTCTGCAACGCCGGCAAGTAGATGCAAGTGACGGAACATATGTGGCTGGTGGCGGAACAGCGGTGGCTGGTGGTTGCTGGAGATGCCGTACATCAACCCTAGCTTGACTTTTTTTAGGTACACAAGGTTATGGCCGATTGAAAATAGTTTCTCTTTAATAAATTATAAGTATTAACGAGAGAATAACGAGTGAACTAATACTTCCACGAAAATCGAGCATAATCAACACTTAGCACGTGGATATGAGCTCTCTGATTTTGACCAAGCCCTTTCATAATGCAGTAGTCAAGAAATCAAGGAAGATTTCGGAATGAAATCTGATAATATATATGACATAATTGATATTAACAAGAGATGGACAAAAACTTCCCTGATATGAATCTCTCAAATTGAACACGAGGGGAAAGGGTTCAGTTTTTAGCACTGACTTCACGTTGAAAACATGTTTCAGTGGTACAATTTCGCACAACAACGCAGCGGCACAAAATTAGGGCAGCAGTCAACTTTGTATCAGAATAATAAATGATAAGAAAATGATTTAACTTAAACGAATTCACCTTCTAAGGAGCGTTGAATGCGTATCTTCAAAAAACAGAGCTTTAAAAGCTCGCATCAGCATCGTAACAAAGAAAGGTCAAACCTTTCATAGTCCAAACCTTCACAAACGGCAACAACACAATGAATCTAGACTAAAAGCAAGCTGCTTTTACGTCTTCAAACGTATCAGCATAGAATCGGGGTGATAAAATCCCCGATTCATTTCCTTTACAGCTCTGATTGACTTAACCACGGCAGCTTCAGTTCTCATCAACGAATCATCTAGATACGAAGCATTAGTGCATATAATCAATAGAATTAAGTAAGGAATTGAGGTAATAATAGAACGATATCACCGAAATCGATTCAGAAGGGGAAAGACATAGCCTTCATGATTTCTTCATCATGAACGTGTTGCAAATCCAATGAATTGAGTCATTGATAGCTCAATTTCAAACGAGAAGGTTAGGAGATGAAACACCATAGACGGATTTCTAGGATTTGCAATCAATAGCATTGAATACGAGTTTTGCAGATGAAGAACGGCAGAGGGGAGAACGAGATTAGGTTTTCTGGAAATGGAGGCAAGAGGATAATAGTTTCTCTATGATTTTGGGACTATTTTGTTTTTTAAAAGATTTTTGTTCTAATGTTAAGGAAATAATGGGAGGAAGGAATATTATTTATTTTTTGGTTTTTCTTATATCGAATAATGACGGGAATTACTCTGGTAATTAACAATATTATAATTCATAATCATCTTTTAGCAATGTGATTATTTTCCTCTCACTAAAATCGCCTTTTAATGACAAGAATTACCTCTTCTAACTAAATTTTTGTAACTAATAATGCTTTTTCTTGTAGTGCAAGCCATTCATTTTCATAGCGGTGAAGGCCATCCTTAGGGGGCCAAAATCAAACCGGCACGATGCGTCAACGTTCTCTCACTTGCTTGTGTCAACAGTAGAGGCCGTGGGGTCGGTTGTCACCTTCTCCGCTCCCACTCGTTATTTTGAAAATTAGGTAGTATCATTAGGATTAATTTTAGAATTTTCTAATAATCCAAAAACAATAGATAATGAATATTTAACTTAATCCTCCCACTAGTTTATCGGTTCCAAATACCGTCTAACTGGTGTCACTATATTCACGATCCTCCAATTTTTATGGATTAAAATTCGTTTGTGTAAGCACTACACAAATAAAATTCACAAAGAATTTTATGATCCTAATTAGTCATGATAAAAGTTTTTGGATTATAGAATTTTCCAATAACTCGAAACAACAATAAATCTAAATCAAGAAAAACAACCACCAACTTATCGGTTCCATCTACCGTCTAGTTGATGTCCAATTTTTCATGATTTTTGAATTTTTGATTTTCAAAATTCTAATTTATGTAGACACTACATAACCAAAGCCCCGAAGGATGCATAATCCTAAATAAAGTTTATCATGTGAATTTTATATCCCGATAAAATTCTGCTTCCTTTAATTAATTTAATTTATTATTAATCTAAATTAATTACCATTTTCATACATGGCTAATTAATGCCAAAATTAGGTTTCTACATGTACGCATATGCTGGGAGTGTAATTAATGAATATGATGCATGGCATGATTATATAACATAAATAATCACATAAGAAAATAAATGCGAAAAATAAACCAGTGAGATGGACCGTTGCTACAACCATATCTAATCTATAAAATTAAAATTAAATAAATAAATAAACCTTACGTTTAATGGATTTACTATTCTCTACCTGCCACCGCTCTGTATAATAATAAACTGCTCCGTTTCTTGAACAAATGAGCTCTCAGACGAGTTGGCTGGCCGCCTCTTCTCTTATCGTGGCAGCACGGGTTTGAATCCCCCAGCTGCATCTTTTTTCTTCTAAATAAGGAAACTTTCCTGGAAAACTCCAAAAATTCACGTCCATGGAGAATCCAACCTAGGTCTTCATGATTTAAACATCGCATCTTCACCACCACACCGGTGTGCTTATAGTGAGGATAGACCACCAAAATATTTAAAAATAACAGTGCGGCCGAAATATATTTAATTCTAATTACTATGACACATAATTTACATAGTTTCCTTTACCCGGAAAAACGGGTTTACAATAGATCTAACGATAAACAAGTACAAACCCCAATCCATCTCGTCAACCATAAACATTCAACACGCATATATAAAAGAAATATGCAATTCTTATTCCATTCCACTCCTAATTAATTGATTATGCAATCAAGATCGCAAAATTGCTTTAACCTAGCTCCAATACCACATGTTGGATATACAGAAACCCAAACCCGGATCCGATCCATAATTGGATCGTCATATCTGATTTACAGATCCAATCGAGACACTCGATCATGCACCGTGAAAGCTACGAATTAAATTTGCATGCGATTTTACCACGATTTAATTCACATAATTAATTAACATGACTACAAGAAGGTTGAAGATTTACCCAACAGAAGAAGGAGGAGCAATCGACAAAAGAGAGAAGCCGCAGTCATCCGGATTGTATCTCCAAGCGACTGGTGGACGTCGATCCTCGTAGTAGAACCTCCTTGAATATGCTCCATAAAAATGTATATTTGTTCATAAGGACTAGTTTGAGTACTTAATAGGCACTTAGGACACACTTAAATCTTATTTGTTTATAAGGACAATTTTTGTCTAACTTAACTACATTACCCTTTTGTACCCTTCGTCGCATTTGTTGTTTTAAAAAGGAAAATAAAATTCTATTGCTTCACTTTGGAATTGGAACCCCGGTCTCTCTGAGTTTCCACCATATCTCTTCTAACTCCAACACCGCCGAATTCTCAGAAAAAGAAGCCGCCGCAGATGATTTTTAAGAATTGGACTATGAGAGATCTTCCGGTGATGAAGATGCCTCCGGTCGTCTTTTTCAAAATCGATATAAACCTATATCTGACCTGATTCCCTCCTCTTCCTCATTACTCCTATCCGTTGACGCCTATGCCAAATCCAGCTGGTTGATTGTTTATTTTTGACAAACAAACATGTTTCTGCTTTAACTGTTTTCCAATCCACCACATACATGTTATCTTTTCTTCTTCCTGCAAGAACTACTATGTTGGTTTGGCTGT
This sequence comes from Gentiana straminea, assembly GCA_036785695.1. Lineage (NCBI taxonomy): Eukaryota > Viridiplantae > Streptophyta > Magnoliopsida > Gentianales > Gentianaceae > Gentiana > Gentiana straminea. The sequence goes on from JAVUPR010000365.1 coordinate 122,268, forward strand.
GAATTACTTTGCATCATTCCTTGTTGAAGTGTATATTGTAGCCTTTGTCACAGAATTGACTGATTCTCAGCAGATTGAAGTTTAGTCCCTTAACATATGCCACATTTTGAATCTTCAAATTGTTCATGAGCATTGTTCCTTCCCCCTTAATCTTGCCAGGGTTTTCTTTGCCTCCAAATGTGACTTTGGGTCCATCAAAAGCTTTGAAATCAGTGAGCCATCCTTTGTTCTCTGTCATGTGCCAGGAACATCCACTGTCTATGTACCAGACAACCTACAAAACAAATTAATTATGTTTAAGTACCCAACACTGCTTGGGTCCATACCTGTTAGCAGTCATGCCTCCTACTCTGAGTGTATATCCAAATGATCTTCTTTTTGGATAATTGAAATCATCAACTTCATATGTACAAGGCATGGTAGAATAGCTTCTGATATTTCTACTGAAGGTATTCTGATACTTTTCTCTACTTTTTGGTGCATTTGCATCCTTCTTCACCTTCCAATATGCAGTGGGAAACCTATGATGCTTCATGTATCTAGGAACATATCTAGATTGACTTTTCTTAAACACATGATGCATATCATGGTATGGTTTCTTCTTGTATTTTGGAGGTGCAACATTCCAATCATTATCTGAAGGATAAAGTCTTCCTTTACCTTTCAGTTGGTCTTTATTTTTGGTTGACTGGAATGATGGTTTAGTCTGTTTTTTCATTATATTCGGTTTTGACTTCACTGGTACAGGATGAGTGGTTGAAATTATGGTCTGTCCTTTTCTAAACTTTGGTCCATTACTGGTCCTAGATTCAGAATTGTGTTGTCCATTGTTTCTATTCTCATCCTGACTATTGTAGCCAAGACCAGATCTGGATCCAAACCTTCTTGGAGGTTTGTAAGCTGGTGCATTTAGTGGTGCAGTGTTGTTTTTAGCTGCTAGGTGGATTTTCTTAGCTGATCTGTTAGCAGTGGATGAGTTATCATCTGCTGATTTTTGATTAGGTGAGTATATCTCCTTAGTAGCTAGTTCAGCTTTCAATTTGTCCAGTTGTTCCTTCAATCTTTTATTTTCTTTCCTTAGATCCTTACATTCCTTTTCCAGAATTTCATGATTCATCTCAATTTCATCAAATTTAGTCATGAGATTTTGGACTAGGGCTGCTGGATCTAATGGGAGAATAGAAGATTGTGCAGTGTTAGATGTGGTTTCATTTGATGAAGAGTAAGACCTAGATGTTACCTCAGTTTCATCAGATTCATTGGCCATAAGTCATAGACTTGCTTTCTCATTATCTGAGCTGTCACCATCATCTCCATCTAATTCTTTGGTCATGAGACATAGACATGCTTTTTCATTATCTGAGCTGTCTTCTACATCATTATTATCTGAATCATTGTCAGATGATTCTTCATTCTTTTCATTGCTAGATTCAGCCTTGAGTGCTTTCTTGCCTTTCTTCTTTTCAGATGCTTTGTACTTCTTCTTTTCCTCATCTTTATTGTTTTATTCGGGGCAATCAGCCTTGAAGTGTCCTTTCTTGTTGCAGTTGAAGCATCTGTACCCATCATCTCTTTTCTTCATGTCTTTGTTTGAGCTTGACCTCCTGTTTGATGATGAGTTCCCTTTGAATGGCTTCTTTTTGCAAAACCTATCAAAACGTTTAACTAATAAAGCTACATGTTCTTTGAGTTCTAGTGTCTCTTTGCCGATACAATCAGCAAAGTTACTTTGCTGTGGTGCTATCAGTGCACTGGCTCTTTGTGTCTCTACCGAAGCACCATCTTCACTGTTCAATTCGAATTCATGAGCTTTTAGTTGGGACATCAGATTCAGGGTGTCAGTGTTTGCAAGATATGTTGTTCCTCTGATTACTGATGTTATGATTTTCCATCTTTCAGGTAAGCCTCTCAAGATCTTTAAACATACTTCTTTTTGAGGATATGTGTGCCCAAGCTGTTGCAGTTCACTGATGATGCTTGAGAATCTGTTGTCCATTTGATCAATGGATTCACCAGCCTTCATTTTGAAGTTCTCAAATTTCTGTTTTGCAACAAATGGTTTGTTTTCTTTAACTGCCTCAGATCCTTCATTTATCAGTGCCAGCTTGTTGCACATCTCCTTTGCAGTTTTGCAGTCTTTTATTCTCATGAACATGTTGCTGTCTAGGGTCTTCAAGAACATATCTTTTGCAACAAAGTCTAGATTTGCTCATCTTCTTTCATCCTTGGTCCAATCTTTCTTGGGTTTATCCACTTCTTTTCCTTGATATGCTCCTGTGGTTATCACAGTCATGATCATGATTGGGACATCATTAATTACATCCAGCATCTCCTCATGAGTTGCTGCAAGATGAGATAACATTCTTATTTTATATTCATCAAAATTATTAACATTGAAAACATGTACTTTAGACATAAAGTTTGAGGAATCAATAAGTACAGATTTGAGATATTTATGTATATTGGTAGAAGGCACAAAATTGAAAACTACTTTGAAAATATGTGATCTTTTTGTTACCAGAAATTAGATTTGAACAGGTTCTGATACTAGGAACACTGCTCCGATACCAATTGTTTGTCCCAGAGAAGGGAAAGACTATAGTCAGAGGGGGGGGTGAATGAATATAGTGGAGTTTCAAAAACTTTTCTTATATTTCAAAGCTTTTGGGCAGCGGATAAGTCCCTTCTTACTAAGTTATTTCAAGGTAGTTTAAGAAATCACAAATATATGATATAATATAGGCAATTAAGTGAATGCAGTAAGGTAAATTGCAGAAAGTAAATTGACACAAGGCTTATAGTGGTTCAGGGTGGTGTAATCCCTTAATCCACTCTTCTCATGTGATGATAGGAGGAATTCACTATTGTTTTCACAGGTACAATAGTACGATTTTCCTTGACTTCACAAGCTTCACAATCTACAAGACTATCACTCCTTGACTGCAACAGCTTCAGTGACTCGGTCTCTTTCACTACTCCTTGGGATCAAATCCTTCAGCAGCTATCACAAACACAACTCCTTCTCAGATGGCTCTGATTCAGTTGCTTGGTTGATGTGAATTGGATTCACAAACTTGTTGATCAATTTCAATGCTTGATGCTCGATTTGTAGCTCCCAGTTTTGAGTTGATCACTAGATAATTCTTTTCAGCACAGATAGAAGATTTTTTATTTTGACAGAGTATTTGCTCAGATTTTTTATCATGCGTTCTCTCTTTTTTCTTTTCTGTCAATGCCTTCTATTTATAGCCTTGATTATTCTTGATTTGAATTTCCGTCTGTTGGCTATATAAATGAGGGGAATAATCCTTGATTTTATTCTTGATTCCCCCTTAATTATATTCTCCTTGATCTTAGTGATCGGATTTTTCTTCAAACGTTTACCAGAAAATCCGTCCTTGATTGATCCTCTATTAATTGTGCATTTAATGCTTGATCCTCTGTATCTTCTTCATATTTCAATAATCTGACTAAGTAAGGTTTACTCAGCCGTTCTTTGATCGGTCAAGTGATCCATCTGACTTTGCTGCTTAGATTTTCCTTTACCGCTTCCAGTTTAAGAAGAATCATTGTACTTCACTGATCCTTGATTTGGGTGAGATCAGTGTACACCATATTTAAACATTAAGTTTCATCACTCAAAACATAACATAGACTCATCCAAGTTCATCACAGACTTCCTTGGTTATAAGTCAGACCATTATATCTTCATTGCTTCTCTGCTGGTACTTGGCTGGCTTCACTCTGCCGAAAATCTGTTCTTGCTTTGCCATCCTACCAACTAATACAATACTTGTCTGACTCAACTTATACAACATGTCAGACTCTAAGTAAAGACTATACAGAGTGTTCTAACTTATTTCAGGCTTGTTATAACAGCTAGTATGTCCATCATCAAAACATAATAAAATGTTCCTAACAGTCATTTCATCACGGTGGTCAATGCATCGCGGTGTCATTTTATCGCGGTGTCTCTGCATCTAGATGGTCAATGTATCGCGGTGGTCAATGCATCAGGGGTGGTCACTGCATCGGGGTGGTCGTTGCATCGGGGTGGTCACTGCATCACGGTGGTGAATGAGCGTATTGCGGTGGTTAATGCGCGCATTACGGTGGTTAATGCATCGCAGTGGTCAATGCGGTGTCTATGCATCACGGTGTCTCTTCATCGAGGTGGTCGTTGCATCAGGGTGGTCAATTCATTGCGGTGGTCAATGCATTGGTCACCGAAGAAAAAAAAACCGTCTCAGAGTCCAGAACAGGAAAAAAACATGTTTTAGCATCCAGGCAAAAAAAAAAAGACAAAAAAATCAACACGTTAGCATCTTGGATAAGAAACAAAACAAAACAACGTCTTTATTTGCCGCCGTTTTTATTTTATTTTATTAGTTTTATTAATTGAGGGTAGATTGGTCTATGTACTAATTTTGTGTCCTTATAACCAAATACGATTACTTAGTGTCCTATTTGCCTAATTAAGTCCAATATGTGTCATTTTGGACCCTTGCCCCCCAAGAAAAACTCTAGGTTTTTCATCTCCTAATGGCTAGAACAAGAAACTAATTTTTCTTTTCTTTCTAGTAAAAGTGGCGCCAATATTGATGTAGTATTGTGTTGGGAGGAACTCTCTTTATATAGGAAATTAACTAGTCAAGATAGAGTAATCATTTTCACAATACAATTACCATTTTCCATAACGAAAAGATATTTGCCATAAAATAAGAGATAATTTTCATAAAATCAATCTCTTATTTTTTTCCAGTAATTATCTAACAAATAAATAATTAAATAATTATACATGTGACATAATCTAGGAAAATTTCTTTTCCTAATTTTCTCACAAGTGAGGTGCCATTTTTTTTTTCTGCCATTACAATTAATAGAAAATGTCTTTTCTATTTTACATATTATACATAAAATAAATAATATTGCATATTCATTAAATAGACCAACTATTTAATTTATTCTCGAGGTTCCACATAACGAGAAAACACTCGCGTGTTAGGAGACAATCTGGGGACCATGCACCTATAACCAGTAGCTACAATAAATTGAATAAAATATTAATCGAACAGAATATTTCTACGCAACTTACTAATTTCGGAATTACGCCACCATAAATCCGAAACTGAACTCTATCGATTATAGATATAACTTATTCTCAAAAAATCGAGTCAATAAGTGTCCATTGATATAATCATTACATACAGACTAACCCTCTATAGACTTACCGTAATGAAGAAGGATTATTTCTGTAAACCTTCTTCATCACATCTTATCCTTATTTACCATTAACCAATATGAACTCGTCCGATCGATCAGTTTCTAGGATTAACAAATAAGGGGATTGCCTTTCCACTTCTCGCGGGAAGGAATGGATTCCATATCTATGAGACACACACTCCTCACTCATTCCAGAATAGTGCCAACGTGAAAGTGATTCTGACTGCACCTCTTAGCAATCCTTAACGAACACATCAAACCCTATCTTGAAACAAGTAGGAGTATGCAATCACTTCAGGATTAAGGTTAATCCATATATGATCATCTTGTGATTTAAAAAGATTTCCCAATCACAGAATTATATGAGAAATGCAGATTAAATCGGTCCAGTCCTATATGACTACATCATATATAAATGCCCCACTTAGATAACCAATATCGACAGTCCTGATAAGATGGTAACACCTTAAAGTGTTATGGGCGCATTAATGGTGGTTTAATCAATAGACCCCATAATTTGATTTAGTTCACCACGGACTAACAATTCAAGTGTATCACCATAAACTTAATCCTCATGTGTGACACACACTAACTTATATGGCTACATATGATACAGCTTAGGAATTTCAGCAGTGTATAATATATAAGCATGAAGCAAATAATAAGATGAGATAAATCTGTCATTTATTAACTATAAAAAAAATTAAATAAATTGTCTTTCGGGCGATACTTCCAACACCCACTTACTTTATTAAGTGTCGCACTATATGGCGGTTGTGTAATTATCCTAAGACCGGAGTCTTCATGACATCATGCTGTGGGTTATCATAATTTGACACTATTAAGGTTTCCCCTAGCCATAGGACGATCATGTGGTTGTGATTGAGTGTGATACTAAAGCATGTGTAGGATTCATGTTGCTCGTCCTGAAATCGTGTATCCTATGATTAGGATTAAATATCCGAAAAGGCCTTCTTAAAAGGAATGTATAATTCTTAGAAGTTTTTGCAAAGTGGAAGTAATATGTTACTTCGAGAGAGTAGGATATCCGGATTATAAGATACGGTCGTTGATGTTTGACACTCGACGTACGACCGTATGGATATTGGAACAACAATAGGATTCTATTTACACGGTAACCGTTTCACATGAAATTTAGTAGTCATTGCATTTGACTCTTCCGATGATTGGGGGTCGAGGACGTGTTGTTACACGCTATCCATGATCGTTAGGTGTGAGGGGCATTTTCGTAATTGCACTTTATGCCTACGGCCAACGATTTGGAAGTCTATCGGGTCACACACATAAGAACATCTAGCCGAATTAAAATGTGGTTATAGTGATAACCAATATGGAAATTTTTATCTCGACTATAAAGTGTTATAGTGACATATTATTATTATGGTATTTATTTATTATGAATAAATTAAATACAAGATATTATTATGTTGATTAATTATCAACATAATTAATATCTAGTATTATTTTTATTCATAATAAATAAATACCACAATATTAACTTATCACTATAACACTTTACAGACGTCGAGATAAAATGTTTCCTTATTTGTTTATCACTATAACTGCATTTTAATCTAGATAGATGTTTTTATGTGTGTAACCCGATAGGCTTCCGAATATGTTGGCCGTAGGCACAAAGTGAATTTTAAAAAATGCCCTTCATACCCAATGATCATGGATAGTGTCTAGCAACACGCCATGACCCCAACAATCGGAAGAGTCAAATGCAATGACTACTACCTTTCATGTGAAACGGTTACCGTGTAAATAGAATCCTATCGCTGTAATAATATCCATACAGTCGTATCTCGAGTGTCAATACTTTAGCGACAGTTTCTTATAATCTGGATATCTTACTCTTTCTAAGTAACACATTACTTCCTCTTTGCAAAATCTTTCGAGAATAAGACATTCCTTATAAGAAGGCAATTTCGGACATTTACTCTTATTCATAGGATACGCGATTTCCGGACGAACAATATGAATCCTATGCATGCTTCAATATCACACCTGATCACTTCCGCATGATCGCCACGTGGCTAGGGGAAAACTCAATAGTGTCAAAGTATGACAATCCACACTGTGATGCCACGAAGACTCTGGTCTTATGATAATTACACAACCTCTACTTACTGCGACACTTAATAAACTAAATGGGTCAGTATAACGTACGTGTTCTCTAATACACGTCCACGTACAGTCCAAGTGTCCCTACACTTCGATAGACGAGATCTATCCCTATTTTAATGAGATAGACGACATCCAATACGTGCTAGTCTAACCGTATTATTAATGTCATATTAAATAGTACATACGACTAGAGATATTTAGGTATCAACATTTTAAAGTGATTCGAGATCTCATCAACCATAATCACTATCTGTAAACGGGAATGCGGGAAAAGTCTATCACAGTTTAATATTAAGGATGTTATCATATATACAATATCATAATTGGTCCGTTAAAGGAACAAATATATAATAATAGAAAGACATTTTTCATATGCATAAATATAAAGAAATAATAGATGTGATCTGACCCGATAGGATCCGGACCAACCCGATTGGTTTTAGGACACTATTTCAAGAATATCCCACTTGGCCTAAATCCAATCACTCATACACACAAGACCAAGTTGAAACACAAGAATCTCATGCAATACTCGCAACTAACCCTAAGCGTAAATGGATCACCATCCGTGGGGAATCAAACTATCTTCATATCATGCTTCAAATGATCAAGTCAAATAGAACCGCCTCACCACACACATGAATCTCTGATAGGACCCTGGTCCTTGCTTCAAACAATAAATCCACTACTATATCATCTATACAGTAAAAGTTAAAGAACCATACAAGGTTTAGAAATGAACCTCCTGTTGCGCCTCTAAGGCAATACTGTGTTTTGGCTCAGTTGTAGAATATACAATGATATCTTACTGAGAACATTTCCAACTCAATGTATCACTTAATTAAAGTGATTACAAACCCAGATTGTAACTCCCACTATCTTCAGAAGACTCAGGGCATATTTGTGTGTATCTATGTTTATCCAATTCCAAGTTCCAATAAACGAGGAACCCATCCTTAACACTTTAAAGGATTTTCTCGGCATTCACAAGAATCTCTTTCATACATGCTCGTGACCCTTCATGGAGTATGAACATATGGAACAACTCTTATGACAGATCTTAATGTTGTAGCAAAGGGAACGTTCCATAAGTATCATCCTTCACCATATCTTCGGGATTGACGTATTATCATAGATAGATCCCAAGATTGCTGGTTAGAAGTATCTCTTGACATGATCTATTTTAACTATTTTAGCATCCCATTTATAGGGTGAACTAAGCAGTATCAAAATCTATCATTGTAGATTCTTATTTCCAAAATAAGAAATGTCTTTCCAAGAGCTTTCGTAAAGACCTTGAACTACAAAACATTAATTGACTGTGATAAATGGTGTCAACTTCCGAGAATTATATGGAATACCTTAGAAGAAAATTGTGACACTCCTACTAACCCTTTAGCACACCAGGCATATCTTTACATTTGATCATCAAAGCAAAGAACTTATCTTGAGAAACTTGTTTAAGTCCATGAGTGGATCTCATAAGTTCACATATCATCCAGTGACCATGGACATCAAGCCTTCGGCCTAATATCCTTCGCATTATCTCATAGTCATGATATGTAACTACAACAAGTACAATCTGAATAAATTAAGCATAGCTGGAAGCACAAAGGTAATTATAAGGTTTATACATGTTAGCCTTTATCCTACAACTTCGCTTAACTAGTAATCGTATTACCATCCAAGTCAATCTTTCATAAAGACATGCCACACCTTTCAAAGACATTCCCTTCAAGTAAGACACACTCGGTTCATAACCCAATTGTCAAACATGCATTCTACCACAGACATTATGGCTTCAGTCCATATCTCTTAATCTTGCCTTTCAAGCATCTCTACATATGTCATGAGATCTTCATTCTTCAAGATAACACACCAGTAGCCCTTTCAGGCATATGGTTATCTGTAGACTCATAGAATACTTGTGTGCACTTAGCACTATTCTACACCTCATCACTATCTGGCGCCTGCTCATGTTCTAATGGTTGAATATTTCTTTGTGATTCTCAAACTCTTTTGAGACATCAATTTACTCCCAATGTTTCTTTTAGGAGAAACACTTGTTGAAATGGTGTCCTAAACCCAATCGGGTCGGACCGGATCCGACCGGGTTGGGTTATTTACAGTCTGTTTGGTTTATGTAATAACTTTATTATGATTCATAAAAGCACTTTTGTTATTATATATTGTTTATCTTCATGTTATTGATTGTATATATATAGTGACGTCCCTAGTGTCAAACTGTGACAGAGAAACCATGATAGTGATTATGGTTGATTAGATCTCTAATCACTTTAAGGAGTTTGATACTTAAATGTCTCTAGTCGTATGTACTGTCAAATGGGACATTGATAGTATGATTAGGCTAGCACGTATTGGATGTCTTCTATCTTATTGAAGATAAGGATAAATCTCGTCTATCAAAGTGTAGAGACACTTGGACTGTACATGGACGTGTATTAGAGAATGCGTACGTTAGACATACCTAATTACATTAAGTGTCGCACTATGCGGCAGTTGTGTAATTATCCTTAAGACCGGAGTCTTCATGGCATCACGGTGTGGATTGTCATGCTTTGACACAATTGAGATTTCCCCTAGCCATGGGGCGATCATGCGGTAGTGAATGAGTGTGATATTGAAGCATGCAGAGTATACATGTTTGGTCGTCCAGGAATCGCGTATCCTATGATTAGGAGTGAATATCCGAAATGGCATTCTTATAAAGAATGTCTAGCTCTCGTGAATCTTTGCAAAGTGGGAGTAAATGTGTTATTCCGAGAGTGCGTGATATCTCGATTATAAGATATGATCGTTAATGTACTGACACACGAGATACGATCGTATGAATATTATTACAGCGGTAGGATTGTAATTTACAGAGTAACTGTTTCACATGAAAGTTAGTAGTTATTGCTTTTGACTCTTCCGATGATTGGGGGTCACGGTGTGTTGGTAGACGATATCCCGTGATCGTTAGGTATGAAGGGCATTTTCGTAATTTGCACTTTGTGTCTACGGCCAACATATTCGGAAGTCTATTGGGTCACACACATATGAACATCGAGTCGGATTAAAATGCGGTAATAGTTGATGACCAAATAAGGAAAGTTTATCTTAAGACTATAAAGGTTATAGTGGTAAATTAATATGGTGGTATTTATTTATTATGAATAAATAAAATACAAGATATTAATGTTGGAAAGGTGTCCTAAACCCAATCGGGTTGGACCGGATCCGACCGGGTCGGGTCATTTACAGTCTATTTAGTTCATGTAATAACTTTATTATGATTAATAAAAGCACTTATGTTATTATATATTGTTTGTCTTCATATTATTTGTTGTATACATATATAGTAACGTCCCTAGTATCAATCTGTGATAGAGAAACCATGATAGTGATTATGGTTGATGAGATCTCTAATCACTATAACAAGGTTGGTACTTAAATGTCTCTAGTCTTATATATTATCAAATGGGACATTGATAGTATAATCGACTAGCACGTATTGGATGTCTTCTATCTTTTAGAAGGTAGGGATAGATCTCGTCTATCGAAGTGTAGAGACACTTGGACCGTACGTGGACGTGTATTAGAGAATGCGTACGTTAGGACCGACCCACTTACATTAAGTGTCACACTATGTGGCGGTTGTGTAATTATCCTTTTGACCGGAGTCTTCATGGCATCACGGTGTGGATTGTCATGCTTTGACACTATTGAGATTTCTCCTAACCACGGGGCGATCATGCGGTAGTGATTGGGTATGATATTGAAGCATGCGGAGTATACATGATTGGTCGTCCGGGAATCGCGTATCCTATGATTGGGATTGAATATCCGAAATGGCCTTCTTATAAGGAATGTCTAGCTCTCGAGAATCTTTGCAAAGTGGGAGTAAATGTGTTATTCCGAGGGAGCATGATATCCGGATTATAAGATACGATCGTCAATGTATTGACACTCGAGATACGATCGTATGGATATTATTATAGCGATAGGATTGTAAGTTACACGGTAGCTGCTTCACATGAAAGGTAGTAGTCATTGCTTTTGACTCTTCCGATAATTGGGGGTCACGGTGTGTTGCTAGACGCTATCCCGTGATCGTTAGGTATGAAGGGCATTTTAGTAAATTGCACTTTGTGTCTACGGCCAACATATTCGGAAGCCTATCGGGTCACACACATATGAACATCGAGTCGGATTAAAATGCGGTTATAGTTGATAACCAAATAAGGAAAGTTTATCTCTAGACTATAAAGGTTATAGTGGTAAATTAATATGGTGGTATTTATTTATTATGAATAAATAAAATACAAGATATTAATTATATACAAATTAGATTAATTAAAGAATATTCCGGAAGTCAATTTGTTGACTAATGGGGCGCCACTTTTGTGTGTATAAGATACACTTGGATTGTGCACTTTAATTAATAAAGATTGCCATGATATTAATATAAGATATTAATTGATTTTGAAAAATAGATTTATGGTAGTAAGATAATTATAATCAATATATGATATTGACAAAATAAATTATAATTAAAGAGATAAATCAATCTAGTTAATTTTCCTTATTTTATTAGAAAAAGGTTTTCTTCTCCTCCACACTACTATTGGGGCGCCACCTCCTCTATAAAAGGGAAGTGGGTGTCAAGCTCTTTTGTACAACACAATTGCAAGAATTCATAATTCTTGTGTAAAATAGAGAGCTCTCCATAGTGAGTTTGTGAGGGAAGAAAAGGTCCGGTCTAGCGACCGGAGTTTTTACGGTAGCAATCCAAGGAGGATTCCGGCGAGGGGTTCGTGTGGATTAGCGATAGAGGCCGGACGCGTGGACGGCTTGCGCATGGAACTACTCTCCGTTGACGGTCAAAGCGACGATCTAGTAGATCATCAAGGTATAACCGTCAAACTACTTAACGTGTTTATTGCATTAAACGAAGAACGATCTAGAAAAGGAAATCAAATTTTAAATTCCGCTGCGTTAAACTAGTGATTTCCTAACAGTGGTATCAGAGAAAGGTTTCGTGCTTAAGCAATAAGCTTATTTTAATTGCGTAGTATTTAATCAATAGATGCAAGATTTAAATCACGAAACGTTAAAACAAAAAAAACAAAAAGAATTAGGGTTCATTGGGGGGTCGGCCGACTGGCGGCGCCCCCCTCCCTCTGCGGCGGCGGCGGTAACCCTAGGGTTGCCGTCCGTCGGCTCTCCTCTTCCAATGGGGGAGATCAACCCTTTTCGTTTTGTGATATTTTATTGTACATAGATATCTCGTTTGTTTAGTTGTGTCATATGGTCAACCAATGGTTCAAATAGTTTGGACCATTGGGAAACCATATGGCATGTTGGCCTTTCCAAATTTTGATTTGGAATAGGCCTAGGCCCTTTTCAAATATTTGATTTGTAAAGGCCTAGGCCTAGGCCACTTCCAAAATTTTGATTTTGGAAAGTGGCCAGCCTAAACCAAAATTATTTGGCCTTTCCAAATTTTGATTTGGAATAGGCCTAGGCCCTTTTTCAAATATTTGATTTGTAAAAGGCCTAGGCTAGGCCACTTCCAAAATTTTGATTTTGGAAAGTGGCCAGCCTAGACTAAAATAATTTGGTCTTTCCAAATATTTGATTTGGAATAGGCCTAGGCCCTTTTCAAATATTTGATTTGTAAAGGCCTAGGCCTAGGCAACTTCCAAAATTTTGATTTTGGAAAGTGGCGTGCCTAAGCTAAATATAGTTTTGGAAAGGAAACAAATAGGAGACTTTATAATTTTAATTTTATGTTTTAAATAGTTCAAATTTAATTAAAATTGAAATCGATTTAAAATTAAATGTTAATTTTAATTTTCGATTAAGTCATATAATTAATTAAAAGTTATTTAATTATTTGACGTGATAAAATAAAGACGCATGAGTAGTGGTAGTTAAAATTAGAATTTAATCTTTTTCATAAGATAAAATTGTATGGATTAGATGTGTAGATATAATGTGATTATATGGACCCCGATTGATCATGGACTCGACCAATAGGATAGATGGGAATGTTTTCTTTATGTTGGTTTTTGAAAAATTGTCCTAGGCCGTTATGAAGAACGTGACCTAGTTTACTTTTTGCATTTATCCCATTCCTCGAGCTCCCCCCGTGTGCGGCGGGTGTAATTATTTATTATGTAACAAGAATGGAGCAAGAAGTTCAAGACCAAGGAGAGACAAAGAACCCATTGGCGTACAAGCAATAAAGATCCTATTGGCGGTTGCGAGATACCCTTAGTTTGTGACCCGCGGTTTCGTCGGTTTGTATTCGAAACCGCACCTAGAAAAGTCCATGATCATACCGGTTATTTTATGCACGGAATGTTGTGTATGTTTTACTTTATATGATATCATAGTAATATGCACATAGTAGATGAGACCATAATTAAACAAAATTAATTAAGTGAATTAATTTAAAATTATTCCCACGCCAAAAATCGAGCCAAAATTGTCAAGATTAACGATAACCAAGTCTTTAATTAAATTTTTTTTTTCTTTCACTTTTATACGCACATTAGAATGAGCTCTTTCCCGTCATAGTAGAATAGGATGTTTCGGGATAACACCCTACCTTACTCAAATCATAGGTTAGCTTCTTCTAGCTGTCGTGAGCTTTTAGTCATCATAGTGGTATAGGACATTTCGTGATAATGCCCTACCTCACTCCAATCATCGACTAGCTTTCGACACACCCATTTATTTATGTGATTACTTAGAGATTTCTGGCTAGCAGTGGTAAAAATTATTTTTTTTTCTAATGACCACTGAGCATAACACCTCAAGTAAACAATTTATTCATTATTATTATTTTTTCAAAGACTTTAGTTACGTTTTACTTATCACATTCAAACCTTCAGATATTCACTGTATATCATACTATGGATCTAAACATAAACTATTATAAATCTCACGATATATACGTTAGCACTAAGTACACGACTTATAAGAAAATCAAAAATCACTAATCCAAAAAGGGTATAGCTTTATATTTTATAGCTCATCATTCACTATGGCATGTGAAAAATACTGTTTGGTGAAACAACTAAATTTACTAAATATGCAAAATAACGCATCAATGATATAAAACTCAAATAAAGACATGCAATGCTCACTCGGGACAAAACAAAAAATTTTGAAAATTTAGCTCATTTTCGCATAGAACAAAGCAAATGAGTGTAGATACATATCGATCATTCCCCTAAGATTCCCCTATACCCCCACACTTAGCTTGCAACTTGTCCTCAAGTTGTACAGAAATTAAAATCTAGGGACTTAGCTGATTTGGTATTGATTCGAAGAGTGGCTGAAGAGGACAACAATGGTGATGTCATATGGAGTCCTTTTCCAGTAACGACTTCCAAAGTAGCTTGACAAAAACAGCGATGAATGGTACCTGCACCACTTGAAAAACACAGAAACATCTCGGGGAACAAAGGGTTATACATGTAAAACACATGGAAAAGAAGTCATAGAGATTTTTTTCAGATTAAGCTCATATAAGGATGGACATATACATGGAACATTACAAAACAGTAGGGCTAAGTGCAACTACATGAAAATATATTACAATGCAATCTACATGATATGCAATAATAAAATAATGATGGCATATGGAAAACCAACAGTAACCATCATGGAAAAAAAACGAGGTAGTATTACGGAAACCGACAGTAACTACACTCTAAAAAGAATAAAAGAAAAAAATAGAAAAACAAATGCAACTAGATGAAATGCACCTAAGTGATATGCATCTAAATGGTATGCAAAAATAACGGAAAATAAAAGAAAGAAAACTAGCCCATTTATTTGCAACGAAACATGTATGTAATAAACGTCTACCAAATAATGATAGTTTACGATAAACGACAGTACTATTCATTACATGCGGTGTAGACGCGCCTTAAGACTCGTCAAGAGGTGATAGCATTATGGAAAACCAACAGTAGCTATACTAAACAAATATAACTCATAAGCCAAAGATGGTAGCAACGGAAAACCGACAGTAGCTACCCATATGAGTTACAAAAATAAAAAGAAAGCACATAAGTCTTAACGTTCACAAGATTCATCACAACGATATGTAGCATACGGAAATCGACATTAGCTACTAAATAACACTAAGAACAGTTATAGCATACGAGAACCGACATTAGCTATAACATGCATGGATGAATCATGTATATAAAAATAAATCAATTACTTAACATGGATTCGTAGATGGAAAGATGTAAACATGCACGTTCGAGAACATCTACGTAAAAGAAATTAGCCACGAAGCTCGTATGAAAGTATCCAAGTCAAATAAAGCATTAAAAATCAAGTTAAGAGAAATTCGGAACACGGACGTGCGTCCAACAAGGCGAACGCTCGTTTGCCATGAAAACAGATCGGACGGGCGTTCGGTGAAGACAGACGCCCGTCCGGTTCTTGAAAACGAACGAACGAGTTGATACTTTTTTGCACGGGACGGCCGTTCAACAATCCGGACGCTCGTTCACCCGCATGTTAGGGGGGCTGGACGAGCGTTCACTTACTTGGACGCCCGTCCAAGCATCGAATTTTGCAACAGAAGTACAGAATGCAGGAAAAACACAGCAGATCATCAACCCAAACAAATCATACATCACAGCAGCCACATCAAATTTTAGCATTGAGCACACAAGGTTAAGATTAGATTACACTTCACATTTCACAAATCGAGTAAAAAACTTTTTGCACATTCTTAACCCAACGGTCATCGAAACACGGCAAAAATAAAAACTCTCAATTTGTTTAACGCTACTTTTATTGAAAGAAAATAAATCGTAACAAAATAGAGAAATTAACTCAACTAAATTCAACAAAACACCGATTCCCTGGCAACGGCGCCATTTTTGTTCGGAGGATTTTGCATCACTAAACAAAAACAATTTATAAAACCCTAACCTATATGCAAACTAACTCCTAACCGACCGAATATCGGGTAATTGCTAGTAAAGCGTAATGAGTAAGGGGTCGATCCACAGGGAATTGGGCTGTTGAATCTAATTTTATTAATTCCTCTAAATTATCACTCAAGAAAACAATTAAAGGAAAAACAAACATAGAACAAATAAGATAAATCTAAGCTAAGAACAATAAAAACGACCTAAGCTAAAGATACATGGGATCAAACAGAATACAAACTAAGTGATCTCAATCCTAGTTCATCTCATGATTTTAGTTCAAATTGTGGTTTCACCTTTACATGAGATACAAATTCCTAATCTCTTAGTGAATCCGTTTCTCAAGCTATGAATTCCTAATTCCTTAGTGAATTCAATTATCGATCTCTCCTCTTCCGAATGTTGAGACCAATATTCCATACAAAACGAAGGTGTAGATTCAAGTTAACTCTCGTATTTTAGAATCTAACAACCTAGATAATTAACCGATTAACTTGTCACGAATTAACGATTAAAGATCCTATCTTTCTATGGTGATCTAGCCTAACAACGATTCTCATCACGTTAGACAACGATTAGTAACCGATCTCTCGATCTAGTCACACATAGCATCATAATTCATGGAAAAATACAAGATAAATTAAAGATCATAAAAATAAACTAGAGATTGAATAAATTAAAAAGAGATTAAACTCACATAGTTTATACAAGGGTTGATCTTCAAGCATCAACGATGAAAAAAAAAACGAGAAAAAGACATCCTAATCTAACCCGGATCACCCGAGCACAAGGCTCGGGTGATCGGCCTTGAAACCCCTCAGAAGTGCGGCTGCCTCTTTTTTTAGGTGAATGGTAGTGTGTATTTTTTTGTGGTGATGGAGGTGTGTATATATAATGGGAGGTATTTGAGGGAGGTGTATAAGGGAGGTAGCATTTGAGGGAGGTGTATAAGGGAGGCTTCATTTGAGGGAGGTGTATAAGGGAGGTAGCATTTGAGGGAGGTGAGAAGTTTGTTATGGAGGCTTGGGAGTAATGATGAGTTTGTTGTGGAGGCTTGGAGTGAGGTTTGGAGTTTGTTAGGAATCATTATTACACTCCACATGCACCATTTGATACAAAAAATAAATATCCCGGTTCGTCCATTTTTTCCGATGTTCGGAGAAAAAAAATCATAACTTGAGTTGTAGACCTCCGATTGACGTGATTCAAAATGCGTTGGAAAGCTCATTTCAGTATCTACAACTTTAATCAAGACCTCGTCCCCTGAAAATGCCTCTAAGTTGGGTCAAATTTCCATCGAAAATAGGTTACGGTAGAAGTGCGTTGGAAAATATTGATCCGTTGATCTCGTAAACTCGTGGCATCTTCTTCTCTTCCTCAAAAATCCATCTTTTAGGACTCAAAACATGTTGTTACATGGGATATTTTGAAAGCCTTAATCACCAAGTTTGGGGTAGAAAATATCCAAGATATTTTTCCTTGCAAGCTAAGCACATGGGGTGATCATTCAAGCCTTGGACGCCCGTCCACTTCCTCTGGACGCCCGTCCGGTAAGTTTCTGAACTCTCTGATCTGATTTCGCTCCAGTGGACGCCAGTTCACTTCTTTGGACGCCAGTCCAGCTGAAGATCACAAACTTGATTTCTTTCCTTAATCTTCCAATCTTCCATAAATCTCTTTAGCTCTTTCCAACTTCGAATTTAGCTCTCTAAAATCATCTTTTCCATCATCAATGAGTATCTACAAGAGGATCAAACATACCAAAGCGTAACATAATTCCAAAATAATATAAATTCATCATTTAAGCACATAATTCGTTACGTTTTGCAATTTAACTCTTAAAAACATCATTTACTCAATATTTCAATATAACGCTCGATTTCTATGGAAAACATCCATATATGGGGGAAATTGATAGAAAATATATCGTTAAAAATCATACAATTTGACCCTAAACACCAGTCCAATCAGAGATTTAATAATCAATATTCTGGCCAGAGTAATTTTCAAAACCAGGGTTTTCATCACAATCCAAATTTCAACCCCAATTCGAATTTTCAAAATCAGAGCTTTAATCGAAACCCTGGGTTCAATCAGAACCAGAATTCCAATTTTTCGAAACCACAGCAAAGGTTCAATCAGAATTGGCCCGCCAATTCTAATTCTCAGTTTCAAACTCGGCCTAGCCAGCCATCTCCCCAGAACTTCCAAAACTCTCAAGGCCTCTCCCACTCAAATGATATAAAAGCCGAATGGAATTCGTTTCGGGAGGAGCAAAGCAGACGATGAAAAGTCTTGAGAGGCAAATCGGGCAGCTGGCTGAGCAATTAGCTTCCAGACCGTCAGGGCAGCTGCCCAGCTTTACGGAAAAGAATCCAAAAGGCGGTCAGGTTGCTCAGGCCGATATAAGCAACAACCAATGCACTGACCTCGTGCCAACAATGCAATACGGTAAAGAGGAGACCAGTGCAATGAATTTAAGAAGTGGCACTCAGCTGAGTGGTCCCCCTGGCTTCCAGGGAAACCACTAGCCCCTCCTGCCCATTATGGTGCAGGAGGGGAAGTTGAGCACCCATTATCCCCTGTCCTGCAAGAGCATACTCGGGTGGCTGATCCCCCGAGAAATGAAAGAGTTGAAACACCTCGGGTGGCCGAACCCCCGAGAAAAAAAGATTCGGTTGAGAGTCGAGGTGTGGCCGATCCCCCGACCAATAAGAATTTCCGAAAAAGTGGTGAGGTGGAAAGATCTGGAAGACAAGGCCGTAAGTGCATCCTCAAGGAAAGTCTTTTCTGAGAGTGACCTTAAAAAGCTTCCATATCCACCTAGAAAAAGCAACATTCCCTTGCATGAAGATAAGAAGTACTAAAAGGTGCTTAACTTGCTGAGAAATACTCAGGTTAATCTTCCACTCTCAGAAGTTTTGGTTGAAATGCCTCAGTATACCAAGTTTATCAAGGATGTTGTTTCTTCTAAAAAGAAGTTAGCAGACATGGATCGAGCAATTGGTGAGGATTGCTCAATGGTCAATTATCAAGACTTACCAATCAAGAGGGGTGACCTGTGCAAGTTTGTGCTCACATTGCGGATGGGTGGCCTAGTCTTCCCAAATTCTTTATGTGATCTGGGGGCATCCATCAGCTTGATGCCGTTGTCTGTTTGCAATCAGCTTGGTTTACAAGATCTTCCGGAACCCACAACCATGAACCTTCAGTTCGCCGATAGATCTTCCAAGAAAGCTTCAGGGATCCTGAAAGACGTATTAGTTCAAATTGATAGGTTCACCTTCCCAGTTGACTGGTACGTCTTAGATATGGAGAAAGGTGAGGATGTTCCCCTGATTCTTGGAAGACCCTTCCTTTCTACAGCTAGAGCCCTCATCGATTGTGATGGTGGGCAAGTAACTATTCGAGTTGGTGGCCGGGAGGTGAGCTATAGTGTCTCTAAATCTATTCAAGTACCCTCTCGGTTCTCCAACCGGCTTTTCCATTGAGGAGTCATTCAATGACTTCAATGATCGTATGGACGAGCAAGTCAAGGTTTGTGGAAGCGGAATATGAGCGATTGATCGATAATCTGAATAGTCATGGTATGGTTAATCTTGATCAATTAGCAGCTGACTTTGAGGATGAGTTATTAAGAGAAGAAGCTTTGGCAGTGGAGCCATTAAGTAAGCTCAGCGATTCTGAGTTGAAAAGTGGAGGGCTTAAATCGAGTTTAGAGGACCCCCCCGCAGATCTAGTTCTGAAGCCGTTGCCTAAACATCTTAAGTATGTGTTCCTACGTGAGGGTGACAAGCTTCCCTTGATCATATCTGCCAAGCTATCTCGAATAGAAGAGCTAAAACTGTTAACCGTCTTGCGAAAAAACGAAAGAGCCTTTGGATGGCAGGTGGGAGATATCCGAGGAATATCTCCTGACATCTGCATGCACAAGATCAAGACTAGTGAGGGTGCTAAATGTGTAAGACAGCCCCAAAGGAGGCTTAACCCTCACATGCAAGAAGTAGTCAAGAAGGAGATCATCAAACTTCTAGATATGGGTATCATATACGCCATCGCTGACAGTGAATGGGTATCCCCTACTCAAGTGGTCCCCAAAAAAGGAGGGATTACTATTGAGAAGAACGAGAAAGGAGAAGAGATTGCATTGAGGCTCGTTACAGGCTATAGAGTCTGTATTGACTATAGAAAACTCAATGAGGTCACAATGAAAGATCATTTCCCCCTTCCTTTCATTGACCGGATGCTTGAGCGTACGGCGGGGCACGCATTCTATCGTTTCTGGATGGATATTCGGGATACTTCCGTATACCCATCGATCCAATTGACCAAGAGAAGACCACTTTCACCGCCTTATGGTACATTCGCTTACAGCGAATGCCATTTGGTCTCTGTAATGCCCCAGCCACCTTTCAAAGGTGTATGATGGCTATCTTTGACGGGCTAGTCAAAAAGTGTATGGATATTTTCATGGACGATTTTTCGGTCTTCGGTCAATCCTTCGATGATTGCCTCGCTAATCTTGATCAGGTGTTATCTAGATGTGTGGAAAAGAACTTAGTACTCAATTGGGAGAAATGCCATTTCATGGTAGATGAAGGAATAGTTCTTGGCCACAAAGTGTCGTCCAAAGGTATCGAGGTAGATAGGGCTAAGGTGGAAGCTATCGAAAAGATGAGTTATCCTAACAACGTTCGCGAAGTCAGAGGTTTTCTCGGACATGTCGGCTTCTATAGGAGATTCATTCAGGACTTTTCAAAGATCGCCAAGCCCCCTGTCTACCTTACTTAAGGAAGACGTTACATTCGCCTTTGATGATAGCTGCAAGCAAGCGTTTGAGGAGCTTAAGAGTCGATTAATCTCCGCTCCAGTTCTTATATCGCTTGACTGGAACCTACCCTTCGAACTTATGTGCGATGCATCCAACTATGCAGTTGGTGCAGTTTTAGGCCAAATGATTGAAGGAAAATTCCAGCCTATCTTTTATGCCAGTCACACACTGAGCCCCGCACAAGTTAATTACACTACGACCGAAAAGGAATTGTTGGCTGTGGTATTCGCCATGGACAAATTCCGTAGTTACTTGTTGGGTGCCGCAGTCACCGTATGGACTGACCACGCTGCGCTGCGCTATCTCATGACCAAGAAAGAAGCTAAACCGCGCCTACTGCGTTGGATACTGATCCTACAAGAGTTCGATGTCCACATTAAAGATAAAAAAGGCAGTGAAAACGTAGTGGCGGATCATGTTTCTAGGATGTTAACTGAGGAAAAGGGTGATCCTGATGATATAGATCTTTACTTTCCTCTGGATAACATCATGTTGATAGATGGCTGCGCTCCAGATGTTCCTTGGTACTCCTCCATTGTCAATTATCTTCATTCCCAATACCTTGATCCTGAAATGTCATATCAAGAGAAGAAGAAGTTCTTCTCTGATATGAAATCTTTCGTTTGGGATGAACCTTACCTCTTCAAAATCTGTAAAGATGGTTTGCTAAGAAGGTGTGTTCCTGAATCTGAGCAACGCGATATAATCGAGCAATGCCATAGTGGACCCACAGGTGGTCACTTTGGTCCTTGGAAAACGGTTGCGAAGATCTTCCAGTCCGGTTTCTACTGGCCAACGATCTTTAAGGACACGGAAGCTTTCTGTAGAGCTTATGATAGGTGCCAAAGAACCGGTACTCTAACAAGGCGGTTTGATATGCCATTGAAACCCATTCTTGAATGCGAAGTCTTTGATGTATGGGGGATTGACTTTATGGGTCCATTCCCATCTTCCTGTGGGAATAAATACATCTTAGTCTGCGTAGACTATGTATCGAAATGGGTGGAGGCAATAGCCACTCCTCGCAATGATCATAAAACGGTCATGAATTTTCTAAAGAAGAATATCTTTGTGAGGTTTGGATGTCCACGTGCCCTGATTAGTGATGAAGGGACGCAATTTTGTAACCGACCTTTGGAAAAAGTCCTCGAGAAGTATGGTGTTCGTCACAAAACTGGCACACCATATCATCCGATGACTAGTGGTCGAGTCGAGCGAAGCAACCGAGCTTGAAGAAGATCCTGGAGAAAACGGTGAACGATCATAGAAAAGGCGGAGTCTAAAGTTGGATGATGTACTATGGGCATATTGAAGCGCCTATAAGACCCCCATGGGTACATCACCCTACCAGATGGTTTATGGTAAATCGTGCCACTTGCCAGTTGAGTTAGAGCACAGAGCTTATTAGGCTACAAAGTTTCTTAACTTCGATTCCCAAGCCTGTGGAAAACATCGATTGCAGCAGTTGCATGAGTTGGACGAGTTTAGGCTTCAGGCTTACGAAAGTGCCAGGATCAGTAAGGACAAAATGAAACTCCTTCATGACGCAAAGATCAAGAAGAGAGAATTTCAAGTTGGAGAGCAAGTGTTACTTTACAATTCCAGGTTACATTTGTTCCCTGGGAAGTTAAGGACACGTTGGTCCGGTCCCTTCGAAATTCTCCAAATCATTCCTGGAGGCGTTCTAGAACTTCAAGGTTATAGCGGTAAACCGTTTCGAGTCAATGGTCAGAGGTGCAAGCACTATATCGGTGAACCTAAGGATAAGCCTTTGATTGTTAAATTTCTCGATATCCTCGGGTGTAGCACCCCTAAAGTCGATGAGTTTGACGAGTTTTCGCCTGACTTGTTTTCTGAGGATGACGCACTGGCCCATCAGAAGAAGTTCTAGCCGGTAGTTGGGATATGGAAGAATATGAACGGGAGCAAAAGCTTAAACGTCATCAGAGGAATTTACAAAGGAAGAAGTCAACCATGGGAAAGGTTAAACGTGTATGGAAAACTGTCAGAGAATTAATCCCATGTGTTAGATGTCGTTTCGCCGCCCACACTGCGATCGAGCTTACACGAGGTAGTGGCTGGCAGAAAAGTCAAATGGCATGATCCAGGCTGAGCTTACACAGTGTCGAGCTAACGACATTAACCAAAAGCGCCACTAGGAGGCATCCTAGATATCCCTTATTATATTAGGACTCTCTTTTATGTTATTTCTTTTCTTTGATTTATTTGTTTTGTTTCGTCGGTTAGTTTGCTTTTTAGATATGGATTACTAATTAGGGTAATTGTGGACTCGCCTTGTCGGTTGATTCGATTTCACCTTATCCTTCTCTTTATCTCTATTTTGCCATGTTATATTCCCCGTCTTTGTTCCCCGAGATCTTGTCTTGTTTTTCAAGTGTGCAGTTATTTGTGAGAGCTATTGTGAGCTTTGATTTCCCTAGATGATATCGTCGTTTTCCGGTGGATGGTCCAGTTAGGTTTGTTTCGTCGAGCCCCGACGTAAAACGATTTCTTCAAGCATTTATTCGGATCCGTTTTGGACCATGGCCACTTCCGGACTTGCCACTTTCGAACTACAATCCGCTAAGTTTCTAGTGCGAATCTAGTTTTTGTTTACTTTGGACGCACAACATGAGGACATGTTGAATTTTTAAGTGTGGGGGAGGAGGATAGTTCGATTTGTTCGATTTGTACTATGCATATAAGTTTGTTTAATACGTTAGAATGTTTTTATTATGCAAAATGAGCGTAATTTTTCAAAGTTTTCCGACACTTTTGTCTTTGTTTGGTCCCGAGTAGGCAATTCAATTTGAAGCTCGTTGTTTTTATAGTCATCTATGCGATATTTCATGTACTTGATAAGTTAGTTGTTTCACCTGACACTATTTTTCACGAGCCATAGTGAATGACGAGCTAACTTATAAAGTTATACCCCGTTTTGGATTAGTGATTTTTGATTTTCTTATAAGTCATGTGCTTAGTGCTACGTATATATCTTGAGATTTATGATAGTTCGTATTTAGTTCCGAGTATGTTATACCTTGTGAATATATACGTAAGTTTGAATGTGATAAGTAACACGTGACTATTGTCAAATGCAAGTTGAATTAATGAATTAATCGTGTGTGTCGAAAGCTAGTCGATGATTTGAGTGAGGTAGGGTGTACCACGTATGTCCTATACCACCATGATGACTAAAAGCTC
Organism: Gentiana straminea; assembly: GCA_036785695.1. Classification (NCBI taxonomy): domain Eukaryota; kingdom Viridiplantae; phylum Streptophyta; class Magnoliopsida; order Gentianales; family Gentianaceae; genus Gentiana; species Gentiana straminea. Next base: position 146,646 of record JAVUPR010000365.1, read on the forward strand.
ACGACAGTTAGGAAGAGCTGCCTTATGATTGGAGTAAGGTAGGGGAGTATCTCGAAATGTCCTATTCTGCTATGAGGGCAATAGCTTACTCTAATGTGTGTTTAAAAGTGAATAAGTTAAATCAACTAAGAATTGTTATGAATTGAATATAAGGCTTAGTTTTCGTTAATCTTATCCCCAGTATAAGCTGAAAGATATGATGTAGGGATTATCCTCTGAGTATTTCAGAAAGGCCCTAGATTCATTCGATCATCTTTTTCGGGATATGTCACGTTTGTAGGGTACATCTTATGAGTGTCATTTATTGCTATTCTACGAGGGGGTATTAGCTAGTTTTACTTTGATTTTTCAAGTTTGGTTTTAGTGGAAGTTTTCTATGGCTATGCACACACACAATGGTGAACGCCTAAGTTATTATCTATATGTTATATTTGTTTAGATGCCTGTTTTCCTTTCTCGAGCCTAATTTTTCGTTTTGTTTTGCTCGGGACGAGCAAAAGCTAAGTGTGGGGGAGTTGTTAAGGGTGAAATTATGTGGTTTATAAGAATATATTTTACGATGTTTTTCCCTCTATATTGTATAATTTGCATAATAATTGGTCTTTATATTAAAATATTGAGCAAACGATATTTTAAAGACTTAATCGCAATATCAATATATTTATGTGATGTCATGGTTAAAATATGATTATTTGAATATTATTACAGTTTGCGATGTTTTCCATGTGTTATAGGTGCAATTATAAGGCTCAAAAGATGATTTAAAGAGATTAAAATTCGAACTAAGTGATTTAAGAAAGAGATAATGATCAAGTGGAGTGAAGAAAAAGAGATAAATATGAAGAAATCACCTTCAAGTCATGTTGAACGAGCGTCCATACTCCGTCCGAGTGAACGGGCGTTTGAGAAAGTCGAGACGGGCGTCCGAGGAGCGATTTTGATACGAGAGAGTTTGGACGCCGTATGAACGGGCGTCCGAAGCGAGTTCAGGGTTATCCGAACGGGCGTTCACGAGAGCGGACGAGCGTCCGTCGGCCGACTTAGTGAAACCGACTTCGAAATCTATAAATAAGCCTATGTTTCTCAACCATAGAGACAACAATTCGACATTATTCAAACCCTAAACCCTAGGGGCGGCTAAGGCTGCGATTTTACTTCTTTTCCTTTCACTTTTCTCGCAACTTTAAATTAGATTAGTCTAGAGTAGTTTTTATGTTCTTTTTACGCAAAAGCGTGTTCTTTGAGGATGCTCGGGAGCTAAAGCTTCAATCAAACGAGAATTGTGAAGCCATCAACTTGGATTGATTTCGTATTTCGATTATACTTGTGAGTTATTTATTTAAGGTTGTTTCTTATTTATGTTTTATCTCGTTTAATTGCGTTTATATCGGAAGATTTGCATGTATGATTATGTTTATGATTGATGGAAGTCATGATTAACCTTTAGATCACCATAGATAAGAATAGTCCTTAGATTTATAATAACGGAAGTTAATAAGTCTAATCACTAGATTTAAACGTAAAAGTTGACACCTTTGATCTTGAAACGCGTTAATCTAGCATTGGAAGATACTAGGTTAATAGATGAATTACCTAAGGAATTAGGCTTCACGTTTAGGTAAGGTGAATCACAACCTAGATAAATACCACGTATAATCGAGATAGGAGATCAATACATGTTGATAGGTGGATCAATCCTCGTTTGCCTTTTATAATTTGATTTTAAATCCTTGCAACTTGAGTCTTGCTTTGCTTAGTTAATTTCCTTTTGCAATTAGTTTAGTTTAGTTAATAAGTTCGTTACCCGTATCTTTCCTAGCATTGGTGTTCAGCCTCTGTCTAGTTTATTTTCTGCAATATTTGCTTAGTATAATTCCCTGTTTAGTTTTCGTGACGTAGTTAGCTAAAACAAAAGCTAGGATTAACAACAGTCTAGTTCCCCGTAAGATCGACCCGGCATAGCCTCTATACTACGATCCTTATACTTGAGGTTAACCGGATTATTACTTGTTTATTTTGTGTTAATAAAATCCGTGACAGCATCACGGTGTGGATTGTCATACTTTGACACTATTGAGATTTCCCCTAGCCATGGGGCGATCATGCGGTAGTGATTGGGTGTGATATTGAAGCATGCGGAGTATACATGTTTGGTCGTCTGGGAATCGTGTATCCTATGATTAGGAGTGAATATCCGAAAAGGCCTTCTTATAAGGAATGTCTAGCTCTTCTGAATCTTTGCAAAGTAGGAGTAAATGTGTTATTCCGAGAGAGCATGATATCCAGATTATAAGATACGATCGTTAATGTACCGACACTCGAGATATGATCGTACGGATATTATTACAGTGGTAGGATTGTAATTTACACGGTAACTGTTTCACATGAAAGGTAGTAGTCAGTGCTTTTGGCTCTTCCGATGATTGGGGGTCATGGTGTGTTTCTATACGCTATCACGTGATCGTTAGGTATGAAGGGAATTTTCGTAATTTGCACTTTGTGTCTACGGCCAACATATTCGGAAGCCTATTGGGTCGCACACATATGAACATCGAGTCGGATTAAAATGCGGTTATAGTTGCTGACCAAATAAGGAAAGTTTATCTCAAGACTATAAGGGTAATAGTGGTAAATTAATATGGTGGTATTTATTTACTATGAATAAATAAAATACAAGATATTAATTATACACAAATTATATTAATTAAAGAATATTGCGGAAGCCAATTAATTGGCATTTGAGGCGCCACGTGTGAGTGTATAAGATACATTTGGATTGTGCAATTTAATTAATGAGATTACCATAATATTAATATTGGATATTAATTGATTTTGAAAAAATAGATTTATGGCAATAAGATAAATATATTCAATATAAGATATTGGCTATATTTAGTTTTTATTTAATATAAGATATTACAATAAAAGAGATAAATAAATCAAAGTGATTTTCTATATATTATTGGGAAAATGTTTTTCTCTTTCATATATCTTCTAGAAGCTAATCCCAATCAGTTTGGGAGAAGAGAGGGCACACCATACCCTTATATAAGAGGAGGTTGGCTAGCTCTTTTGTACATCACAATTCCAAAAGCTAATAGTTCTTGAGTAAAATAGAGAGCTTCTAGTAGAGAGTTAGAGAGAGAGAAAAAGGTCTGTCTAGCAGTCGGATTTTTCTGATAGCAATCCAAGGAGGATTCCAGCGAGAGTTCATGTGGATTATCGATAGAGGCCTGACGCGTGGACGCCTAGCGCACAGTACTACTCACCATTGACGGTCAAAGCGTCGATATTATAGATTAGCCAATGTATATACCGTCAAACTACTTAACGTGTTTATTGCGTTAAATGAAGACGACATTGGATCGGAAATCAAATTTTAAATTCTGCTACGTTAAACTAGTGATTTCCTAACAACACTTCCTCTAGAAGACAACATGTTTGGAGACATACACTTTTGCTCCGTCGATAAGTAAATAATATCTAGTGTACTTCCAAGCTACTCCACAAAGTTGCATATGTCATACTAAGATCTAAGCTTTTTTAACTTCGCCTACGACAACTCTAAATCATCGGTTAAGATGGACTTGACGTCACTGCCGTCCATGGAATTTAGTCAGCCTTATTCTTCAGAACTTGGTTACGTATTTGTTTTAAATAAGGGCACTATCCCAAAATGGGTAAGGGATATACTTCGCATGGCTTATACTACACCTTCATCATATAAAGTTCTATTTCCATTTCACAAACACAATCTAATTGTGTATCCGAAAAATGGTATCCTTCAAGGGAGAATCTGATTCCTTTTCAGACAACCATTGAAACATCCTTCAGGCATTAATTGCTTCAATCCAATTGAAGATTATTTCCAAAGTTGCTTACCAATCTCACATTCTTACTAGCTCAAACTTTTCGAGCTTTCCGAATCACGTACTTCACTAAGTACATTCAACTATTTCTAAAATAGCCAAAGAGAGTAATAAACAATTTGATTGTGGTATTAATCGTCATAAGCCAACAAATATCAATATGTTTAGGCTTTAGTCAATTCTTCTAGACTTTATTACCTTTTTCATAAAAGGGTATTTTATTCATCTTTAGATAGATACCTATTACCTCTATGATTCATAATCACATGGTTCAGACATCATCAAAATGACATTTGATTATACGTTTCTCTTCCACAGAGACTGTGTCTTGAACAATCACAAAATATCAAGGATAACAGCCGTACAAATATTTTTGTTGAGATTTATCGACTATATAGAGAAAGTAATATAGTATGTTAAATCCAATGACCATTCAACTTTATCGGAATAATATTTATTCTTTACAATTGAATTGTCCATGAAACCTTTATAGATAACTGAAAACATGTTCTTCATAAGAACCAGAACACAATAACCTTTATTTAGTTCTTTTATCAATTTACTAGATTCAGAACATAATATGGTAAGTGTTACAACGTTTGCCTTACTTTCCATAGAACATTATGTATTCAATCTTTCTAATTGAATCATACTCATATGATATCATATGTCTTAGAGTTGACATGAATTTAGATAGATTTATATCAACATACTTGCTTAGAATAAAGACTTCGATAAGTTCTTTTATTTAAGCACATGCCGTAACATTCCTTTTAATCCCTTAAGCACTTGTAATATTTCTTAGCTTTGTCTTCATAAGACTTAAGAAAAATCACAAGAGCTGTGTCTTTAGTTTTCCTTCATAAAGAAAATCCAAAGTTTATTAGATAGTTTATTTAACCTTTTGAATCATATTCAAAACATGAACTATGTAATTAACAGCAATAATTAAAGAATCAAGTCGATACTTAAATCTTATAATCTTGAAAATAACATTTCCAAAATTCATTGTGGTAATTCATACTCAAAGCATTGAATGGTTGAAATAATTGTCATCATATGACTGAATGACCCATTGGATATCATCGTATCCAATATATGATTAATTCGTTGAAACTCATTTCAAGTGATTCAATCATATAATGAGCTTCTGTTTTAATAATTAAAGTCTTGGAGCACAACATCAAATATGTAGTCTCTTTGTCTTCAACTACTTTAACGTTGTAGCTCATTTCATTGCTTATTAAAAAGATTAAAATTACTTAAACTAATTTGAGAATTTTTCTCAAAAGGTAGCAGTCGTTTAATTTTGTTTTTAACAATTGAGAATAATAACATAGAAATAAAAGTTTACTAAAATCTACAACATAAAAATAAAGATAAAAACAGTGTTGTTGTTTATACATTCAAAATCAAAAATGGTCTTTTGGTTTATGATTATGCTTCCACTAGTCAACTACTCCCAATTGAATTTCAAAAAAATTCAAAACTCTTTAGTGCCTGAGATCCAATCTAGTTACCTCGATTCCCGTAGGTGGTCGATCAATCAAGATAATTTCGAAAGGTAGGTAACTGTTTGCCAATCGCATCTCTTTGTGACTCTTAGTGGTTGACCAGTCAACTATTTGACAATGCACATCACTATGTGGTAGTCAACCCTTTTGCCTTTAAAATCAGATGGTCCTGACGGTGGCCAAACACCACAAAATTTTAGTTAAGTCACAACAAATTATTCACGAGATATCATATGATCATGTCTCAATAACGACGATATACCCGTGGTAGGTCAACTCGCGGTGGTGGTAGATCAGTTGGATCCAAACAAGGGCTCTTCACCGTCTTTATAATATTGGGAGACAATATTCCGACTTAATTTTTGTTGTGGGAGTATTTATTTAAAATATTAATTAGTCTCATCATTCTTATCTATCTCTATTGACATACGCCTACACATTCATCTGGATCGTTCCTAGACATGCATATATCATATCGTATAAAATAAATACTTGCACAAAATAAATAAATGCGTAAAGTAACCGATATGATCATGGATTTTTCCTATGTGCAGTTTCGAATACAAACTGACGAAACTGTGGGTTACAAAATATGGGTAGCTGCAACCACCAATGGGATCTCTATGTCTTCTTTCTTTGGCCTCCATTTTCTGCTCCATCTTGTTATATAATTTTATCTAATAAAATTAATACACCCGCCACACACGGGAGAGCTAACGGGAATCGATAATACAGAAAATAAACTAGGTTCGTTCTTCGTAACGGCCTAGGACAAATATATATACCAGCAGAAAAATAAATCATTCACATTTATCCTATTGGTCGATCCATGATCAATCGGGGTCCATATAATCATTTTATACCTACAACATCTAATCCATACAATAAAAATCTTATGAAAAAAGTTTTTTTTTAAACAACTTTATTTTATTAATGGAAGAAATAAAGTGCTACAAAAAGTTTGCCATATCCCGGCCCGCCCCAAGTTTGCGTGATATAATGCATTGCATGGCCTCCTTAAACCCTATGTGTGGCAAACTCAGGGTAGGAAAATCCATCACATAGGGAAGAGTACTCGCTCTATGCATTCCCAAAAAATCCCAAACTCCCAAAATATGTACAACATTGGAAATCAAAAGTGAAAGAATGGCGGATGTGTGTCTCGAATCTTGTAGGAGTGAAATGTGACTCGCTCGCTGATGATACATCCGAAAGTCGTCGTCGTTCATAGATCGTTGCATCCGCTTGAGAGTGTGTAACGTCCAATTCCGATCCTGAGCTACAACCATCACGTATGGCAAGACATCACATAGCAATAAAAAAGGGAGCACCATTATATACCACGAAAGGAACAAAAACACCTGAATTGCACCCCTATCAGAGTGGTAGGGGTGCGTCCAAGGCTCGATGCACTCCAGAGATCCAGTCCCGGTGGAAGAAGGCATATCAAAAGACTCTGTCCATTTCACCAGCACGCAGTATAAATGGAAGATACCAAGCAAAATCCAATGAGTAAAGTAGATAAAGAACAAAGGCACCTGATTTGCACCCCAACCAGGATTGGAGGGGTGCATCCATGTAAGCAGAGTGAGTTGTATGTATGTGTTTTGCCTCCTAGGGGGCCTTCCTTGTCTGCAGCCTGTCAATCTGTAAACACTATGTAACGCAGTACAAAGCAGGAACGCAACAAAAATGGGAGAGTAAATAAGGGGAACAACATGACCTGGTTTGCACTCTTCACAAGTGAAGAGTGCTTCTTGGTGTCTGAGCAACATGTCGGATATGAGGTGGTCCATGAAGATCATCGTGAATAAGATGCAAAATATGTGGTGGGACATCCTTCTGTTGATCGAAAATCCGATCCTCCCCATCCAAAGTAGCTAGGCCGTCCGCATCCCCGTTGCACTCTCTGTAAACGTGTGAAATGGTATACGACATCGAACGTAGGATGTGATGTATCTGAGTAATGAAGAGACATAAGGGCCAACCCCAGCCATTCTCACCCGATATAATACGGTGAGCATAAAGCGAGCTAGATTCAATAGCCACGGGCTGGTCCTTATTACACAACTGAAGACCGAATAATAAAGCTTTAATCTCTGCGTCCACAACGGTACCCTGGCCAAAGCAAGCATGAAAGGCCAAAATGAATCTTCCAGCAGAATCACGAAGAATACCCCCTCCATAAGCAATGCCATGCCGAACACTCCCATCCACGTTTAACTTGATATTCCTAGGAAGGGGCGGTTTCCACAGCAAAGAGATCAACTGACGTTTAGGACCGGATTTGAATTTGAATGGCTTGAAGAAAGGCGTCCCTTTATCAGTTCCCAAGACAGAAGCGTCAAAATCCCGGCGGAAAGCAAGCTACCTGATGGCCCGCTCAATAAGAATGATAGTCCGCTAAGTAGAAGGTTTTATATCATCGTGCCGACATTGGTTTCTCGTCGCCCAAATACCCCAACAGACAATCACGGGCACAATAAGGCGAAGGCTATAGATACTACCAGCCGAGTTCCTCCAAAAGGTAAAAAACGGCACAATCCCAAAAGTAGGAGTAAATCTGAGGCCAAAATGAGTCATGAAGTAGGACCAAATTGCAACGGCGAAAGGGCAATCAATAAAGAGATGTCGGATGTCCTCCCTGTGAGAGCAACCAAAACACTTAGATACCAGAGGGATACCACGGCGCTAAATGTTAGGGTCCGTAGGTAAGATGTTATGAAGGAGCCTCCAAGCAAAGAAAGAGATTTTGAGAGGTAAAAGGTTGTTCCAAATCATCTTGTAGATAACGTTCTCGGGGTGGTGAGTGCGCGTCATGTCCCACGCTGAGTGAGTGGTGAACCTGCCATCAGGGGTATGGGACCATATGAGCTCGTCAGGTGTACCAGGCACGATTGGAACAAGCAAAATCTTCTCAACAATGTGTGAGGGGAGAAGAGAATGCAAAAGGTGAGAGTCCCACTCGCCGTTAACCCAAAATTCATTAATTTTCCAGTAATGATCTTGAGGAGGGTTCCCCAAGTCAAGCATAGTCCATTTGTCCCTCCAGAAGTCGATATTACCCTCATTAACTCTCCAAGTGATAGCATGCTCTGGAGAATCCCGCATCACCCAAACTCTAGATAAAACTAACACCTTGCGTCTTTCTTTGAATTAATTAACTAATTAACATTTAATAGATGTTGATTGAATTTAAAATTAACGATTACTTTTAAATCTTTAATTTCATTATTTTGAGCTATTCAAAATAATACTAAATTACATTTATTGTGTTCCTTTTTCCCTTATGATTCATAATCAAAAGGATCCATTTTGGTTAATAACCAAAAGAGATGCCTTTGGTTTGGTACCAAACCAAAATGCATCCGAGGCCTTTTCAAAAAAAATTAAAAATTGTCTAGGCCTATTCCGAAAATTTTGAATAGTCAAAGGAAACAATATCAACATTACTATAAATCACATCGAATCACAAAACAGACAAAACAAAGAGAAGGGACCCACTGAGCAGCCACCAGACGATGCCGACAGCCATGAGGCTGCCGACACCGCCGGCCACCGGACGGTGGTGGTGCCGCCGCCAATCGGCCGAGCACCACCCGAATCTGTTTTTTTCTTTTCGTGTATCGTATTGTGAATCTAAAAATTATTCATATTTTATTATGTTGTTTAAACAATGAAAATTACTACGCAAATTTCTAATGCTTATTGCTTAAGATCGAAGACCGCTCTGAAACCACTATTAGGAAATCAACGCAGAAACGCCGTGAAATTTAATATTTTGATTTCCTTTTAACCAAGATCGAATTCGTTTGAGGAACAAGCATAAAAATAGTAAACGAGAAAGTTATCTTGGATGATCTAAAAGATCGAAACTTTATCGCCTACGAAGGAGTAGTGGTGCACGAAACCGCCCAAGCGTTCGGCCTCTACGCCTAGTCCACGCGAACAAACCTCCGGAATCCCGCCTTGGATTGCTACTAGAAAAACTCGGTTGGTAGACGACATTTAATCTCTCTCAAAACCCTCTAGGAAGCTCTCAAATTTTCTAGTAAATTAGAACTCTTCTAATTGTGATTATACAAAAGAGCTAGACACCCTCCTCTTATATAGAGGTAAGGGTGTCTAGCTCTTTTGTATAATCACAATTAGAAGAGTTCTAATTTAAATATTTCCAAGATATATATTTCCATTGTCTAATATTGAATATATATTTATTATATTACCATAAATCCATTTACACATGTGTGTGTATATATATATATATATATATATATATATATATATATATATATATATATATATATATATTAATATCCAATATTAATACATAATACTATGATTAATTAATTTTCAAAATCCATGTGCATCGTTATATACAAAAATTTCGCCCATGCATATATATACATATACATATACATATTTAATTAATCAACATAATTAATATTTTGTATTATATTTATTTGTAATAAATAAATACCACTATTAATTAATCACTATAACACTTTATAGTCGAGCTAAAAAATTCCCTTATTTGGTTATCACTATAACCGCATTTTAATCCGGCTAGATTTTCTTATGTGTGTGACCCGATAGGTTTCCGATTATGTTGGCCGTAGGAACAAAGTGCATTAACTAAAACATGATCATGGATAGCGTCTAGCAACACTCCATGACCCCCAATCATCGAAAGAGTCTAATGCATTGACTACTACCTTTCATATGAAACGGTTACCATTTAAATTGAATCCTATCACTGTAATAATTTCCATACGGTCATATCTCGAGTGTCAATACATTAACGACCGTATCTTATAATCTGGATATCCTACTCTCTCGAAGTAACACATAACTTCCGCTTTGCAAAAACTTTCGAGAAAAGGACATTCCATATAATAAGGCCTTTTCGGATATTTAGTCATATTCATAGGATACGTGATTTCCGAACGAACAATATGAATCCTACGTATGCTTCAGTATCACATCCGAGCAATACCGCATGATCGCCCCATTGCTAGGGGAAACCTCTATAGTGTCAAAGTATGACAATCCACACCGTGATGCCACGAGGACTCCGGTCTTAGGATAATTACACAACCGCCACATACTGTGACACTTAATAAAGTAAGATGGTCAGTTTAACGTACGCATTCTCTAATACACGTCCACATATAGTCTAAGTGTCGCTACACTTCGATAGACGAGATCTATCCCTATCTTCATGAGATAATAGACATCCAATACGTGTTGGTCTAACCGTACTATTAAAGTCCTATTTAATAGTACATACGACTAGAGACATTTAAGTATCAAACCTTATGAAGTGATTCGAGATCTCATCAACCATAATCAATATCATTGTTTATCTATCACAGTTTAATACTAAGGACATTATTATATAAACAATACCATAATTGGTTTGTTAAAAAACAAATATATAATAATAGAAAACCATTTATCATATGTATAAAATAAAGAAATAGTAGAAGTGACATGACCCGGTCGAATCCGGTCCAACCCGGTTGGGTTTAGGACACTATTTCAACACTCACCAGGTACGTATTTAAGCGATTAATCTAACCACCTAAGTTCGTTGCACATAAAAGACTTCTTATGGACTACTAGACCTTAGACCAACTGTACATTACACTACTTAGCATATTGCACAGAAATATTAGATTCTAATCTAATATCCATGAGGCTAAGAAATAAGGCTTCCGGTGATCCTGAGTTTCTCCCCGCGGAGGGTCTCCACAATATGTTGAGCCGAATCCACCAGAAACCAGGCCCCTAACTTCATCATGTTACAAGTAAGACATTGAACTCAAGTCAACATCACATTAGGTCAAATGTACAGTGTTTCAATTCTCCCGTGAGACGCGGTACGGAGCCAAAGCCACTAGTACACATACATTTGACTTTACAACATCAGCCAACACTCTAGGATTCAATTCCATGTTTTTTCACCATTTTAAGCAATAAATGTACTACAAATCTATACAATAATAATACGAAAACTATTCTACAACATTCTTGTAACATTCTACTAGATCTAAACACCAAAATAACACGAAATTCAAGCCAAATCGATTAAATTACTCTAAAGCATGCTTCAAGTAAAAACGGTACACTTAAACACCAAAATAATACATTTACATTTTGTTGCACACCCCTTTAACTATATTTTTGGAAGAAAATATGATATTCAACTTGAATCTTCAAGAACACTCCTAGAAGATTTAGATCCATAAGAAAAACTCCAAGAATCTTAGCAACCAACTTCGAATCTACAACCAAAACGAAGTTTTACGATTGCTACAACCTTTTAAACATTAAAAAGCTAAGAAAATCTCAAAACACATCTAGATCTGGAAAATAGTTGTTCGAAACTCTTACCCGATCAGAGTAAAACTTGTATCAAAATGAAGTTCTCATCAAGGGAATTATTTTGGTGTGACTAGTTTGTGATTTCAACGCCCGGATTGCTCGGAAGGAAAAATTTATTTCTTTTCTTTTCCTCACTCTTCTTCTCACTCATGCGGCAAGAAATTGGAAAGGTTGAAAAATGAAGGGTTTGAGTTGAATTGGGGTTTAAATAGAGGTGGTACATTTCCCATTTTCTCCTGACTAAAAGTTACGCCTTTAGAAATACCATAAATACCCTTTAACATATATCTTGGCTCTATTTATTTAATTAAAACATAACCCATTAAAAATATTGGGTTACACAAAATTTTAAAAAGACTTTTATACCCTTTAATGAAGATACAAGGTATCACATTGTTGTTGTTAAAGACGGTCTTTACTGGTTCAAATTCTTCAAACTAAAGTAATTGAATGTCACATATATCCCAAATGAAATAGCGGAGTTCAAACGTGAGGCTAATCTTAAGAAACATACTTTCAATGTTCGATATGAGGCTAAATCTTAAGAAACGTACTTTCGATGTTCGATATGGAAAGTTCCTAGGCTATATGGTCTCCAAGGATAACCTGGACAAAGTTGATATACTTCGGAATATACCTCCCCCAAAAAATATGAAGGAAGTGTAGAAGCTGAATGGGAGAATGACAGCGATGAGCATGGGCGGCTCTACATTGAAGCCCGAGGGTGCAGCCGACCTGCTAAAATAAAAAATATTATATATAAATAGTAGATTTTTAAACACCTATATATGTGTAATTGACCCCTTTATTTTTATCTATTGACCCCCCCACCCCCCCCCCCCCCCCCCTTTTTTTTTATCTATTTGCACCATAATTACATGTATAGAATTGAATATCCAAATATATGTGTGATACGGAAAAAAATTCCCAAATTTCTGACCCCATGTCAAAAATCCTGCAGCCGCCCCTGGCGATGAGCATACTCCCATCTTGAGGACGACAATGTTTATTGCAACATGCATGCTTATTAAACAATTTTGATCCGTGATTTAATTGATAGAAGTCAACTTGTATGGAGAAGATGAAAAATTGGGTTAAAGACATAATGTTAATTCTTACACCCATATTGTTTTTCGAAATAACAAATATTAAATCGGAATGCGATTTTTATTCAGGTGTTAATATTTAAATATTTCCATAAGAATATATTATGTCATGAGTTTGTTACAACTTTTCATACTAATAATGAAAAATATTAAATATATATTTCATAACTTTTTTAAAATCAAGTTGCACCAAAATGATAAAAGAGCACTTGTTGTAGATACCGTAAATCTTTTAAAAACTCTATTTCAGATATTACAAGAGAAAAAATAACATTGCAGATTCCGTAAATTTTATTTTGTATCTGCCGTGTTATTTAAAATAGAGAATCTGACGCATTTCAAATTGAATAGCGATTCGGTAAGTTTGAAAAACATGTATTTAAAACTATATAATAGTGTATTCGTTCAGATTATCTAATGCGATTTCTCTATGTACTAGGCGTGCCCTGATGCCAAATATACTGAAAATTAATATTTATTGAGCGTGGGAAAAGTAAATGACTTTTTTAATTCGTCTAAACTATGACAAAAAAAACTGATTTTGTATATGTGTTTATACCTTTTTTCTGTATGGTGAGAAACGTTTTTAGTAAATATACCACAACAAATAGAAGAAATTAATTAATGCATGTAATAATCGTGAATACACAAACAATCTATATAAGCAGTGGGAGGGGCATGATTTCACTTAATAAATACGTTTTTAGACAAATAAGAACGTTGTGGTCAGTTTAGATTTTGAAGAGATATTAGTATTACACATACTTAATTAATATTAGGAGAGTGATGACTATTATTAAAAAAAATTAATAAATGGCTAAATAATGAATAAGTAAATAAGGACATTGCCTACTAAAAGGATTGTATAGTTTGTATAAGAATAATATAGAGTTTAAAAAAGAGTAGAAGAAAAGAATGATTGGAAAAAGAAAAAAAATATACCAAGGGGAATCGAACCCCGGCTTCATTGAACTCTAGAGACAGTAACACCACGATAGATAAAAATTTTAAAAGACCAACAAAATATGCATAGTATATAACACCTTGTGAATATTACTATAGCAATGGACATTTTAGTAATTTCCAAAAATAGGGGAATGAGCCCCGGCCCTTTAGGTCTTTGTAGCTCCGCCCCTCTATATAAGGGAGCAAATTAGGAGCCAAATACTCACGAAAATTAGCTAGAGGTCATTCTTCCTCAGATTGTTTTAAGCAAATCAACAAGCATGCATTTGGATTCAGAAATTCATGTGGAAGGAGTTTGGATAGAACTACAGATCGTTGATCATGGCATATCAATTATCCTGGCCTCCTTGTATAGGTAGTCTGCGATGGCTTTTTATTTCTTTTTTTCCGTTATGTTATGAGTTAGTTATTTTCATCTAATTATTGAAATGGAAGAACATGAAACCAAGAAACGCAACCAGAAACCAAACAGAACCTCAAATAAAATTGGAAAACTTATAATTTTTGTTTTTGAATGTTTCCGAAATCTACGATTTTCGCATCAGTGTTTGTTTCAAAATGAAAAAAATCAAATGACATTTCTGCTTATTTTTTTCCCCAAACGGCGGTGTTTTCCATAACGTGGAAAACAAAAGCACAAATCAATTACACTAAGGAGATATAGAATAAAGGCAAAACCTTTTATCATTTTCTTTTTCTATAATGGCGTTGTTTTATGCAAAATGCTTCTTTTGAGGATGTCCTTCGTTTTGTCCGTCTTTTCCAAAGTAAATGTTAGGTCCACCGAAAATTACACGATTGAGGGGTCCTCTCATTTTTCTCGATTGATTGATGTATCAGTACTCATCCACTTTTCTAACGCTAGGCAAACTATGATAATCGGCATTTACTTATGCATTAAATTGAAAACAACGTAAAGATAATCGGTCCTTGAATGTAAATTAGTGTGGTTTGTGTTCCATTTTATTTCATTTTGTTTAGGATTTGCCCTGAATTGCTAATTACATTGGGATTTAATTACTTAGTTTGCTAGAAAAGAATGTCTTTTTTTATAGATTTTTGTCCAGAAGGACAAAATTACCAAAAAATCGAGATAGAAATTTAAAGCGTAATTTAATAAGGACAAAAGAATAATTATGAAGAATAAATATGAAATAACAAATGTGGAATAGTGTAAATATGAATAACGATTAAAACACAAAGTAACATTAACACGTAAAATAACAATTTTAAAGAATAATGTGATTTTTGTCTTTATAATCGTGAAAACGTTACTTTGTCCTTCCGCACCCATTTATTATTATTTTTTTTTATCCTTATGGCTTCCTTCCCCTTTTTTTTTTTTTTTATTTCCCTGTACGCTTTTCTAGCTCTGCAATTAATCTTATTACTTTTGGATCACTCCTGAAAATTATGTAGGCCAAGAATGAAAGCTGATTTTATCTCACTGATGGTAGAACAAAGCACCAGCGACAAAACCTCAATCAATCGTGCAGCTGCAGCTTTCTCCGACCAAAGTCCAATGATAAATGCTCGGACTCTTGAAAACCGAGTTGAATTTACTTATGAAAGGCGTCATAGAAAGTGATGCGTGGAGAAGAAAGGAGAAATCATTAAGGATGACCATGAACAAACACAAGTGAAGATCTGGCCATTGACGTGTTAACTAATCTGACCATTGATGTGTTAAGTAATCTGGCCGTTGATGTTTTAACTCACCTCAAGGGTTTTCTTCACATCTACACAATAATATTAGACGATAAGCGGCTTTTTTTGTAAAAAGACTTATATTTGGATTACAGATCGTCGTTCATGGCATATCATTTATCAATATGGTATTCTTCCATTGCATTCTTTACCCTTAATGTGATACAGTAGTTTTTATCGTCTCTGTTTTGTATTGAAAAACTAACAACGAATCTAAAAACACCACTAGCAAACCACCCACATCTTCTAATCTATTTGTAAAATTGATAATTTATAGACAAAATAGACATGAAAATGCACTTTGCATATAACATTCATCAAAATTTCAAAGCATGTTACACTTTAAGTGTTTCGATTTCCATTGCATCATACAGTTAGATGTGTAACAAGCGTGCAAGAATACTACCGGATTCAGTGCAATTAAGACTCCCTATACACTGTAGGCAATATATGGTCAAAAGAATGAAGTGGGCCTGCAGGCTCCTCGGAATAAAATCCCACCGGAACCTCGGCAGCTTGATGCCCAAGAATATTGATTTTTAATGTTCCTACGCATTTTAGGATGCCCTAAGGCGGCTATTAGGTCGGTTTAAAAGTATATCAAGGCTTAGTTATGAACTATAATGTAATCTATTCATCTATTTCATACTTCACATCAATAAAAAAATTGGTGGAATGAAAAATATATACACTTGGATAAAAATAGTTTTTTTTGTATACCCCTATTTTTAATTCATACAATCATAACCCCGTTATAATACTCAGTAATCCGGGCAATTTTTCATTCGGGCCGTGATATATTGTCATGAGCCGGACTAAAATAACACATCCTGAAAACAATTTCTCACTCGGCCGGACTAAAAACTCTCGTCCTGCATATCCTATTTTTTTAATAACAAATCAGCAATTCTCCGACGTATTTTTTTCCTGAGGCCGAGGTTTTTTTTTTTTTTTTCAATAACCAATCTCTGAAGATTTTTTTAATCTAGCATAACAATATTTCAATACAACTGATTCAACTTAAATACCCAAATTTCGCAAGATTAAAAACCATTATAAATACCAACTGTAAATTTAATCTAGCATAACAATATTTTTTTAATCTAGCATAACAATACCTTACTGTAAATGTTGTTATATATTATATACTATCAACTGGAGGAATATTTGAAATTAAAGCTTATATTTTAAGTAAATTATTTTATATAATAGTACCGATAATTTATCGCAACATTATACAAACGTTCTCGATTTACTAGAAATAGATTAATTTGTAATTTTTCCTACAGTTTTCAGGAATTTCAAGTTGTTCTTTCAGTGAAGTTTTTTTAAACTTAGGATTTTAAAACGTTTTAGTTACTACTATATGTATATACAGATGTTTTCAGTACTACTATATGTATATGATAAGTGTTAATTTTCAGAAATATGTATATACATGAGGTATGTTCATCAGACATCATCAATGCAAATAAGAAAAAGAATATAAATAACATATCATTAAGTTAAGAATACCCTTGGGGTGTGATATTAGTTTTTCGTTAATGGTTGAGAATATGGCAAGTTTTGGTCAGAGTAGAGCAACGGTCACGTTGTGCTTGGTGTTGAATTTCAGTTTAACAAGAACAGAAAATGATAAAAGCTATCAAAATCACCAAACAAATTGAAGAACATCATAATGAAGAAAATGAATCAATTTGAATATAGAAAAGGCGGTAAATTGTGTTCTTGATCCTTTACAGAAATTGATCAATGGAAAACGTAATTAAAGACTCTAGCTCTAATCCTGCACATCCAATATTGCTATTTATAGAGCAAGGATGAGCTGAATTGGCGGTTACAACTTGAACTAACTAACTTTATCACTAGTGCTTGATAAAATGCCTCAAAGAGCAAAACATGCAAACCACTCCATCATCCATTTAATCTTAACACTTGGTTTCCTTAAAAAAATTCGATTGACTTTCTTTTCTCTATATTCAAAGAACGTAACACGTTCATACATTCTCTTTACCGGAATCGCAGACCTTTCATCTTTTAGCACCAAGAATCCCATCTTTTAGCTTTTATTAAGATAAACCTCTCAAATAAGCATGTCATATATGCAGTTCATGGAGGAACGACGGACCATAACAATATGTGACCAACAAATTTATTGAGTTCTTTATTAACTAGTAATGATACGAAAATTGTTAAACCTATCTTCGTGAACCAAGGTGAATTATGAAATGCTTTAAAAAAATGATAGATGTAAAGGAAAGAGAATTATCTGAAGATAAAGATCAAAAAGCGATTATAAGTATGAATTCGGAAACTCTCCATGGAAAAAATGTTCGGTAAGGACAGAAACTTCTATCACCGGAATCTATGAATTTGATCTCTCGGAAGTAAGATAATATTAAAATTATTAGAAATATATTATTATTAATCAATTCTGTAATTATTATTAGTCGATCATGTATTCATTGTTTGTTAGAATTGACCATTATTTTAGCAGAATTATAGGACCCAATTATAGGATCTGGTAACCGATGTAATCTTGGTATAAATACCAATACTATGAATAATGAAAGGCAAGGTTTCACATTCTTTTAGAAATATATTATTATTAGTCAATTCTGTAATTATTATTAGTCAATCATGTATTCATTGTTTGTTAGAATTGACCATTATTTTAGCATAATTATAGGACCCAATTATAGGATCTGGTAACTGATGTAATCTTGGTATAAATACCAATACTGTGAATAATGAAAGGCAAGGTTTCACATTCTTTTATGGTATCGGAGCTAGGTTTTCTATACACCTTCAATAGCCGTCGCTGAATATATTTTTTTTTCCCTTTCAAGTTTGTCGTCTACCTCTGTTGATCTGTATCAATATGTCTGACTCCAAACTCCCTTCAGCACTGGCAATTACTAATGTGAAATCCCTCATCCCTATTACTCTCGATCTCGAGGATCCCCAATATCAATCTTGCGTGACTTTGTTCAAAAACACAGCCAGAGCACATGATGTGCTTGATCATATAATTACTCCGACAGATCCGACGGAGAAGGCTGCCTCCGACAAAGCCAAAGCCGACAACCTGCCGCTTTGGATACGCCTCGATGCCATCGTCTTACAGTGGATCTATGCCACTGTCTCCAAGGATGTTCTCAATTACGTCCTCAAAGAAGACGACACCGCCGCTGCTGCTTGGCTCCGTGTGAGGACTATGTTCTTAGACAATCAGAATTCGAGGGCTATGTTTCTAAGTAAGGAATTTCATAATACTCACCTTCGTGATTTTTCTTCAACCTCAGTTTATTTCAATAGGTTGAAGACGCTGGCAGATCAGCTCAGCAACGTTGGATCCCCGGTTACGGAATGGGCTCTTGTTCTTCGTTTGCTTGATGGGTTGACAAATTCGTATGATCATTTTGTTACGGTTTTGCAACACGCTGAGCCCTTTCCCGATTTCGCCTATGCTCGATCCAAGTTGGCTTTGGAGGAAACTACCCAGATTGAAAAAGCTAAGGTTGAATCTGGGTCCTCAAATCAGGCCCTGCGACACCAGCCGGCCGATGACTCCTCTCGACCCTCACAGCCCGTCGCCAACACAGGTAACCATGCATCTGGCTCTCGTCAGCATCGATCTGGTCGCACAAGGAATGGTGGTCGGAACTCCGGCCATGGTCGCAACGCGGGGAGGGCGATCGCCGCCGGAATGATTCTGGGGGAAACTATGGTGGTAATGGAAATGGTCGCCGGAATGGTAAGAATGGCCAGCAGTCATTTGGGCAACAGGGACAACAACAGCTCAATTGGGTGCCTTCTTGGTGGCTGGCAGCGATGCAACAGCAGCAGCAGATGCCTCCACCGCCGTCCCCTTATCCAACCCAGCCATGGGTCCGTCCGTACGCCGGCCGGGCACGCCACCACTCGCTCCGCAAGCTTATAACACTCAGCTAGCACCCACTGATATAGATGCGGCAGTGTATACGATGTCACTCAATCCACCAAATCCCAATTGGATTATGGACACCGGGGCTACCTCTCATATGACATCTTCCGCAGGTACTCTTATGCCTTATTTTAATTTGAGCAAAAATAATGGTATTGTTGTTGGTAATGGTCATACTATTCCGATTCGTGGTCACGGTAACACTATTTTGCCCCCACCTTATCCACCGTTTCGTTTAAATAATGTCCTCCACGTCCTTAATATCATCAAAAACTTAGTTTCTGTAAGGAAATTCACCACCGATAATAATGCTTGTGTATTGTTTGACCCATATGGTTTTTCTGTGCATGACCTGCAGACGGGGATTTGTCTAATGAGGTGTAATAGTTCGGGTGAGCTTTACCCAATCACTCCTGCCATTGATCAGAATTTTTCGTCTTCCGCATTGTTAGCTTCCTCCGTGTGGCATGATCGGTTGGGTCATCCGGGCCCGAATATTTTACATATCTTTGCGTCACAATAAATTTATTACATGTTCCCCCTCCAAACACAAGCTTTGTCAGTCCTGTGCGTTAGGCAAGCATATTCGCCTACCGTTTTATGATTCTGTTTCGGTTGTTTTTTCCCCGTTTGATATTTTGCATAGTGACGTTTGGACATCTCCTGTTTTGAGTAGTGCGGGCCACCGCTACTACGTTTTATTTTTGGATGCTTATTCGAACTTTTTATGGACTTTTCCACTTTCTCGAAAATCTGATGTTTCTTCGGTATTTACTAAGTTACATGCCTATATTACTATGCAGTTTGCACTCAAAGTTAAATCCCTTCAATGTGATCACGGGGGAGAATTTGATAATCACCCTCTTCGTAATTTTTGTGCGACTCATGGCATTGACATTCGGTTTTCATGCCCACACACATCTTCTCAAAACGGGAAAGCAGAACGTAAAATTCGAACCATAAATAATCTAGTCCGCACATTACTTATTCATTCGTCCCTTCCCCCGTCCTTTTGGCATCATGCTTTAGAAATGGCCACTTACCTCTTAAATATTCTTCCGAGCCGTGTTATAGGAAATGAGTCTCCACTTAAACGTTTATTTCCTGGAGCAAGATATTTCTCCATTTTTGGCCCAGCATTTCGGCCCACACACACAGCCCAGTTCATCAAATGAGCCCACATCACCTCTTATATC
Organism: Gentiana straminea; assembly: GCA_036785695.1. Taxonomy (NCBI): domain Eukaryota; kingdom Viridiplantae; phylum Streptophyta; class Magnoliopsida; order Gentianales; family Gentianaceae; genus Gentiana; species Gentiana straminea. Next base: position 167,337 of record JAVUPR010000365.1, read on the forward strand.
ACAGTCCATCAGCTCCTCCTCCTCAAATAGCCCATCTGATTCTCCTCCCTCGGCCCACCCTCACTCGGCTTCCTCTTCCACTCCACATACAGCCAGCCCAACTCCGAACAGCCCAACTCCTCCACCATCCCCACCACATGGTCCTACTACTCGGGCACAACGTGGCATCTTCAAACCGAATCCGAAATATTTTTCTGATCATGCATTGACGGTGTCTTCTAAATCACCTCTTCCTCGTAATCCGGTAGCTGCCCTTAGTGACCCGAATTGGAAAATGGCCATGACTGACGAATTTAATGCTCTTATTAAAACAGGGACATGGGAGTTGGTGCCTCGCCCACCTAATATTAATATTATTCGGTCTATGTGGATTTTTACTCATAAATTTAATGCTGACGGATCTTTTGAGCACCATAAGGCTCGTCTTGTAGGTGATGAGAGACAAATTAATGATCATTATTACGACATTTTACCCCAATATTGATACCACTTTGAGCATTATTGTACCAATTTAAGTCAATAATTACTTAATTTTATCCAAATATATAAATAGTGGTTATTATATAAATTATCGTATTTTTATAAGTTTTTATAAGTTTTGTACCGGTTTAGTAACCGGAGTGTCGTGTCAGATTTACACGGGTATTTGTGGTATTTTTATTGCAGATTTATGATAAACCAAGACCCCGAGTAACGACATTTATTTTTGAAGTCATGATCATATCTTATGAAGGTTATACGAGAGTGTCACTAAGTCAAGTGGTCAAGTGGCTAATCGCGATTTAGTGGAAATCGAGAAATATCTTCGACAAACAAATGGCCAATCAAAACGACATTTTCTGAAGAAGATTCCTTTATGAAAGTTGTAGATCTTCAAATAAGCTTTCCAACGCACTTTGAATCACGTCAATCGGATGTCTACAACTCAAGATATGGCCATTTTACTGAACTGCGATACCGTATAGACGAATTTTGACAATACGGATCAAGATTTTTGACCCGGATCGATCCGGGACTTCACCGGATCGATCCGGCTGTTTAAATGATGAAATTTCACGTGAATTTCTTCTCTTCTTCCTGCCTCTAACCTCCCCTATATATACCACCCCATTTCCATCCCCTTTCCTTTGCCCCTTCTTTCCCATTTCCCCCTTCTTTCCCATTTCTTTCTTTCTCTCGTCCCCTTTCTCTTCTTCTTCTTTTTATTTTTTTTTGTAGATCACATATATATATATATATATATATATATATATATATATATATATATATATATATATATATATATATATATATATATATATATATATATATATATTTATTTATATATATTTATATATATACACACACACACCTCACATATATATATATATGTCTATGTATGAAAATATATATGATATATCTATATATCTCCTTTCATCTTCTTTCCTTCTTTTATTTTATTATCGGGCCCTTATATATACATATGTCTATGTATGTATATATATGTTTTTATATATATAAATAAAGTAGTTATAGTACCGTTGTAATGGCGGAATAATTATCGAAGATTGTTAAAATCGAAGCTTTGTTATACTACATCCGGTGGGAAACCCCGATTCAGCGGTTGTAATCGGTAATATATTCTAATATTATTATGTTTACTATTTCTATTTCTATTTATATATTATATATGTTAACTATGTTAAGCTAAAAATATATCTAGCCAAGATATGAATCTGAATTAGTTAATCTTTTTGGTAAAATGGATGATCGACTCTGGTAATAATGATTAAAACCAATTATAATGAATCTCTTTCTATTTGCACTTAATGAAAGTAAAAATTGAATTAGCCACTCAATTTTTACTAGAAACGTAATCTAATGAATTGACAACTCGCGATTAGAATACGAGATCGTAATAGAAAGACCGGAGGGTAAAATTGGCCGAGTGAAAACGTGACAACGGAATCCGATTTCCTACCCGGGGGCAGATCTGTCTTGGGAGAGATAAATCTTATTAAAATTGTGCTCACGATATTATTACGTTAAAATCACCTGTTTAATGAATCAATCTTAAAATTGGCCGAATGACAAAACGGGTGTGACCCATGCTTAAGATGACATTGGACAGATGACTAGACGTATGACAATTTCATACGCTCGTGTGAGGAGGAGTTGTCTAGCTTAGGAGTACACCGGTTCATATATAATTGACCTCCTTGCATCAAGGAAAAGATCTGTCTCATTTATTTCTACTAAAAAGAGATCGTAATTCAGTAACGTATTCTTGGCTAGATCCAAAAATATATATATTATCTATTTTTATATTTATATATTTATTTCTTGTTTTACTAACATCTAACTAATCTAACGATCTAACCCGATAAAACCGATAAAGCGCGACTTAGATCGAGTTAATAATAGCTTCTTGGTGTTTAACCACACTTTGAATTATGCCTTCATTTCCACGAGGATACGACACGACTCACCAGACTAGCACTACAATTTGACCCGGTACACTGCCGGTAAGGATTGATAGCCTAGAAACAGTCCGTCAGCTTTTTGGCGCCGTTGCCGGGGAAACGACGCTAATTCATTGTGTTCGAATGGTTTCTACTTATATTAGCTCAAAATTCTCGAGGATAAGTCAACACTCTTCTTATCACATTTCTATTTTTATTTTCCGTTGGTATCTACCTTCTTTTAGTTACCAATTTTCTTCTTCTACCAATTTCGAGTTATTTTCTATTTTCGATAGTAGAAAGTAAACGCGGTTAGTTTATTTTTGTTGGTACCTACCTATTGGTAAGATACCAATTTCGAAAAGGAAAAAAATAATAAAAAAATTTTAAAAAAAAAGAAAAATAAAAAAATTTACACTCGGTAAATACCGAGTGGAGTCGGTAATTACCGGAAAAAAAATGTGGTTTTTTTTATCGATTTCGTGTTATTTTCTATTCGATATTTTCTATTCCACAAGAATTGTCAAATCGCGTTACGAAAATGGTCGAAACCGTTGGTGAAACACCTGAACAAGGGATTGCTCATGCTCAAGGGAATGGCCAAACCTTAATCAGAATTTACCTCAACCTAATAACCAAAATCCGAATAATAGAAATAATCGAATCGGAATAAGCATAATCGAACCGACCTAACCCGAGACCTATATGTGATCGGACCGTAAGAAGGTACCAGATTAATAATCCAATTCGTTTACCCAATAAAGGAGCAAATAATTTCGAAATAAAATCTCATCTTTTTTGTTTAATTGACACAAGAGCCCAATTTCTAGGAGAAGATGATGAGGATCCACATCATCATCTCTATCTTTTCGAAGAATTGTGTAATACAGCCAAAAGTCATGGTGCTCATCGGGAATTAACGAGGATGTCTATGTTTCCTTTTTCTTTAAAAGGAAGAGCACGAGATTGGTTTCTGTCACTTCCACATCATTCATTGACTAGTTGGGAGGATATTCAAACCGAGTTCTTAAAGCAGTATTTTACTCCTGGTAGAAAATTGGAATTAATAGTCGAGATTGCTAATTTTAGACAAGGATCTGAAGAAACGTTTGGGAATGCGTGGGAAAGATTTAAAAAGCTACTAAGAGTTTGTCCCGATCATGGTTATTCCTTGGAAATGCAAATCCAACTTTTCTGTCGTAAATTAAGGAAAGACTCACGTGCAGATGTAGATCATGCATGTGGTGGTTCGTTAATGATGAGTGAAGCCCAAATAGTTTACGATGCTATAGAAAAGATTTCCAAAAATAACAGAATGTGGGAAACCGGTTCTAACACAAGAAAAGTAGCATTTGCAGGAGAATGTACATCAAATACGGAAGTTCTAGCACACTTGGAGAATTTGAGTAGGAAATTTGACGGCTTATTAGCCAGTAAAACTATAAACTCAGAAAATATCTTACCAAATGAATACTCAAGTCATGATAATGTGTCATTAGGGATGGAAGAACCAAAAGGATATTCAAGGGAAAAGGTGAGTTTTTTACAACAGCATAGGAATTTGAACAATGCATATTCAAACTCGTTTAATGCTATTAGAAGAGATCACCCTACTTTTCGTTGGTCTGAAAACCCTAGTAAGCAAGGACAACCACCGTATCCAGTTCAATATAAGAATCCATATACTAATAAGGTTTATCAAGGAGATACCTCGAATCAGAACCTACAATCATTACCTAGACCGTATCCACAACATACCACTCAAAGCATACCAGTCACCCAAAGTTCAACTCAACTTTGAAGGAGTTGATAAATGGGAGAAATTAATCGAAAATCGATGGGTATGATGTCAACTAAAGCTCAAAATATGGAAACTATGATAACTTCTATAGGTACGATCACTAAGGATATGAGTACGTTGAAAACATCTATAAGTGGACATGATACCGAATGAGAATTGTAGAAGCTTCATTACGGAATTTGGAATATCATTTGAGTAGAGAAGAGGAACGTAAAAACAAGTAAACCTCCGGGAGAGAGCCGCCAAGTAATACCGAAAGAAACCCGAAAGAGGTAAGCTAGCACATTGTTATTACCAGAAGTGGAAGAATCTGTGGAAGTAATGGAATAGAAAACATCGGAATTAATGACGTAGATGATGATTTAGATGGTAAATATGAGAAAAACATGGAATCTAAAGAGGAAGAGGACATTATTGAAGATTTCTAAGATGAACGAGATATATTGAACCGGAAGTAAGGATAAGGAATGGGTCAAGGTTCCTAGAATATTGAAAAATCCAAGAATGAGTAGGACCTTGACCAATGATCATGTTGAGAATGAATCAAGTTTGGAAGGGCCAATTCAAACCGAACCTTATCCGGCTCAACCCAAATTCACCTCGGTTCAATCTGATAGGGCAGCACCATATTCAGTGCATATTTTGAAGAAAAAGGTACAGAATGATGACACACAGTGTCCTCAAAAGGCACAATCATTCCAGGAAGCTTTACCATCTTCGTTTAACGACAAGGGTAAGGGAGGTATACATTCTAACCCTCCTTTAATCGATCTTGAATTACTCCCCCATTCCCCGAAAAAGGAAATCAAAAAGATGAAGTTGGATAAGAGGTATGCATGTTTTCTTGACACTTTTCGGCACTTAACTATTAATACCCCTTTGATCGATGTTTATAAGGGAGAGCTTAGTTTGGGAATTAATGATGAGCGCGTTGTCTTTAACATTTACATTCCATTGAAATATCCATGCACTACACTAGAATCTTGTTCTTGTATGGACACTTTGTGTCCCCTTGTTGTGGATCGTACTAACACGCAGGTAATTGAAGAAGATGACTTCAGCAATAATGTGAAAGCTCGCAAACCCAAAGCTCGAAAATCAAAGGAAAAGGTCAAGAATCGCTTGGATTGGTGGAAATTGTCTGCTCTATGTTGGAGACCGGTATTAAAGACGGATGCGGTGCGTGAGGATGACCCACCACCAGTGCGTTAGAAAACCGGAGCAGAAAGTCTAGCTATAGACTATAAATATAGTAAAAACATGGTACTATCCTTCCTATTTACTCCTTAAGCATTTTTTTCTAGTTAGTTCACGAAATTAATTATTACATGCTTTTGTGAGTAAATGTTAGAAGTATCCTATTTTATTTTAGTATATTAGTTAATCATCATCATTTTGGTTGTTTAAGTGTCGAGCAAACGACGTTAACCAAAAGCGCTACCGGGAGGCAGCCCGCAAAAATGTGAAATATAATAATTACTCATACTTTGGATGATACTTTGCGAATACTTCGGATTGATTTTCATTTTGTTTCACCAAGTCTTAGGATGAATGTTTGAATGTCATTAAAAAGGGAATGATTAGGTGGTTATCCGAAAATCCCAATGGAGAAAAAAAAAAGAAAATTCAAATGCATCATTTCTTGGACTTAGGTTGTTCGAACGATTTGAAATAACCCTTGAGGATCTGGGTATAAAAGACTCAGAGTTAATACTTTGCCATACGTTACATTTCATGATCTAGTCTGTTTTAAATTTCAAATAACGTGTGACATGTATTAGTTCAAATACTATGGAATTGAGGAGGTCATAACTTTAACCCACCCACCCACCCTTTAATATCATCCGAGTATTTGTTTTGACTTGTTTTAGTGCACCATTGCTTTCCCAATAACTTATTTACACTCACTTTACATTGAGGACAATGTAAGTTCGTAAGTGGGGAGTGGAGTCGTTGGTCTAGCAATGGAATTAATGTTTATTTTGTATCAATAAATCCCTTAGTTTTCGATATTTTTCGAGCATTATTTAGTTGATTAAAATAAATTGTACAAGGCATATATTTCATGGATTTGAAGATATAATGATCAATTTGGATGTGTATAACCAACGTGAACAGTAAGTGCATTGTAATTCCAAATATATTTGTGTAACATGAATTCCTTCACGTAAAGCCTTTGATATTGAGGTTAACGCCTGGTTGTAATTCTAATGGTTGCAGCATCTGGTTGTCCCTTATATCTTATATCTTCATGAATTTATCTCTCATTCATTTTGTTTTATCGCTTGTTTTGCTCGAGGACGACCAAAAGCTAAGTGGGGAGTTGTGATGAGAGACAAATTAATGATCATTATTACGACATTTTACCCCAATATTGATACCACTTTGAGCATTATTGTACCAATTTAAGTCAATAATTACTTAATTTTATCCAAATATATAAATAGTGGTTATTATATAAATTATCGTATTTTTATAAGTTTTTATAAGTTTTGTACCGGTTTAGTAACCGGAGTGTCGTGTCAGATTTACACGGGTATTTGTGGTATTTTTATTGCAGATTTATGATAAACCAAGACCCCGAGTAACGACATTTATTTTTGAAGTCATGATCATATCTTATGAAGGTTATACGAGAGTGTCACTAAGTCAAGTGGTCAAGTGGCTAATCGCGATTTAGTGGAAATCGAGAAATATCTTCGACAAACAAATGGCCCATCAAAACGACATTTTATGAAGAAGATTCCTTCATGAAAGTTGTAGATCTTCAAATAAGCTTTCCAACGCACTTTGAATCACGTCAATCGGATGTCTACAACTCAAGATATGACCATTTTACTGAACTGTGATACCGTATAGACGAATTTTGACAATACGGATCAAGATTTTTGACCCGGATCGATCCGGGACTTCACCGGATCGATCCGGCTGTTTAAATGATGAAATTTCACGTGAATTTCTTCTCTTCTTCCTGCCTCTAACCTCCCCTATATATACCACCCCATTTCCATCCCCTTTCCTTTGCCCCTTCTTTCCCATTTCCCCCCTTCTTTCCCATTTCTTTCTTTCTCTCGTCCCCTTTCTCTTCTTCTTCTTTTTATTTTTTTTGTAGATCATATATATATATATATATATATATATATATATATCTTTATATATATACACACACACCTCACATATATATATATATGTCTATGTATGAAAATATATATGATATATCTATAAATCTCCTTTCATCTTCTTCCCTTCTTTTATTTTATTTTCGGGCCCTTATATATACATATGTCTATGTATGTATATATATTTTTTTATATATATAAATAAAGTAGTTATAGTACCGTTGTAATGGCGGAATAATTATCGAAGATTGTTAAAATCGAAGCTTTGTTATACTACATCCGGTGGAAACGGCCCCGATTCAATAGATTGTAATCGGTAATATATTCTAATATTATTATGTTTACTATTTCTATTTCTATTTATATATTATATATGTTAACTATGTTAAGCTAAAAATATATCTAGCCAAGATATGAATCTGAATTAGTTAATCTTTTTGGTAAAATGGATGATTGACTCTGGTAATAATGATTAAAACCAATTATAATGAATCTCTTTCTATTTGCACTTAATGAAAGTAAAAATTGAATTAGCCACTCAATTTTTACTAGAAACGTAATCTAATGAATTGACAACTCGCGATTAGAATACGAGATCGTAATAGAAAGACCGGAGGGTAAAATTGGCCGAGTGAAAACGTGACAACGGAATCCGATTTCCTACCCGGGGGCAGATCTGTCTTGGGAGAGATAAATCTTATTAAAATTGTGCTCACGATATTATTACGTTAAAATCACATGTTTAATGAATCAATCTTAAAATTGGCCGAAAGACAAAACGGGTGTGACTCATGCTTAAGATGACATTGGACAGATGACTAGACGTATGACAATTTCATACGCTCGTGTGAGGAGGAGTTGTCTAGCTTAGGAGTACACCGGTTCATATATAATTGACCTTCTTGCATCAAGGAAAAGATCTGTCTCATTTATTTCTACTAAAAAGAGATCGTAATTCAGTAACGTATTCTTGGCTAGATCCAAAAATATATATATTATCTATTTTTATATTTATATATTTATTTTTAGTTTTACTAACATCTAACTAATCTAACGATCTAACCCGATAAAACTGATAAAACTGCGACTTAGATCGAGTTAATAATAGCTTCTTGGTGTTTAACCACACTTTGAATTATGCCTTCATTTCCCTGAGGATACGACCTGGACTCACCGGACTAGCACTACAATTTGACCCGGTACACGCCGGTAAGGATTGATAGCCTAGAAACAGTCCGTCAGTAGGTGATGGTAAAACACAGCATGTGGGCATTGATTGTGGGAAGACTTTTAGCCCGGTTGTTAAACCGGCCACTATCCGGACAGTTCTAACGTTATCACTTTCTAAGCAGTGGCCTCTCCATCAACTGGTTGTAAAAAATGCTTTTTTACATGGAGATCTTAATGAGACAGTATATATGCATCAACCCTTGGGTTTTCGGGATCCGGTGCACCCCGACTATGTGTGTCTTCTTCGTAAGTCTCTATATGGTCTCAAACGGGCTCCCGGGCCTGGTATAAGCGGTTTCCGACTACGTCTTTACTGCGGGATTCGCTAATAGTCGCATGGACACATCGTTATTTATATATCATTCTGGCTCGGATTTTGCAAATTTATTGCTCTACGTTGATGACATTATTCTCACGGCTTCATCCGATGTATTACGCGCCTCCATTATGGCCCAGCTTGCCTCGGAGTTTGCTATGAAGGACTTGGGCCCGTTACATTACTTCTTGGGTATACGTGTTACTCGTAACTCCACCGGGCTGTTTCTCTCTCAACGTCAATATGCACTTGAAATCATTGAGCGTGCAGGAATGATTAATTGTAAATCCTCTTGGACCCCAGTAGATACAAAGCCCAAGCTCGGGTCTTCGGCGGGTGACCCTATTGCCGACCTCTCTTCCTATCGCAGTCTTGCTGGGGCGCTTCAGTATCTCACCTTTACCCGTCCGGATATTTCCTATGCCGTCCAGCAGATATGTCTTTACATGCATGATCCTCGTACGGACCATCTTAATGCGCTCAAGCGTATTATTTGATACATTCAGGGTACTCTTCACCTCGGGTTACAATTAACACCTGCCCGGTCCATGGAGCTAGTTTCTTATACGGATGCGGACTGGGGAGGTTGTCCGGATACTCATCGTTCGACATCCGGATATTGTGTTTTCTTGGACGATAACCTTATTTCTTGGTCCTCCAAACGCCAGCCCACTCTCTCTCGGTCTAGTGCGGAGGCCGAATATCGCGGGGTCGCTAATATGGTGGCCGAATCTTGCTGGCTTCGTAATTTGTTGTTAGAGCTTCGGTGTCCGGTTCGGAAGGCGACATTGGTATATTGTGACAATATTAGTGCTGTCTATCTTTCAGGTAACCCGGTACAACACCAACGGATGAAACACATAGAGATGGATATTCACTTTGTCCGTGAAAAAGTTGCTCGTGGAGAGGTTCGTGTCCATCATGTCCCCACTCGGTATCAAATTGCTGATATTTTCACCAAAGGCTTACCTCAGCTACTTTTTGAAGATTTTCGTGATAGTCTCAACATCCGTGGTCCTCCAGTTTCGACTACGGGGGAGTATTAGAAATATATTATTATTAGTCAATTCTGTAATTATTATTAGTCAATCATGTATTCATTGTTTGTTAGAATTGACCATTATTTTAGCATAATTATAGGACCCAATTATAGGATCCGTAAGCGATGTAATCTTGGTATAAATACCAATAATGTGAATAATGAAAGGCAAGGTTTCACATTCTTTTAAAAATATAATCAGAAGATGTAAGATGAACTCTGTGTTATCAGGTAATTTTACCATAAATAGGTTGGATTATAATGTGTTGACAAGTTTCGAGGACGAAACTTTTGTAAGTAGGGGTGAATGTAATAAGCCGGGTCATTTTAATCGTAATACCCGCTCTAGACCCGAAAGTTTTAGTTAACTCAAAATATTGAGGAAAAGTGTAAAGTCTCACGAATGTAAAGATATATGTTATTTCGATAAATGGTAAAAAGTAAAATACTATATAATATATATTTATTCATTGTGAGTTAATGGTTATCTAATTAGAAGATTTAGGCTGGGGGTTACTAATATTTAAACCTAGGTTTTTTTTTTTTTTTTTTTGAGAAGAACCTAGTTTATTTTCAAGGAGTTACAAAGGAAAATAATTAAATACTGTAACATAAATTCCCAAACCTTTCGTATACTTGAGTTGTTTCGATTTAAAGAAAAGAGGGAGTAGTTGTTGTGTGTGAGAGCGAGGAAGAAAGGAAATGAAGGAGGCCGAACGAGAACAAGAAAGAAAATAGAAAGAAAAGAAGATATGCTTGCTTATTGTGGATGCGTACATAATTTGAAGATCATTGTTTTACTATGGAAGCTGCATACTTTTTGGCAAAGAGGAGATTGTAGAACATTTTCTCGATTGTCGTGATAGAAATGGTAAGCATTTTAAGATTTATAAATTAATGTTATTAAGGTTGATACGTAGTTGTTTTATAGGAAAATATTGATATAAAAAATGATGTGTCAGTATAGTGACTTAAACTCTACATTTTGGTGGAACCAATCTGAAGACTCAACTGTATGATGGGCAGCTGAGAAGTGTATTCAATTCTGTGCATCAGTAGGGTGGAGTCTATTGAGGCTTCTGTCAGTATGGTGAAGGCTGCTGAGTACTGAATACAGCAGGGTCCACATCTGCTAATTCTGTTATGTGACAGCTATACAGTTTCATTAAAAGGAGGACACGTGTAGGGGTATTTATGGCGTATCAGACAAAGATTCCTTGCGGCTAGGGTTTAGGGATTTGTACCTATAAATACAGTTGTTGTCACATTGTATGTGTGTGTGAAATCTGAAACTCAGTGCATAATAATAAATATCTCTTTTTGAGAGGGGTTTTCCACGTTAAATCTGTGTTCTTCTTGTTTTTCTGTTATCTCCTTTGATTATTTACGTTTGATTGCATCTGTTTCTATTTCTTGTATCTGAAGTTATCTCCATCAGTTTTATAACAAGTGGTATCGGAGCGAGGTTCTGGAGAAAACAATCTGTACGATCAGCTTCATCTTCACCAAGACCTTCAGTAAGGTGCTAGGATCTGTGATAAAGTTGTGATCTTTAGCAAGAAAAGATGTCAGCAGTAAACGTGAAAATCGACAAATTTACAGGAAGGAACAGTTTTGGTCTGTGGCAAATCAAGATGCGTGCACTGTTGAAACAACATGGTTTGTGGAGTCCTTTATCTGACAAACCAAATACTTGTACAACAGATTATGCCATTCTGGAAGAGAAAGCACATTCAATCATCATGTTGTGTTTATCTGATGATGTTATCACTGAGGTTGCTGAGGAAGACACCGCAGCCAAGTTGTGGAAGAAGCTTGAAAGCCTGTATATGACCAAGTCACCGACCAACAAGTTGTTGTTGAAACGAGAGGTTGTTCGGTTTGAAGATGCATGAAGGAAGTCCACCGAGGGACCATCTTGACAAAGCCGAACACAATATTACTTGATTTAAGGAATATTGATGTTAAAATTGAAGATGAAGATGCAGCCCTAATCCTATTGGTGTCATTACCGGCATCATATGAAAACTTTGTGCAGTCTTTCATAGTTGGAAAGGATACAGTAGCTTTGGAGGATGTGAGGTCTGCCTTACATGCCAGGGAGCTTAGACACAAGGCTGCTGGGACAGACAGTCAGGCTGTTGGGCTAGTAGCTAGTAGCAATAGTGGAAAAGGATATGGACAGAAGAAGAAAAAGAAGTCAGGGTCCAAAGGTCCTAAGTCTGCGATGTCCGTAATTCGCGTAAGGAGCGGGGACATTGGAAGTCCAATTGTCCAAGGAAGAAGAAACGACGGGAAGGCAATTCGGCACGAGCCTTGGCTGCGAGCAATCCGATGAGGATCCGGTTCTAGTTGCGGGGGACTCTACACACCATAATGATGTGTGGATACTTGACTCGGAGCATCCTACCATATTTGTCCAAATAGGGAGTGGTTTTCTACTTATGAGCAGATGGATGGTGGTCAGATCTATATGGCCAACAACAAAGTATGCAAAGTTGTGGGAATTGGCACAGTAAAGTTAAGGACAGAGGATGGTAAATTTTGTACACTGAAAGATGTAAGACATGTTCCACGGATGACCAAGAATTTGGTATCTCTTAGTCTACTGGACAGCAAGGGGTTCAATTTCAAGGGTGAAGGTGGACAGCTGAATGTCTTCAAAGATTCAGTTGTAGTCCTCAAAGGGATCAAGAGGGGAACCTTGTATATATTACAAGGATCTACTATATCCGGCACCGATGTTGTTGCATCCTCGGCGAGTTCACCGATCTCGAGCGGACTCATTTGTGGCACATAAGACTAGGTCACATGGGTGAAAGGGGTATGCAGATTCTTTCTTCAGCAGGTTTTCTTGGGGGATATAAGGTCAAGAATCTGGACTTTTGTGAACATTGTCTGTTTGGGAAATTGCATAGAAGTAAGTTCTCAGCAGGGTTGCACAACACAAAGGCATCACTTGATTATATTCATTCAGATTGCTGGGTTCCATCAAAAGTTGAGTCATTGGGTGGTCACATATATTTTGTGTCATTCATAGATGACTATTCAAGGATGACTTGGGTGGTGATGATGAAGAAAAAAAGTGATGCATTCAGTAACTTCAAGCGAGTGGAAGGCCCTAGTAGAGAATCGGTTAGGCAAGAAAATCAAGAAGCTCCGTATAGATAATGATCCGGAATTCGCTAGACGATTTTGATTCATTTTGTGCGGTGAGGGTATTTCCGGACATCATCTTGTAAGGAATACACCTCGGCGAGAATGGTGTAGCCGAAAGGATGAATCAAACTCTACCTTGGAGAGGGCAAGATGTATGCTTTCTCAAGTTTGGTTTATCAAGGAGATTTTGGGCGAGAGAAGGCCGTAAAAACGACTTGCTACTTAATCAACGGGAGTCCTCACACGGGGATCAATCTTAAGACACCATTTGAGATGTGGTCAGGCAAGCCTGCTGACTACTCAGTTCTAAGGGTTTTTGGGAGTACAGCTTACTATCATGTTAGTGAAGGGAAGTTGGAGCCAAGAGCTAAGAAGGGAGTGTTTGTAGGGTATGGTGATGGAGTGAATGGATATAGAATTTGGTCAACAGCACGGTCCGAGTAATCCTCAGCAAGGATGTTGTGTTTGATGAAAATTGTATGTTAAACTCATCAGTGATGAGGTCTACCGAATACGAAACCGATCTTGAATACGATAGTGTTGAGAAACATGTGAAGCTTACGGTGGAGTCTCGATATGCAACAATCGGTGGATCCAAACCAACACTATACCGATCCGGACAATGAACCGAGAATCGATCCAAGCTAGCCTACTGCGAGACCTCGGTAGGGCGTCATACAAACATTAATCGGCGAGTCTAGGCGCGGCGGAGCCTAAAAGATCTAATGTTGGGATTCCTCCAAGGAGATATGGGTATGATGATTTGGTGGATATGCACTCCAAGTTCTTTGAAGAAGTAGAGGTTCTTGAACCTACTACTTACGGGGAAGCGATGACATGTACGAAACATCCCGGTGGCATGCTTCCATGGAAGATGAAATGGAGTCATTGTTGAAGAATCGAGACTTGGGAGTTGGTCAAACGACCTGCGACAAGGGAGTTGTGACTTGTAAATGGATTTTCAAGAAAAATGAAGGAATAACTAAGGCAGAATGGGTCAGGTATAAGGCACGTTTGGTTGCAAGAGGATTCAGTCAAAAGTAAGGGGTTGACTTTGATGAAATATTTTCACCAGTGGTCAGACACACTTCAATCAGAGTGTTACTATCAATGGTGGCACATCAGGATCTGGAACTTGAGCAATTAGATGTGAAAACTGCTTTTCTACATGGTGAGGTGGATAAGGAGATATACATGACACAGCCTAAGGGTTTTCAAGTTCCTAGCAAAGAAAATTATGTTTGCAAGTTGAGGAAATCATTGTATGGCTTGAAGCAAGCTCCAAGGCAGTGGTATAAAAGGTTTGATAGTTTTATGCTTCAGCAGGGTTACAACAGAAGTCCTTATGACTGTTGTGTATACCACAGTCTGCTGAACGATGGATCACATATCTATCTTGTTCTGTATGTGGATGACATGTTGATTCTTCTTTGTAAGGAAGTCGATATTCAAAATCGAAGAACCTTCTCGGTCTTTGAATTTGAAATGAAGAATTTGGGTGCAGCCAAGAAAATCTTGGGGATGGAGATCTGGAGAGATAGAAGTCAGAAGAAATTGTTCTTGTCTCAGCAGGGTTATGTGCAGAAGATATTAGACAAGTTTGGGATGTCTGCTGCAAAACCAACAGATACTCCTATGGCATCAAATGTTCATTTGTCTGTTTATGCTTCACAGTCAGCTGAAGAGAAGGAGTATATGTCAAGAGTTCCCTATGCTAGTGCAGTTGGCAGTCTGATGTATGCCATGGTTTGCACTAGGTCTGATCTGGCTCAGGCAGTCAGTGTTATCAGTAGGTTTATGGCTCAACCTGGAAAAGAACACTAGAAAGTGTTAAAAGGATATTCGGGTACACGAGAGGTACGGTGATGTTGGTCTCATTTATGGAGGTGATATCGGGTCCGGTCACGAGTTCTACCGTGATGCGATTATGCATGTGATGTTGACGGTAGAAAATCAATGACCGGGTATGTGTTTACATTGGGAAATGCGGTGGTCGGTGGAAAGCTACTCTTCAAAGCTACGTAGCCTTATCAACTACCGAAGAAGAATATATGGCTCTTGCGAAGCGACTAAGGAGGGTATCCGGTTGAAGGGGCTAGTCGGTGATTTAGGGTTGCATCGGGATCGCCGAGATATATTGTGACGGTCTAAGTGCAATATGTTTAGCCAAGGATCAGGTTCATCATGAGAGAACCAAGCATATTGATGTCATGTATCATTTTCTGAGAAATGAGAAGAGGGTTGTAGTGAAGAAGATCAGCACCAAAGTTAATCCTGCTGATATGTTCACTAAACCTGTTCAGATAGTAAGTTTCAGCTTTGGACTTACTGAATATTCAGAGCTTATAATCTTTTTCTGGAAACTCTATTGAGGGCAGATCAGTGGAGTGGATGCTGTGGAGATAGTCTGGTACAAGTACATATGGCATTGACGAATGCATCTCGTACAAGTACATCTGGTTATGCAATCTGTTTGACTCTGGTGAGAGTTGAAGTCAATGTGGAGATTTGTCAGTATAATGACTTAAACTCTACATTTTGGTGGAACCAATCTGAAGACTCAGCTGTGTGATGGGCAGCTGAGAAGTGTATTCAATTCTGTGCATCAGTAGGGTGAAGTCTACTGAGGCTTCGTCGATAGGGTGAAGGCCGCCGAGTCACCGAATACGACGGGGTCCCACATACGCTAATCCGCGTTATGTGACTATACTATACAGTGTCATTAAAAGGAGGACACGTGTAGGGGTATTTATGGCGTATCAAACAAAGATTCCTTGCGGCTAGGGTTTAGGGATTTGTACCTATAAATACAGTTGTTGTCACATTGTCTGTGTGTGTGAAATCTGAAACTCAGTGCATAATAATAAATATCTCTTTATGCCCGTGGTTTTTATCTCTCTCACTTTGAGAGGGGTTTTCCACGTTAAATCTGTGTTCTTCTTGTTTTTCTGTTATCTCCTTTGATTATTTACGTTTGATTGTATTTGTTTCTATTTCTTGCATCTGAAGTTATCTCCATCAGTTTTATAACATGATGGTTGGTTCATAGGAATGGGACATCAAGTTAAGGCTTGTTGTTCCAAAAATGGCTTCGTGACTTGGAATTCGAGATAAGCAGTGTAGTATCAAGAGCATTTTTACATTTTATGTGTTTAAGCATTTCAATTGATTTAATTTGTTTTTAGTTCTCAATGCATGTTTATAACATGAAATATGAAATTTAACCAACTGAGCATAAGTTTAGTATCAAAATTGGTTTAGCCTATTTTCAGAAAAACCAGATAATTATTTGGTTTTGATAAATATCATGTTGGTTTACGTTTTAAATTGTTTTATAATTATGATTTTCGATATTAAAACAAATTGTTGTTACTTTTATCTAATTTATGAAAGTATGAATTAAGTTGGTCAAAAAACCCGTGCGATGCACGGGGATAAAATATAAATATAAACATAAAATATTAGAACATAATTATATGGTAAATGATAAATTTAAGTTAGAAAAGCAATGTTATATTGTATAGAATTTAGATAATCTATCCGCACATTACGTTGGTTATCTTAAGAAAAAATATATTTTATTTGAAATTAAAAATTATTAAAAGAACATTTATTATTATCATTATTATTATTATTATTATTTCCTTATTATTATTATTATTATATAGGATTTTTAAGTAAACAATTGGGCTTGGCCCAAAATTAGTATTCTAAGAACCTTTATTCACTTGTACGTGAATGAGGAGTGACCTGGAAAAAAGAAAAGATGAGAAATATATTAGTTTTGCTGGGAACAAAATTGAGAACGGATACTGCGCACTTTCCTTGCGCAAGTTGCCGTCCATTTCCTTGAATAATTTGAAGGTGATTCAATGTTAATATTTTTTTTATATTTAATGATTAGCTAGCTTTTCTTGTGAGGTCAAATTGTTTTTCTCCTCGTTTGGTTGTTAATATTTGTTTATTTTCTGATTTCACGGATATAGGATTCGAATTATTCGTTTAATTGTTGGCGCGCGATGGTTAAGCGACTATTTTGAGCTAGTACCAAAATCCATCTTAGGCGGTTGCAATAAAAGATTGGATTTTTAGTGGTAAACAACACATTGTATACCGGTTCGTAGCCCGTAGGATTCCCTGTTGTGAAAATAGATAATACTATGGTTAAAATTAAGCCGGTTGGGTTAATACCTAGTAATTGGGTCTCTCTGATCTTTAAGGCTGTTATGTCACCAAACTCCGGGCGGTCGTTGCGGGGTGTGCCATAATTAGGGTGTGATTAGTGGCGGTTATCCTAATTAACGAATTTAGGAAAAATTGGTTGATTCACGGTTGTGGTCAACTATAACCAATTTATTAATAATTTAACGAGGTGGAAACGATTAATTGTAGGAATCGAGGTGGAAACGATTAATTGACTGGAACTTTTCTTCATTTATTTTTCTTTTCTTCGTAGAAAATTAGATAAAAACATAAATATATTTTATTTTACAAATTTTAGGAGAAATAAATCAACCGTTCCATATGGGTTCGACCCCTACTTCTACTATACTAGCTATAGAGGTTGTAGGTGATTTATCTTTGGTAGTTTGACGACCCACCAGCATCTTACCGCAAGGTTGTTCTTCAACCAACTTTTGGACACCCGTAGTCCACAAATATGTCTTAACTCATCTGACACTACATCTGTTGGAATCCTTAACAACTTATGAACATATGTAAATGGGTTTTCAACTTTGTCAATATCAAAGTTCACAACCTTTCCTGCAACCGGTAAGCCTGTGATATATCGGACGACGTCGTCTAGTGTGATCGTCATCTCTCTGAATGGCAAGTGGAAGGTGTTTGCTTCCGGATGCCACCTCTCTACAAAAGCACTGACGATCACACGATTGGCTTGGTTGTATGAAGAATGTAACAGTTTGTACAACGGATTAGCTTTCACCCTTTGCTTGAATGCTTCACATTCATCATCAATCTTCCACAAACGAAGGGAAGATGTGTCCTGCTTACATTGAATTATACCTCGAGCATGTTCAATTGCAAGGTACAAATATTAAAGTAAGATATATTAATAGAACATAAGTCTAAAACAAATTTATACAATTATACAACTTAAAAATTATCATACCTTTTTCTTAGACAACAACGAATAGCCAACATGCTCTGGCCAATCCTTCCCTAACAAAATATCCGTGTCTACCACCACACCATCGTTTGTCATCGTAAACACTAAGGCGCAGCCTACTGCACGCCTCTGTAGGTGCCTCAGCACTCCCAGATGTCTGTCCTGTAGTGGCCCCGGATGTGGTGGCCCCAGAACTGGCAGCACCGGATGCCTGTCCTGTAGTGGCCCCGGATGTGGTGGCCCCGGAATTGGCAGCACCGGATGCCTTTCCTGCTGATGGCCCAGAACTAACAACTGCCTCTGCCACTGGTGTAATCCCGGCACTAACACCTACAACTGTCTCAACTATGACTGAAGAAGCTTTCACTCCCAACTGTGGCTCAACTTCCTCCGTCGTTTCCCCGGCACTAACACCAGTCTCAACTATCACTGAAGGAGTTTGCAATCCCAACTGTGTTTCAACTGGCTCAGTGGTGTTCCTTACACTAGAATCTACAACGGTCTCAACTGTAACTAAAGGAGCCTCCACTTCCAACTGTGTCTCAACTGACTCAATATTGGCACCGACACTATCATCTGCAACGGTCTCAACTGTAAGTGAAGGAGCCTCCAATCCCAACTGTATCTCAACTGACTCAGTGGTCTCAACTACCTCATATGTCTCTCCTACATCAGCCTTAGTTGGCTCATTCACATAACCTATCTCTGCTTGCACATTCTTTTGTCGTTTATTCCTTCTTTTATATGGCATATTTGTATGTTGATAAACAATACTAGGCTTAGCATGAGCTAAGGGGGGTGCTTCCGCACCACGTTGATCCACTGTGGAACCTTCATCGCTATCTGCAAAGCGTACAGTCTTACCAGACCTCGTCTTAGTCATAATTTCCTACACATGATACAAGAAATAAATTGTCAGTCAAATGTAGAATTCAACTAACAAAGAATGTAGACATATATAAACCAAGCTCGAGGATAAGACATAAACCTTATATAATGTAACATTAACTATAATTTGATAAACAAATTCATCAAAGAGACTAACCATAAACAAGTTATAAAAGAGACTAACCGTAAACAAGTTTGAAGCTATAAAACTCATTTGTATGTTGATAACAAACTCATCAAAGAGACTAACCATAAACAAGTTTAAACTCATTCGAAGCTACCTAAACACATATATAGGTGTTACTTAGGTATATAACAAACTCATCAAGTGGACTAATTTAGGGGTAATAAAGAATGGACACAATCCAAACTTAACAATTTTGAGGCAATCATTCTGTGCAGGAACGTCAACCACACTAACGTTCCTAGTGCTACATCAACGCCACTACGACTGACGTTGTATATAAGAAGCCCTAATGGGAACTAGTAGTTTAGGCGTCGCTCAAAGCCGATGTCTTTAAGACCAAACTAACACCACCGTTGCGACGTTTCTTTGAACGCCATCCATGGTGGCGTTACTATTAACCCGACAACGCCACAAGCACTGACGTTTTTCAGAGGCAACCCTAATAGGATTTAGTTATAAGGACGTTACCCATACCAACGTTTTAGGCTGATAAAGAACGCTACCCACACTAACGTTTATTTATTAAACCCTAATTTCCTATTAAGCTTACGGACGCCAGCCGCTCTGTCGTTGCATACCCCAAACGAGCAACATCACCACCGATGTTTCCCACCCGAGTCATCTTCTCCGATTACACTATCGGAAAACGGCCAGAAAATGCTAAAAACGGAATTAAACCACCATAAAATCACATGTCCAACCCGATTTCAACCACCCCATGGTTATTCATTGCATTGAAACAATAATCCACATACCTTTTATGATATAAAACCCGAATTTTGCTTTTTCTTCTCTTCTTCTAGTCTTCTTCTTCTCTTGCTCTTCTTCTTCTCTAGTCTTCTTCTCTTGTTCTTCGATTTTTACTCTCTTTTTTTATATCAAAACCGTATAAAAGGTGTAAAAAGGTGGGAGGGAAAATGCTTTGAAAACAAATGGGTGGGAGGGAAAATGGATAGGTAGTTTGTGTTTTAATTATGTACAGGAGTATTATGATTTTATTTAATATCAGTAGTTGTTTTGAAGTTTTAATAACTCTAGGGACTAAAGTGTAGTTTTTTTGTATTTAACGTGGTGCCTGAATGTAAAACAGTGATGCCTGAAAATAAAAGAAAATAATAAAAAAATGGTGTCGGAAGTAATAAGAGGG
This sequence comes from Gentiana straminea, assembly GCA_036785695.1. Lineage (NCBI taxonomy): Eukaryota > Viridiplantae > Streptophyta > Magnoliopsida > Gentianales > Gentianaceae > Gentiana > Gentiana straminea. The sequence goes on from JAVUPR010000365.1 coordinate 187,792, forward strand.
TTATCTTAAGAACCCTACATTAATTACTACAACAATCAAACACTTTAACCGTGTAAAGTTTCTAGAGACCTTTAAATATGATGTTGGAAACAATATTGACGATACAGGATTTCACCCCTCCACGTGTCGTCTATCGATTGGTCCTCACGTTATGAATAAGTACCAATGTACGCATGTCGATGCCCATATTCGAGGCTACGACAATCGACGTTCGAGCAGTGTAGGATAAGGTTCCCCGAGTCGATTACCGCAAGTCGGTTAAGTCGGCGTCGAGAATAGAGTCCGCACCAGCTACGAAGGCCCGTTATCAGCATGATAACTTGGGCAAAGGGCAAGGCCCATTAAGGGTAAATATGACAATAGCTAAGACCGACCTAATATTAGGGTTAGGGCACGCATTATCATTATAAATACCACGTTCCAGGAATTACGTAAGGCTTGATTCCTGGACAATTACAGGATACGTAGGCAATCTAAGACAAGCTCTTAGACTCAGCCGCAAATCATAAAACCAATCACCACGTTCTTGAGGCATTAGGGTTCGGGTATTCATCACTAGATTCATTCAGGCCCGGATTCATTAGGTGACATAATTTGTCATCGTCATTGGCGCTAGAAGGAGGGCCTTCTACTGTTGAATTCACCAAGATCACGATGCCTCCCAAGGATAAGACCGTTAGGAAAACCACTTCCAAATCCACAGATCAACAGGGTTCGCAGCTCAATGAGCATGAAGATTTGGGTCCACAAGGAACAAAGGATCCGGTTTTAGATCCTATCCATGAAAATACCCCAAAGGAAAAACAAGGCCTCGCCCCGGAACATCGGGTCCTCGTAGATCAATTGGCGGCGGCGGATCGCGGCGATGTCTAGAATCATAGCGGAGGTGTTCATGACGCAGAAACAGGCAGACGGCGGCAAGAAGGAAGCCACAGACAACGCCAAGCAAATCCCTATGGAAGAGATCAGTGCATCGTCCAGCTCCGTGGAGAAAAAATGACGTGAGATTCAACGAAAACATCAAAGACTGGATGAGGATAGCGTTAGGCAGGAACCGGACGTTATTCTGGCCAAAAACCAAGTCTCACTATGGATAGAATCGCCCTTCACAAAAGAAATCGAGGATTTCCCCTAACCCAAAGGGTTCAAGATACCGAAAATAGAACCTTATGATGGCACTACCGATCCAGAGGACCATCTACACAGGTACCTATCTCAGATGAGGTTGGACGGCGCACCTGATGCAATGCGATGTCGGGCTTTCGAGACACTGCTCGTTGGTCGAGCCAGAGAATAGTTCACAAAGCTACGACCCGGGTCAATCTCTAGTTTTGCTATGCTAGCCCGTAAATTTCGAGATGCGTTCATAGTGAACAAAAATTTCCATTTAAGTGCTACGCACCTCATGAATATGAAGCAGCAAAAAGATGAAACGGTGATAAACTATCTGAAGAGATTTAATCTCGAAGCCATGCAAGTAGAGAATGCCGATGATCGACTTCTGATCACATCATTTGTGGGAGGGCTGCGTAATACAAAGTTATATATGAAGTTGAGCAGAGACGTCCCTCATACCATGGATGAATATGTTAATGTGGTACATAGATTCTGTCAAGGGGAAGAGGCAGTGCATAGGCACACCCAATCTGATTGGATGGATTCGAAGAAGGACACTCGAGGTCCGAATAAGAATCGGTCCAAAGGACGAACACCGAGAACAAGCCGACGAAGCCAGGACCGTATCTCAAAGACTCGTCTCGGATCGTCCGGGAAAGAAAGGTGCTCTACGCGATAAAGATTTCATCCCCCTCAATCGATCTCGGGGGAAGTGTTATCTATTATGATCTCGAAGGGCATAGCCAAGAAACCGAGACCGCTAAAAAAGCCTCGAGAAAAGAGAAATCCCGGAAAGTATTATGAGTTTCATGTGGTTAGGGTCATACAACGGAGGATTGTGACGACCTGAAAAGAGACATCGACGCTTGTATTCAAAAAGGCAAGCTAGATGAGGTGGTTGATAGATCTCAGGGCAGCGAGCCCAGAGGGCACAGAGAGTTTAAAAGAAAGAATTCTAATCAAGATCGAGATCGAGGTCGAGACTACCAGAGACACAGGGACCGATCACCATGTCGGGATCGATCTCCAGATTGAGAGAGAAATAACAAAGGCAACCTCGATCGAGATAGGTATGACGATAATCGACCAAATAATTACGTCAATACGATCTTTGGGCCAGCTGAGAATGATAAAGACCGAGCCAGTCGAGAGCCAACTGACAGCTCGAGAGAAAATAAGAAACTCAGATTTACAACGGAAGTAGGGTATGGACCCAAAGATGATATTCCCAAGTCTTGGAGTCACAGTGAGGGGCTGGTAATTGAAGCAGTAATTAGCCGAACTCAGGTAGCGAGAGTCTGCGTCGATAATGGTAGCGCGGTAAACATCTTGTACAACTCGGCTTTTAAGGAGATGAAACTAAAAGAGAAGGACATAGCTCCTCGAGCGTCCCCTCTGTTTGGATTCACAGAACAAGCAGTCCACCATATGGGATCGATAAAGTTGCTAACGACGGTCGGGGATGGCGAGAGAGGAAGGACCCTTGAATTAAACTACGTAGTAGTCAAGGCTCCTTCGGCATACAATGTCATATTAGGACGACCTGCTCTCTTCGACCTGCATGCCATCATCTCCACTTTCTACAACAGTATGAAGTTTCCTACCAGGAACGGCTCTCATGAAGTAAGATGAGACATTGACGCTGCGCGGAGCTGTAACTCCATTGTCATGGACGGAAAAATGGCAGTACAACAAGTTTTGGTCGAAGAACTGATTCCGGAGGAAGAAGAAGAGAAGGGTTGGATCCCAGTCGATCCGGTCGAAAATGTTCATTTATGGGAAGGCGAAGATGATCAGTGCGTACAAGTCAGGTTTGGATCCCGGCCAAAGAAAAACAATTACTGATCGAGCTGCTAACCGACTTCAGAGATGTTTTTGCTTGAAGGGCGATGACATCTTTGGGGATATCCACGGAAATCGCGGTCCATAAACTTGAAATAGATCAAGCCAAGAAACCAGTTAGACAGAAAAAGAGGAGCTTTGCGCATGATCGAGTCGAAGTCATAGAGAAAGAAGTCGGGAAGTTATTAACCGCCAGGATAGTAAGAGAAGTGTTTTATCCCGAATGGCTAGCCAACCCTATGTTAGTCAAAAAGCCCGACGGCACCTGGCGTATGTGTGTGGACTTCACCGACCTTAATAAAGCATGTCCAAAGGACTCGTATCCATTGCCAAAAATCGACAGGTTAGTAGACTCTACTATCGACTTTGAAGTGTTTGGTGTTTTAGATGCATACAAGGGATATCATCAGATCATGATGGATCCTCGAGACGCTGAGAAGACGGCTTTCATCACAGAATTTGGCACTTTCTGCTATGTAACCATGCCGTTCGGTTTGAAAAACACCGGGGCTACATACCAGAGAGCAGTCAACAAAATCTTTTCTAAACAGATCGGCAGATGTATGGAAGTGTATGTGGACGACTTGCTCATCAAGAGTCGATCCATGAGTCGGTATCTGGTAGATTCTCGGGAAGTGTTTGAGGTGTTGAGGGACACGAAGATGAAATTAAATCCGAAGAAGTGCACCTTTGGGGTCAGGTCGGGGAAGTTTTTGGGATACATGATCTCGAAGGACGGGATCCGAGCGAACCCGGACAAAATCAACACGTTGAAAGACATGCTTGCACCTCGAAATATAAAGGAAGTACAGAGACTTACCGGTCGAATGGCCGCCCTCAACAGGTTTCTATCAAGATCCGCACAGCGCGCACTACCATTTTTTAAGATTCTCCGTAAGGCCAGTCCTTTCCATTGGGATGAAGAATGTCAGACGACCTTCGAGGATTTGAAAGCCTACTTATCGGAACTACCCACTCTCATTTCACCCCAAGAAGGAGAAAAATTGTTGGTTTACCTGGCAGTATGTGAAGAAGCAGTGAGTGCGGTTCTAATTCGGTAAGGGGTCCACGGCCAAGTGCCAATTTATTTTGTCAGTAAAGCATTGCATGGACCCGAGATCTGATTCTCACCAGTAGAGAAGTTAGCGTTATGTCTGGTGCATGCCTTGAGAATACTGAGGCCTTACTTCCAAGCCCATCTCATCACGGTGGTTACTGACCAACCACTGAAGCAGATCTTGGCAAAGCCCGACACTTCGGGTCGATTGGCAAAATGGGTAGTAGAAATGGCTCAGTATGACATCGAGTTCGTGCCTCGAACTGCGGTTAAGGCCCAGGCACTGGCAGATTTTTTAGCCGAAGGGATTTCCATCCAACTCGATCAAGAGAAGCGAAGTACAGAAGAATAGTGGAATCTCCAAGTCGATTGGGCGTCAAGCAGAGAGGGGGCAGGAGCCGGACTCCTGTTAATCAACCCGAAAGGCGAAGAATTCCCATACGCCCTTCGGTTTGACTTCAAAGCAATGAACAACGAGGCTGAGTATGAAGTTATGATCACAGGTATGAAACTTGCTTTGAAATTGGGAGTCGATAATCTACTAGTGTACAGCGACTCGCAGTTGGTGGTGAATCATGTCATGGGAGAGTATGAAGCCAAGGAAGAAACCATGAAGAACTACCTAACAGTGGTGCATGGCCTCATACCTAAGTTCTAATTAGTTCAGATCGAGCAGGTCCCCCGAAGTCAGAACAAGAGAGCCGATGCATTATCTAAGATACCTTCGAACTTTGTCTCGAGCAAGAAAGTCTTAGTCGAGTTGTTGACAGACAGAAGCTACAAGGAATCAGAAGTGCAGCCGATCACTCAACAGGCGACTTGGATGGATCCAATAGCCATCTACCTTAAGGACGGAATTCTACCGTCCGACAAGGTACAAGCATGAAAAATTCGACTGTGGTCAGCACGGTATGCTTTCTTCGACTCCATCCTTTATCGAAAATATTTTGTAGCGCCCTGGCTAAGATGTGCGTTAGAAGAAGAAGGTGAATATCTTATTGAAGTAATTCACAGGGGGTTTGTGGAAATCATTGATGCTTGCCCGAAAATGTAAGCTAGCTGGGTACTTTTGGCCGTCGATGCAACGAGATGCGAACCGCCTAGTTCAGAGGTGTAGAACTTGTCAAATCCATGACAATATCACCCATCAACAGGCCCAAGAAATGAACGTCGTCTCGTCGGTCGGCCTTTTGATCAGTGGGGTGTCGATATAGTCGGACCTCTGCCCAGAGCTCCGGGCAACAATAGATACATGGTCGTCGCGGTGGATTACTTCACGAAATGGGTCGAAGCCAAGGCTTTGACCGACATCAGAGCTTCGACCATCAAAAAGTTCTTGTGGGTCGACATTTTATGCAGGTATGGAATTCCCAAGGCTCTGATCTCAGATAATGGCACTCAGTTCGAAGACAGAAAGGTTAGGGAATGGTGCAACGAATATCATATCAGTCAGCATTTCACCTCGGTAGCTCACCCACAAGCAAACGGTCAGGTAGAGCAAACAAATCGATAAACCAAGTTAGGCTTGAAAAAGAGACTAGAAGCCGAAGGCCGAGATTGGGCAACACAACTTCCGAGCATCCTATGGTCATATAGGACAGCTCCAAACTCTTCGACAGGAGAAACACCTTTCTCTCTAGTCTACGGATGCGAGGCGGTGATTCCCGCTAGAGATTGGTCTTCCCTCCCCTCGAGTGCTAGCCTACAATGTCGAAACCAATGCTCCCGACCTTCGATACGAGAAAGACAACATTGAGGAGCGAAGAGAAATAGCTTCAGCTCGAATGGCGAGATACAAACAGAAGATCTCACAGTACTACAACTCAAGGGTTAAGTACAAATACTTCAAAGTTGGAGATTTGGTCCTTAGGAAGAACGAAGCAAGCCGACAAGAAGCGACTAGTAAGTTAGACCCAAATTGGGAAGGCCCGTATCGATCTTGAAGGTGCACCCCAAAGGATCCTACCAACTCGGACGAGCGAGATGGAACCACGGTTCCTCGACAATGGCATGCCAATAATGCGAGGAAGTATTATGTTTAATTAATCTTTATGTCGATTCGTTCTTGTTTTCACATTTTGTAACGAGTTTGTTTGACAATTTCGTGAATGTTCTAATAAACATGTCTTTTTTCGAGATGCTTTTATGTTTGTTAGGATCTACAGCCTTAACGTTACAAGTCTAATGTGATATAAAATGTCAAAGGCAATGCAGTCGACTACGGGAAGGGAACATCTGCAAGTCGGATCCCTCATTATAGCCAAAAGCAAAACGAGCCTAATGGGCAAAGAATGCTAAGGCAAAAGGAGAGTTCGCAAAGTCGGACCAAACGCCCAAAAAAAATCGACCAGCCGAAACGCAAAACGAACCTAATGGGCAAAAAATGCTAAGGCAGAGGGGCGGTTCGCAAAGTCGGACCAAACGCCTAGAGAATCGATACATCTATGGCAAAACTAGTCCGTGAGACAAAAAATGCTAAGGTGACCAAGTGGATCTCAACTAAACTAGACTCACAAGTTCAATAAGAACCAAAGGTTCATAATACACGTGGGGGGCAACACGACATCGATAAAGCAAATGGAAAACAGAGCCAAAGGCTCGACAAGCGAAGAGCTAAAAGACATCGACACGTGAAAGATAGACAACAAAAACAAAAGAAAACAAAATTGCAACAATCGAAGCAAAATCAATGCAAAATAAGGTCAGGTCAACTAGACCAGCCAAAGTATGATTAAGCAAATTATACAGAAAAAATCGAATCATATAAATTACAAGTTCAACAAAAGCAAAATCCAAAAGAATTGCAATTAAGAAGCAGTATCGAAAGTCGGGTCGGGGGTCGAAGGGGTCGGCTCGGTGTCGGCAGCATTGGCGGCTGGCGCAGAAGTCTTGGGACCATATTTCTGAGCCAGAGATTCCCCTCGTTGGAACTCCTCGTTATACTGGTCGTATAAATTCTCCGCCTCGGGCTCATAGAATTAAGGCACAGCAAGCTTACCGACATCAAACCCGGGATAGACCTCGGAAGCGTGGTTCACTGCCAGAGTGTAGCCACCCATCATCGCCATGCGCATCATAACAGTAAGATCAAAATCGAGCTCAGTCGACTTTCGGAATCCGATGATCGCATCTTTTCTGGCCGCCTCGACTTGTGAGGGAACTCGATCTAGCTCGACCTTTAGAGCATCCATCTCTTCTCGAGCCTGCTTCACCTCGGCCAAAGATGCATAGTGTGCTTTTTGCATCTTTTCATGGTCCACCGACAGTTCGGTTAGCTTCTTTTCCAGGACCTGCCAGTCGCCTCGAGTTTTGTTCAGGTCGCTAACAAAGGTAGACAACTCAACCTTCAAAAATGTGATCTCGGCCTTTAGCTTCTCTATTTCGGAGTCTGTTGCTCTCGCATGATTCTCCAATTGGGTCTCTAGACCGGCTACAACGGCGCCCTTCTTGGCACTCTCGTCCATCAACTTCCGGATGGTCCTCTTCAAACCTTCTTCCATCTCGGCTGGCGCGCTCAACCTCTTGGCAGCTTCCTTGCTGAGGTGCTGTGCCTGTCAAGAAAGAAATAAAAAATAGATACATCATCCAGCAAAAGTAAAATATGGGCTATGTTAAAGAGAAAGAAAAAGGAGAAAGCGATTTACCATGCGACCCAATTTCCAGAGTGCAGAAGATAGAGCTTTATTCTCCTTGACGGCACACTTGTCAGCAACCTGATTCATATCGACTTCCGCCTCAGAAGAGGCTTCACCGACTTTAGCCCTCTTGGCCTGTCTTTGTTGATCCCTCACCAATTCGGGAAGGGTTGGCCTTTTCTTGGGCCGTGCCGTTGTTTCCTCGACGCTCCCCCCGACATGTGGAGTTATGTCGACCGGGTCCTCTTCGTCCTCATCCCGCAATGAACCATGACGGACTAGTAAGCCACTGCTGGTTTGAGGTCAGGTGGGCGAACGAGCTGGAATCGTCGCCTCGACACCAGCAGGAGTAATCTCGGGCTGAACAGAACTCCCTTCTCCAGCAGTGGGAGGTGCCCTTGCCTCGAGAATCTGAGCAGTAGGAGCCGCTTGATCCCGAGAGGGGGAGCAGCCCTACTCTTCGACGGGGGAATGTGAGTAGGGTCGGTGATAAGAGAGAACTTTCCCACTGCGGAAAGAAAAGACAAGGTCAGCGTCAACAAAAATATCAAGTTACAGATATCGAAAAAGAGAAACATATATAATAAACGGAGAAATATCCTACAGTTCTCTTGGTCAAGGGCGTGAAGATTCCCATAGGGTACCGGCCCTGCCTCTTCTAGATAAGCCAGGTCGTAGAGAAGGCTTAGATCTCGGGTGGCCACCTCGAAACCAAAGCCGTCCATTATACGGGCCTCTTGAGGGACTGGACCCTTGTCCAGTTTATCGTTTCTTTTGCCCCTCGACCTCCATTGTCCGATGTAGGGGTTATCTAAGCCATGACGTAAGAAGAAGAATCGAGGCTTCCAGTCCCCGTGTGATGAATGTCCATTGGACACAAACTCGTGTCGATTGGTCCTTCGCTGAAAAGTGTACCACATCCTGTCCGGCATGCTTGCCATCTTATAGTAATAGCGAAAGAGGGGGATCGAGAAGCACACCCCGGCCACTTGACATTCTATCACAAACCCCATCAGAATCCTAATGGCATTGGGGCCTAATTGAGATACGCTTATCTCGTAATGGTGTAGAACTGCTATGACGGCCGGACACAGTGGAAATCTCAATCCACTGGAAAGTTGGGCTTCATAGACAGAGCAAAACCCTTCCGGAGGCTCGTCGGCGTATTGATGTTGGCCGGAAGGCAGTCGGATTTCAAACTGGGGGCTGCCAAGGTCAAACCTTTGCCGAATTTTACTAATATCATTAGAGAAAATGGCAGTAAGACAACCTTTAGGACCCTTGCCATCCATCCTAGTCACTAATTTCTGTTCCTTAAGAACACCTATGGGGTCGTCTGAAATTGGCTGGAGAGGATGATCAGAGGCAGTAGGCAGCGAAGTTTGGGTGTGAGAAGGTGATTCACTACTCCTTTCAGACTCAGTAGCACTGCTAGACATTAATAGATACAGGAGAAAGAAGAAGAAGAGGTAGAAACCAAAAAAGATGCTTACTTTAGTATTTGGATAGTATGCAGCAGAAAGGATGAAATATCTTTGCTCCGGTTCCTTCTCTCCCTTTTATGCTTGTGCAAATCTACAAATGATGTGAAAGGACGTGATTTGGGGAGGAGTTATAACCCCCCACAAATCGCGATAATCAAGGCATGACGCTACGGTTGACGGAAGATGAGGCGTTAGTGTGTCGTGACGTCATGATGCAAAGTGCCACGATTGGTCGGAGTTACGGGTGGCGAGACGAAGCGTTAGTGTTTTTTCCCACCCAAATAATGATCCAACTCGAAGACGATTTCAAAATGACAGACTTGACCTCGGACAACGGGAGTCGCCTCTCTCAAGTCTCGGGGGCTTATGACGATACAAGATTTCACCCCTCCACATGTCGTCTATCGGTTGGTCCTCACGTTATGAATAAGTACCAAGGTACGCATGTCGATGCCCAAATTCGAGGCTACGACGATCGACGTTCGAGCAGTGTAGGATAAGGTTCCCCGAGTCGATTACCGCAAGTCGGCGTCGAGGATAGAGTCCGCACCAACTACGAAGGCACGTTATCAGCATGATAACTTGGGCAAAGTGCAAGGCCCATTAAGGGTAAATATGACAATAGCTAAGACCGACATAATATTAGGGTTAGGGCACGCATTATCATTATAAATACCACGTTCGGGAACTACGTAAGACGATTCCCGGACGATTACGATGATACGTAGCGATCTAAGACATTTCTTAGATCACCGCAAATCATAAAATCAATCACCACGTTCTTGAGGCAATAGGGTTTTGAGTATTCATCACTAGATTCATTCAGGCCCGGATTTATTAGGTGACATAATTTGTCATCATCAAATATTGTGATGCCAAATTTTATTATTTTCCGTAAACATAATTTGTCCTAACCTGCTCAATCAAGAAGTAATCAAGCTTTAACCATGAATGCTTCATAGTGTAAAGTCTAGTCAAATTGTCGATATCCTTCTCAATACGCCCAACAAATTTCCATGTCTTCTCTGTTGAAAATTCTTGGTCTATCTTTCACGTACTATGACTACAATCATACATTGAATTTTGTCTTCTGATTCATTTGACCACTGGAAAGTTCTGTTTGAAATAAATTCTACTTCTCCATTACATACTAGTACTTCCAGATTGCATTTTGGCCTTAAAAATCATCTGGGTTGCTGCTGATTCCGATTTCTTGAACTGGGATTCTCAAATTTCAACTACCAAAAACCTGAAAAAGGAAATAAAAAGAATGTTTTTGAGGTATGCACAGCGAGGCTTTGAGATTATTTGCTTTTTCTTTTGTTGCTTTCACATGGCTTTCTCTCAGTTGCCTCCATACCAGATGTCTACTATGGCGAAGCTCTATGAGTTGGTTCAAAATGATTCAGGTACATCGTTTCCTTGGAATAATGTACAAAAAGATTCAAATCCCTGTTCTTGGAATGGGATTTCTTGTAGCTCAACCAATTCATCTGTGGTAAAAATTTCTCTGTCTGGGTTTTCAATATCTAGCATAGAAATACTGCCTCTTGTGTGTCGGATTGATACCTTGGAGTCTCTTGATGTTTCCAACAATCATTTTAGCATAATCCCAAATGGATTCATCACAGGTTGTGTAGGAATCAAAGGATTGAAACTGATGAATTTCAGTAGAAATAAGTTGGGGGGTGCCTTGCCTACTTTAGCTGGTTTTGGTATGTTAGAGTATTTGGACTTAAGCCATAATTCTCTAAGTGGAAATATCAGCAAACAATTAGCAGGACTGGATTCACTAAAAAGTTTGAATCTTAGTAATAACAAGCTTTCTGGTGCTATACCTACTAATTTTGGTAAGTTTCATCTTTTGCAAGAGTTTCAATTGTCTGAAAATTTGTTTCAAGGTGAAATCCCGGTTGAATTGGTGAATCATGGTAATTTAAGTCTCATTGATCTTAGTTTTAATATGCTTTCTGGAGAAATCCCTATTAGGTTTGGTGAACTCTCGAAACTAGAATTTTTGCTTCTTTCGACTAATAACTTGGTTGGTGGGATTCCTAGTTCCCTTTCCAATATTACGTCTCTGTCTCGATTTGCTGCAAATCAAAATAATTTTTCCGGACATGTTCCTTCTGGGATTACTAGGTACCTGAGAAACTTGGACCTTAGTTTTAACTTGTTGAGAGGGACATTACCTGTTGATCTCTTATCTCAACCGAATTTGCAGTCTGTTGATCTGTCTTTGAATGCAATAGAGGGAACAATACCTGTTAATATCTCATCAACGCTTGTTCGATTGAGACTGGGAAACAATTCACTAAACGGGACTCTTCCATCTGCATCGTTTGGAAGCCTAAGTAATCTAACTTATCTAGAACTTGACAACAACATGCTTACTGGATCAATACCTCGAGAGCACGCCTCGTTTCAGAATTTGGCTTTGTTGAATTTAGCTCAAAACAGGTTGTCGGGGGGTTTGCCAGCAGAACTAGGGCAGCTTACGAATCTTCAGGCTATTTATCTTCAGCAGAATAATTTTGTCGGGACGATACCGTTTCAACTGATGAATTTGAAAAGATTGCAGATTTTGAATATTAGCTGGAATTCATTAAACGGGTCGATCCCGGCTTCAGTTTCAATGTTGAAGAATCTAATCAAATTGGATTTGCGTGGGAACCGTCTCTACGGTTTACTTCCTGATTCCATTGGCAGCTTGGAGTCTCTCCTGGAACTCCAACTTGGAGACAACCGATTTAGCGGGAACGTTCCGGCATTACCCGTATCTTTAGCGATTGCTTTGAATCTGAGCAGTAATCTCTTTTCAGGACAAATCCCAACCACTTTATCTAGATTGACAGCATTGGAGATTATGGATCTCTCGAATAACAAGTTTTCTGGTGAGATTCCTGAATTTCTTACTCGTATGGCCGGATTAACTCAGCTGCTACTTTCCAACAATCAACTTTCAGGAACTATTCCAAAGTTTGGATCATATGTTCTTCTCAAAACAAGTGGAAACAAAAATCTGATAAATGCTACTACGCAAAACGCCCCTCCTCCTGCATTGCAAAACAGGAAAAAGAAAGTTTCTGTCGGAATCGTTTTAGGTGTAGCAGCTGCAGCTGCAGTGGCTGCTGTTTTGTTCACGTTAATCGTTGTATCTGTAACAAGAAGATATTACAGGGTCAGTGATGTTCAGACACAATCATCAGACGATGTCGTCGCTTCCGACCAGTTTCTTCTACAGGGAAATCTGACTCCAAATGGAATCCATAGATCAAACATTGACTTGATGAAAGCTATGGAAGCTGGTTTAGACCCTTCAAACATCATCTTAAGGACTAAGTTTTCAACCTACTACAAAGCTGTAATGCCGTCTGGTGTAACATATCTCGTAAAAAAACTTACTTGGAGCGACAAGATATTCCGATTGGGTAGCCATGAAAGATTTGGAGAAGAACTCGAACTTCTTGGGAGAATTACCAATTCAAATGTCATGATACCTCTAGCCTATGTCTTGACTACCAACAGTGCTTACCTGTTATATGAATTTACACTTAAAGGTACCCTTTTCGATATTCTTCATAATAATAGCACAGAAAACACGTTGAATTGGACAAGCCGTTACAGCATAGCAACCGGGATCGCCCAAGCTTTGGCATATCTACACGATCGCCCTTCTGGTTCGATTCTACTACTAGACCTTTGCAGCAGGAGTATTCTGCTGAAATCCCTTCATGAGCCTCTCGTGGGAGATATTGAACTATGCAAAGTCATAGATCCTTCCAAGTGCACAACAAGTCTTTCTATAGTTGCTGGTTCTGTTGGTTACATTCCTCCAGGTAATGAAAAACTTATAACTCGGGTAGTAATCGAGCCGAGCCGAGTCGAGTCGAGTCGATACTTCATACGGCTCGAGCTTGACTCGACTAAAAAAATTCGGGCTCGAAACTCGGCTCGAGCTCGATCGAGCCATAAAAAAACAAGATCGAACTCGACTCGCTAAATACTCTTTAGCTCGAATCGGCTCGTAAGCTCGATTATTTTCTTAGAATTCATTTAATTTTTAATGAAATATGGCAAGATCGAGCTCTCGACTCGAATAATGTTTTTTGAATTATAAAAAAAAATATATTTAATAATAAATTTAGGTGGGTTTTATCGGCACATATCAAATTACTTCCGGCTACCCTATTACTTCCGGCACCACAAAAAATTACTTCGGCACCACACTGTTTTAAAAAAGACGAACGTCATTCCCAATGGTGTTCCTCCTTCAACACCAACGTCAGTGTCACTGACGTTGGTGTTCAAGGAGGAAGATCAGTGGCCCTGACATTCACGTTATAAAAGTGGCACAACTTAAGGACGTCAGTCCACTGGTGTTCCTCCTTCAACACCAACATCAATGACACTGACGTTGGTGTTGAAGGAGAAACACCAGTGGGAATGACGTTTTGTTCAGCAGAAAAAATATTCAATAAATGGGTGTCAAAAGTAATTTGACATGTGCCGATAGAACTCACCTAAATTTAATTAATTAAATAATTATGTAATCAAGCTTGATAAGCTCGCGAGCTACTCCATTACTCTATTTTAAAACACGAGATCGGCTTGGTTAATTATTCGAGTAGCTCGACTCGAGCTCGAACTCGAAAAAAACCGAATCGAGTCAAACTCTCTTGCGAGTCGAGTACGAGTAACTCACGAGTAGCCCAGCTCATTTACGGTGAGCAGTACCGAGACTTTGAACTGAACTGCAACTCTAAAATGCATTTAAAGATTGAAACTTTCCTTGTTTTAAATTGCAGAATATGCATACACAATGAGAGTTACAATGGCCGGAAACGTCTATAGTTTTGGAGTTATTCTTCTTGAATTGCTAACAGGAAAGCAAGCAGTAAGCCAAGGAACTGAATTAGCCCAGTGGGTTCACAACACCTCATCACAACAAAATCAATGTGATAATATTCTTGATCTCAGGGTTAGTAAAACTTCTGTAGCTGTCAAGAATCAAATGCTAGCGGTTCTGAAAGTTGCGTTAGCTTGTGTCAGTCCGTCACCGGACACGAGGCCAAGAATGAAAATGGTGTTGAAAATGCTTTTGAATGCAAGATAACAGTGCATTGTGGTCACACACGGGAAATTTTTACATAGTGACTCTATTATTCGTGTGGAGGACAATATGTAGTTCAATCTGAACCATACAATTTCATTCCACAATGAAACTATGTGGTTTAGATTGATTCACACAGTGTCTCCACACCAATGAAGACGCTATACAAAAATTTCCCGTGACGAGAAATTTAGTGTCTTCACACGAATGGAGTCATTATGTAAAAATTTCCCGTCACACAGATAAAATTGCCAGTGAGCGTGTTTTCAGGGCTCTATATATAGGATACGGGCTCGTATTTTTGCCAGGTTTGAATATAATAGCAATTAGCTTCAAAGATTTTTTTTTTCCCGGGTGTAAAATATAAGGGTTTATTGTTAAAAATGACGATTTGATAGTAGAAATATGTAAACAGTAGAATTTTTTATTGTGCGAAAAGGACAAATGTTTATTCCATTATAATTTAAATTCTCTCCTATTTAATTACAAAAATGAATATATCTTTTGATCTGAACGTTAAAAGATCGTAATTCTTTTACCATATTTTTTTTTCGTTATCTTTATTTCGATGTCATTTCGAGGCCATTTTCGTCAAACAACGAAATATGGAAATAGTGGATTTGAAGTCAATTCCACTGAACCAAACAGTGGATTTGGGGTAACGAATAGTGGAATTGTCCTCATCGTCCAATTTGTATTCCACTGTCCTGATTTCTATTTTTTCACTCTTATTTGTCCTTCTAAACCACCCCCGATATATAATCAACAGAGAAGCTTGTTTAGCATTTACTGAGTACTAGTGCTTAGATTCAGATGTTTCATAAGACTAGGAATTGAGGTGAGACAAACGAATCGGTACTCATTAAACGTCGAGCTACATTTTCTTGTGAGAAATTTATGTCCAAAGCACGATTCGAACTTGATCAAAGATATACAAATAATGATTGAACTTAATTCTTTTAATATAAAGACATTAACCCGGTTTAGTGGCTTATGAATATCTAGAGAAGTTGATGGTTCGGTTCTCTTTTTAAGCGTCATGGTAAAAAGCTCAAGGGTTAGCCTTCATTTTCAAATAAGATTCAAATTGTACGAGCACTCATCAGCAATTTTACATGGCAAATTATTAGTGTATATATATTATACTAGTGGCGAATCCCACGCCGCGCAAGAGCGCGAGCGTGCGTGAGGATGTAAACGTAAAAGTTGAAAAAATATGAAAGTCATATAGTTTAAAAGATGAAGCGATTCACATAAACCAAATAGTTAGCTATGCATTTTTATTTATACTTAAGCCATATAGTTAAAAGATACATAGGTTTAGCTTCCATAACTTACAAAAGATACTTTGGAATATGATGATTTAAAAGTTACTGGTACCTATGCATTTTTATTGATTCCATACATTGTATATTTTAGTCTATGATACTCAGCATTGATATAACATACATCGGAGAATAGGAATAAATATTAATGTGATTTTTTCATCCGTTTTCATAAACTCCGGAAAAGAAACTGTAATAACAATAATACAATATATTTATTTTACGTATTCATAGTGATATTCGAATCCGTATAATTCTTTTTTTTTTTTAAGTTTTTTTTATTAAGAAAAGAAATAAACCTGGGAAAAAAAAGCCGAACGTTGCATCGATGTGCATATGAATATCAATGTGTATATAAATATATTATATAACAAAAAGACTACATGAACGTTTATTATTCCCTTTTTTTGAATACAATGCCGTTTTTTTACTAATAACCTTTTCTTTTAGATGACGGCACATGTCAAGCATACAACCTACCGTACGATGTATTTATTATATCTATTCATACTCATATTCGAATGCGTATAATTGTCTCTATAGAAAGAACGAAAAATCAATAATAATAGCGTATTCTAACCAAAAAAAATTGCTTGAGATGAAACCTCAAACCTATGTATATTTTACTTCATCGTACTCATTAACATAACATACATCGGGAAATAGAATTAAATATTAATGTGATTATTTCATCCATTTTCATAAACGATGATCATAAACGAATAGGAAAAATATAAACAACAATAATACACTATATTTAATAGATATAATTCTTTCTAAAGAAAAAAAAAACTACAGAGAAGAAGAGAAAGTGCTTGATATAGATATGTATATAGATACATCGTATCACATAGATGCATATATAGATACATCATATCATAAAATAGATACATGAAACTTCTTTCTCCAATTTTTTTGTTTTTTTCTAAAAATAAAATTCCGTTATTTTTCTTTTTTAATTTTTTGTTTAACAAAGAATATTAATGTGCTGTTCTCATCCGTTTTCATAGACAACGATGATAGATGAGTAAAGAAAAATATAACGAAAGTAATACAATACATTTAGTAGACATAATTCCCTGTAAAAAAAAGAAAGCTTAAAAAATAAGAGAAAGTGATTAATAGTAGATGTATATGTAGACACATCATATCACATAGATGTTTATATAGATACATTGTATGGCATTCCATATTTTTTATTTTTTTTTATTTTGGGTTTATCAAAAAATGTTAATGTGATGTTCTCATCCGTTTTCATAAATAATGAATTTTTTTTGTTCTAGATGTGTATATAGATACATCATATCACATAAATGCATATACATATTGGATACATCATATCAAGAAATGGATACATGAATCTTCTCTATGATTTTTTTTAATACAATTTCATATTTTTAAAAAATAAGACATAATTCCCTGTAAAAAAAAGAAAGGTTAAAAAATAAGAGAAAGTGATTAATAGTAGATGTGTATGTAGACACATCATACAAATAAATGTTTATATAGATACATTGTATGACATTCCGTATTTTTTTATTTTTTTTTATTTTTTGGTTTATCAAAAAATAATAATGTGATGTTCTCATCCGTTTTCATAAATGATGAATTTATTTTGTTCTACATGTGTATGTAGATACATCATATCACATAAATGTACATACACATTGGATACATCATATTAAGAAATGAATACATGAATTTTTCCTATATTTTTTTTTACTACAATTTCGTTTTTTTTTTTTGGGGGGGGTTCAAAAGAACCACACTATGTTTTTTTTTTAAAAATTTCCATGCTGACATGTGTCAAGCCCAGAGCTTGTCACGTGTCAGCCTCACATTCAATTTGGGTCTCTTTACAACATACATCGGGAAATAGAATTAAATATTAATGTGATTATTTCATCCGTTTTCATAAACGACGATCATAAACGAATAGGAAAAATATAACAACAATAATACATTATATTTAATAGATATAATTCTTCCTAAAGAAAAAAAAAAAAAGACCTACAAATTAGAAGAAGAGAAAGTGATTGATATAGATATGTATATAGATACATCATATCACATAGATGCATATATAGATACATCATATCATAAAATTGATACATGAAACTTCCTTCTCCAATTTTCTCTTTTTTTCTAAAAATAAAATTCCGTTATTTTTCTTTTTTAATTTTTTGTTTAACAAAGAATATTAATGTGATGTTCTTATCCGTTTTCATAGACAACGATTATATATGAGTAAAGGAAAATATAACGAAAGTAATACAATACATTTAATAGACATAATTCCCTGTGAAAAAAGAAAGCTTAAAAAATAAGAGAAAGTGATTAATAGTAGATCTGTATATAGACATGTCATATCACATAGATGTTTATATAGATACATTGTATGACATTCCGTATTTTTTTAATTTTTATTTTTGGGTTTATCAAAAAATGTTAATGTGATGTTCTCATCCGTTTTCATAAATAATGATTTTTTTTTGTTCTAGATGTGAATATAGATACATCATATCACATAAATGTACATACATATTGGATACATCATATCAAGAAATGAATACATGAATCTTCTCTATGATTTTTTTTAACACAATTTCGTATTTTTAAAAAATAAGACATAATTCCCTGTAAAAAAAGAAAACTTAAAAAATAAGAGAAAATGATTAATAGTAGATGTGTATGTAGACACATCATATCACATAAATGTTTATATAGATACATTGTATAACATTCCGTTTTTTTTTTTTTTTTTGGTTTATCAAAAAATAATAATGTGATGTTCTCATCCGTTTTCATAAATGATGAATTTATTTTGTTCTAGATATGTATATAGATACATCATATCACATAAATGTATATACACATTGGATACATCATATGAAGAAATGAATACATGAATTTTTCCTATATTTTTTTTACTACAATTTTGTTTTTCTTTTTTTTTTTTGGTTCAAAAGAACCACATTTTTTTATTATTTTATTATTTATATTTTTTCCATGCTGACATGTGTCAAGCCCAAAGTTTGCCATGTGTCAGCGTCACATTCAATTTTTTTGGAGTATCAAAAATTAATAATCTGATGTTTTCATCCGTTTTCATAAATGATGAATTTATTTTGTTCTAGATGTGTATATAAATACATCATATCACATAAATGTATATACACATTGGATACATCATATGAAGAAATGAATACATGAATATTTCCTCTTTTTTTTTACTACAATTTTGTTTGTTTTTTTTTTTTTTTTTTGGGTTCAAAAGAGCCACACTTTTTTTTTAAGCTGTACGTGTCAAGGCCAGAGCTTGCCACGTGTCAGCCTCACATTCAATTTGGGTCTCTTTACATAAGATATAGACACATCATATCACATAAATGTTTATATAGATACATTGTATGACATTCCGTATTTTTTTATTTTTTTATTTTTTGGTTTATCAAAAAATAATAATGTGATGTTCTCATCCGTTCTTATAAATGATGAATTTATTTTGTTCTAGATATGTATATAGATACATTATATCACATAAATGTATATACACATTGGATACATCATATGAAGAAATGAATACATGAATTTTTTCTATATTTTTTTTTACTACAATTTCGTTTTTTTTCATGCTGACACATGTCAAGCCCAGAGCTTGCCACATGCCAGCCTCACATTCAATCATATGAAGAAATGAATACATGAATTTTTCCTATATTTTTTTTACTACAATTTCGTTTTTTTTTTTTTGGTTCAAAAGAACCACACATTTTTTTTTCTCATCCGTTTTTATAAATGATGAATTTATTTGTTCTAGATATGTATACAGATACATCATATCACATAAATGTATATACACATTGGATACATCATATGAAGAAATGAATACATGAATTTTTCCTATATTTTTTTTTTACTACAATTTCGTTTTTTTTTCATGCTGGCACATGTCAGGCCCAGAGCTTGCCACGTGTCAGACTCACATTCAATTTGGGTCTCTTTACATAAGATATAGATAGATTAGCAAAATTTGATTTAGGGGGGTTTATTGGCACCCCCAATTTACTACTGGCACCCCTATTACTCCCGGTACCACAAAAAATTACTACGACACCCGGTGAATTTTTATAAAGGAAAAGAAACACCGGTATGACTAACGTTCCCTATATAAAAAGTGTTAAAACTTAGAAACGTCAGTTCATGACTTTCCACTGGTGGTCCTTGTGGCACACCGTCACTGACGTTGGTGTTCAACAAGGAACACCAGTGTGACTGACGTTTTTTTCATCCGAAAAAATAATCAAAAAATAGGTGCCGGAAATAAAAACGAGGGTGCTAATAGAACCCACCTTGATTTATTTGTACACATTTATTATCGATACTCTAGAACATTCCTATTTTATGTATATATACTACACTTGTACATTCACAGAGATCAATAGAAATCATTTTCAATTAATACCATCATAATACAAATATCACGTACATCTAATAATTTCAAATTTGATGTACATATCACATACGATACGACCCTCGCACGATTCATCAAAAGGACACATCGGCCTTATCTAGTTTACATCGGAGGGGGGGGGGGGGGTTGTCCCCCTTGTATGTAAGTCCGTGTGAAATCATGCATTTGCATGATGATATGCTTGTCTAAGTGTGATATGCACTTGTATGTGTTTCATTCTTTCAAAAATGTGCCAAATAGACTTGTAAACAATTCTTCTACATCATGTTAATATCCGTATTTTACTTTGATTCATCCGGCATTGACATAAAAATGTTTTACGTGATACTACTATACTTGATCATCCGAGATTCCGATGTTCTATACTTTTATCTGTATGTGCGCTTGATCATCCGAGATTCCGATGTTCTATTCTTTTATCTCTATGTGCGCGCTTGTGCGTGTCTACGTTCAAAGATGTTGCCACAACATAAAGAGAATCCGGTATGTGTGGGTAGATGGGCAGAGGCGGAGGTACTCTTTCCACAAAGGGGTTTACGGACCCCGCTAAAACATAAAATAAATGTTAAGTTTACCTATAGAAAAAAAAGTTAGACCCAGCTGAACAATTTTTTTATTCTTAAAATTATTTTTAAACCCCGCTGAACAATTTTTCTGGATCCGCCACTACGTGGGTGGTGTGTGTGTGTGGGGGAGGGGGGGGGGGGGTGCTAGTGCGTCACTGTGTACCAATGCTTAGAAGTCTTTTAAGACTTAATGTATAGGCAATATTTTGATTTTGAATTGCTTATTATATCATTTTTAACGATGACCAAAGATAACGACGAAATATAGTCACATTAAATCACATTCTTAATAATTGTGTTTCTGACAACTGCCTCAGACTTTTAAAAACGGAAAGAGTATAACTTATGAAAACAAAACAGAAGTACAAAAATAAATGACATTCATCACTAATTCAACTGATAATACACTGCTAAAATATGACCAAGAATTGGTTTGTACTATCAAAACCTTCTGAACATTTCAACAATTGAGAAAAAGTAATGGAGTTCTCTTCTGAAGAAGTACAGTATATAGGAGCATTTTATTAGAAGGTCCAGTATAACAAGGATCTAAATGCTCTCAACTATAGATAAAAGACTCATCAATGGTGTTTTGTTAATGCCAAAAAAAATCATTCGAAATTCGGTATATATTCTTCAAAATGAGAGCGAACATGCATGTTCCAAATGATCATTCATCAAAAGCTTCAAGGTGGAAGAAACTTGAAAACGCTGAAAATAACCAACCGTCATGGACACTGAGAAGAACTAAAACGTTAGGTCTTTAGGATCTTCGATTATCTGAGCTAGGGTTTGCAAGAAGGAAGCCAGATCAGCACCGTATATCACACGATGATCCGCGGTTACATTGACCTACAAAAAAACGAGAGTGATGAATCTCTTAAGGCAAATATGATACAACCTCTAAAAAATCCTTCTTTTTAGAGTTTTTCACACGTATTAAGAATGGTGTATGAATGTCTTTTTAGAGGTTTTCACGCGTACTAAGAATGGTGTAAATGTGACAAAATGCTAGTCAAGATGAATGTGACATTACCTGCATTTGGTTTTTCATGCCAATTCTGCCATCCTTGGATGCAACCACGGTGGGCTGAGAAGCCCCAACAGCCATTATTGCTCCCTGCAAACCAAGGGAGAGCTTAAATATGATAGCCAAGAAAAATATATACGGAATAACTGTTACAAGAAGGTTATACCAATTGGCATGAATCATATCCTTTTATTTTTGCTTTATTTCACCATACAAACCTCTACTGTGTGAGAGAGAACAGGAATGAAAGGATATGATGCATATGTCACTCGTAAATACATTCATACAACGGTTGTATCATTAAGTTTCTCGCCATACAAGGAAGAAGTAAGTAACATAGTAAAACTCCAAGACTTACCGTTCCTGGTGGTAAGATGGCATCAAAGCGATCAACACCGAACATTCCAAGGTTAGATAAAGTGAAAGTGCCTGCAATGCACACACCAAATCGTGATCTCTTATGTCAATCTGATGATCAAGACAACAAGAACAACAGGCACGGATAACATGATCTTCTTTCATGAGCTTAAGAAAGTATCAGCACTCTTGCTTCATGCAAATTTATACATAACTGCAATATATATTCATATCTTGGGGGACGTAGCTACCAGGTGAAGAGTTCATCCGTTACAGAGCCTTGAATTTAAGAAATTCAATTAGTTTTTCAATTTAATAAAGTTTCCGAGAACATGACTTCCTAGAATTCATCATTTGGGAACAAAAAAGGGAATCTTTTCACCAGTATATGATTAAATGAACTTCATTTTACTAAATACTTTGTAGGGCTTCATGCATAATTCAAATATAGGTCATGCGCTTCCTGAATCAAATTTCAGCTTCTTTGTTGAAGCAAGAATTTCCTAAAACAGAATCCGAACTTCTCTCCGTCCTGTCTCTGTCTCTGACTCAATAGGAATGGATTCACTCTGCAGGTCTGTTAATGTGTTTCTGAGTACTTACCTGATTTGCTTCCCTAATGTTCAGGTGTCCTATTATTCTGCTTGTGCAATATTCGCTAATGGAGTTGCATAATTGCAGAATAAGTTGTCTTTAGGGCATCTTAAATAAAAAAAAAGGCTCCCAGTGCATGGAAGCACTCTGCCTAGTGAAGGTATGCACTCCCACCTTATATTTCTATAACAGGTTGTACCCACAGCTCGAGCCCATGATCTCTTGCCATTACAGCGACAAATTTTACTGCTAAATCCAGACTATTGATAGAAACTCTAAACAGTTTTCGTGGCACATTACATCAGAATTCAAAGGCGGAACCAAGCATGTGGTGACATAGGAAAACTGCAAAGTAGGACGATTAAGAAAACAATAAAAAAAAAATTGGTTTATAAGGTTTTTAATTTCTTGTTGGAAATATGAATGTACAAGCTCATATTAATATCCTCATTCATTTGCTATCACTAATCAAATTAGCTGCAAGTATTTTATTAATCATTTCAACAGAAACCAAAGATAGTGTACCTGTACTGTATTCATTAGGCTGGAGCTGCTTGGCCCGTGCCTTCTCAACTAACTCTTTCCACTTTCTCGACAGAGAGTATATGTCCACCTTAAATATGTCATTATCAAGATTCAAGGTTCAAAAGTTATTTCATTTAAAGGTAGGCACAGAATCAACCATCAAAAGTAAAGTGTGAAAAAATCAAAATCAAAATCAAAATCAAAACCTTGTCAGCATCTTGAAGCACAGGAGTGATTAAACCACCGTCAATGGCCACTGCAACTGCAATGTTGATACTGCTATTGTATGTGAAACTCTTGCCATCTCTACAACTGGAATTAACCACAGGATGTTTAACCAATGCAAGCGCAGTTGCCTTCGCAAGCAGCGCAGTCATTGTCACGCCCTTTGACTTAATCTGCAGGCACAAATTATCCGTTACTGACTGTTCTCCACCTATTCACAAATAGCTTAAAGGAGGATCATAGATATTCTCACTTAAGCAAATAAACATCAAATCTTCCTCTATAACAAACATCCCTACCAGTCCAATCATCTATCTAAATCTACAAAGCCTGTGTCTTTCTATTAATCTACAGCCCGGCTGCAATAATGAAACATTACCCACTAACTTTTTTCAAATTGGGACATATTTTTTATCAAGCTGTTCCTATGAACTATTATAAACACCATCCAATACTTCATCAATTCGATCAATACATATCTACAATGTAAATAACATCATAAAGCATAAAACTTTCTAAAAACCCACAAAGAAATTAACAATTCATCACATAAAAGGACATTCATAGCAGGCATTCACCTTCTTGTACAAGGCATCAAGGGCATCTGTGG
Source organism: Gentiana straminea (assembly GCA_036785695.1). Lineage (NCBI taxonomy): Eukaryota > Viridiplantae > Streptophyta > Magnoliopsida > Gentianales > Gentianaceae > Gentiana > Gentiana straminea. The sequence continues at coordinate 211,745 of JAVUPR010000365.1, forward strand.
TTATTGTATACCCGACCCTGAAAGTCGGCACAGACAAGCTCTCGACCATATTCCTACTCACAGCATTCTGCATTGTCGTAAACGGCACCACAGACCCCAATTCTAGTCCACCACCAACCTTCTTCTCCTTCTCCACTACTACAGTACTCGCCTCAGCCGCTTTGGCAGCGGCTCCGGCAACCACAGCAGCCTCTACATCCTTGGCTACCACTCTCCCATTAGGCCCACTCCCTAACACACCCCTCAAATCCACCCCTAGATCCCTAGCCAACTTTTTTGCATAGGGGGATGCCACCACTCTCTTCCCTCCTTCCGACGCCGGGTGAATCCCAGACCCTACCACAACCTCTTTCAGCTCTATTTTCCCAGGGGCAGAGGAATCATCTACATTATTCGACGGTACCACACTAGAATCAACCGAAACAGACTCTGGTGATGAAGTGGGCGACGAAGCAGAAGGCGATGAAGCTGCGGCAGAAGATGATTTCTGCGATTTAGCAAGGGCAATTTCCTCCTCGGACTCAGCTAAAAGAGCAATAGCAGAGCCGACGGGAGCTGAGCTACCTTCATCAACAATAATGGCGGCTAAATAGCCATCATAGAAAGACTCAACGTCCATGTCAGCCTTGTCAGACTCAACAACAACGACGGATTCACCTTTGTTAAGCTTGTCCCCTTCGGATTTAACCCAGCTGACGATTTTCCCCTCAGTCATTGTAGAACTCAAAGCAGGCATGAAGATCTCTCGGATCTTCGATTTGGTTACCAAACGGGTAGCCCGAACGGAACCTCCAGGATGGGTGGAGGAGATGAGGTGTAAAGATGGTGGCATAGTGGGGATGAAGGTGGATTGAAGAAGGTGCGACATTGTAGAACTCTCTGGAGTTGTGACAATGTGTGATTAGGAAAGAAGAAGGGAGGGGGAGGTGGGGGGTTTTGCAGTGAATTTGGGTGGGAAATTCTAAGGAAGCATTCTCGAACACATCGAAAGAGGACGGAGGCCTCAACAAACTTATTACCGGTTTGAAATGGGAAATGTTTTTATAACACGTCTCTTTCCAAAATACTCACAAAATTTAAGTCTACTTGAATTTTTTCATATAGATAACATTGGCTGAATTGTTTATCTGTCATTAATTTTAATGAAAAAAATTTAACAATTTTATTTAATTGTTATTAATGTAAAGTGCTGAACATATAATAAATTAGGGTAAAAAAAAAACGTAATAATTCATTTTCTAAATAGACTTACATTTGAGGCAAAACCAAATTACTTTATATTTTGGGACGGAGGTAGTACTTTTGAAAATTTCTGCGAGAAAATGTTACCCACTTTATGTGGGTGGAAATTATTCCTCACTTACTTCATTTACACCGTAGACCTACGTGGATTAATCGGAAGAGCGCGCGGTTTGAATAATATATATATATATATATATATATATATATATATATATATATATATATATTTCTTCGTCAAGAGAGCAATTTCGAAGAGCCGTCTTAACATCCATCTTCCAGATCTCAGAATCTAGACATGTAGCAATAGAAATGAGAATGCAAAAGGATTTTAACATGCCTACGAACGAGAAAGACTCATCATAATCGACTCCCTCTTTATGTGTATAACCATTTTTCATCAACCTAGCTTTGAAGGTTTCAACCTTCCCATCCACACATCTCTTTTCTTGTAGATCCATTTACCGCTCATGGGTTTTACACCCTCAGTGCAATCTACAAGTTTCCAAACCGAGTTAGAGTACATCAACTCTATATCTTGATTAATTGCTTCAATCCATTTATCTTTATCAAAATCATCTATAGCACTCTGGAAGGACAATGGATCGTCTTCCAATCCATCAGAGATGGCAACATTAGCCTCTTCATACATTTCATACCGAATCCGCGGCCGAGCCACTCTTTCAGTACGTCTGAGTGGTCTAGAAATATCTGGATTATTCATGGCGTTTTTAATGTTATCAGTGACAACACTTGTCACCAATGGCCTGACTGTGTCAGAAAGTAATTCCTCGAGTAATACTTTACCCTGAGGCTTGAAGTCTATCATGTGATAATCCTCAAGAAACATGGCATTAGTAGAAACTATCGCATTGTACTATCACATTGTAGTCATCTAGTTCACAAAACAGGCCTCCTCTCATCCCCTTAGGATAGCCTACAAACATATATACTTTTGTACATGCTTCAAATTTACTTGTCTGCAGGTCTTCCAGCACATGTGCGTGACACCACCATGTGCAAAAGTGTTGTAAACTAGGTTAATTCATTTTCCATAATTCTTTAGGTGTCTTTTTGACAGACTTTGAGAGAACGACATGTTAGTGTAATGCCCTAAACCCAATCGGATCAGACTCGATCCAAACAGTTCAGATCATTTCTACTATACTTTTATTTTTATACATATAATAAATGACATTTACGTTATTATATATTGTTCATTTAATAAACCAATTATGATATTGAATATAATAACGTCCTTATTATTAAACCGTGATAAAGAAATCATAATAGAGATTATGATCGTAAAATTGTAATTTAGTCAAAAATTTATTGGAGTTCTCCTCATTGTCTTAAAAAGTGTTAAGTTGACTATTATGCGAAACGAGTTTAAGAAATGCTATTTTTCACAATCAAGTATAATAAATATAGATAGAGTAAAAATATGGATACTAAATATAAGCGAGTTTTATTGGTATCACGAAACTAATTCCGACACCATTTTTTTTGAGTATTTTTCTTTTACTTTCAGCACCACACATGACGAACATAATGCTCAGTGACGTTCCTATAAATTTCACTGTCACCGGCGTTACCTCGTAAAAGTTACATCAGTGCCGGTGACGTTATTCACCAGTGACACTATGATATAAAAATAACGCCACTGCCATTGACGTTATTTAATATTTAAGCAAATGCAGTCGGCCCAAGTGCCTTGGCCAACAAGATAAATAACTAGGGTTTTATAATATTTGTTTCACCGTTTTACCCTTCTTGTAATTCTATATAATACTACTTGTACTTGAGATTAAATCAATGAAATCACAGTTATTACGTTTAATATGGTAGCAGAGCTTTTGACACTCATCTCTCATGATCGTCTCTCCTAAAATAACCTAACCCTAACCCGCCGCTGCTTTTATTAGTCGGAATCCATGGCTGAATCTACCCCTCAAGCCGGCAACACGTCCAGCATTCCTTCCCCTTCTTCTTCTTCTCTTTCAGCATATCCCTCCTTCACCCCATCTTCTACTATCCACATCACTAAAATCACTCGACAAAATTATCCACTATGGCGTGCACAATTGCTTCCCTATCTCCGTGGCCAAGGAGTTTTGGGTTATGTTGATGGTACGATCAAACCTCCTCCTGCAACCATTACCGCCGAAGAAATCACCACCCATAATCCGGCATATGATCATTGGCTCAAGCAAGATAGTCTCATCCTCTCTACAATTACATCTTCTCTCTCGGATGGCGTTTTGTCTCAAGTTTATCACGCAACAACATCAGCAGAAATCCGGAAATCCTTGCAAAATAGCTTTACATCGCAGTCAAGGGCTCAGCTTGTTCACCTTCGCACCAAGATGGCAGCAAACTGCAAGGGCACTATGTCGGCCACGGACTATTTCATGACGCTTAAGCGTATAGCCGATGATTTGAATATGGTTGGACACCCATTGAATGATGATGATTTAATTGCTTATGTGCTCCCAGGAGATTCCCTGGTCACGCTCCTCTCCACCCGATCAGAGCTTTCATTGGATGAGCTGTACTCTTTGTTGTTGACAACTGTGTTAGGAAATCCTAGTTTAACGCAGCGGAATTTAAAATTTTGATTTCCTTTTCTAGATCGTCTTCGTTTAATGTAATAAACACGTTAAGTAGTTTGACAGAATATATATAAGATCGTCTCTTTGACCGTCAACTGAGAGTAGTCCTGTGCGCAAGCCGTCCACGCATCCGGCCTCTATCGTTGATCCACACGAACTCCTCGCCGGAATCCTCCTAGGATTGCTATCAGAAAAACTCCGGCTGCTAGACCGGCATTTTCCCTCTCTCTCTAACTCTCTACTGGAAGCTCTCTATTTTACACAAGAACTGTTAGCTCTTGTAATTGTGATATACAAAGGAGCCAGTCAACCCCTTTCTTATATAGAGGAAGTGGCGCCCCATATGTGCCCTAATCTGATTATGAGAAGCTTCCTAGAAGATAGATGAAAGAGAAAAACCTTTTCCCAATAAAATAAGGAAAATCACTTAGATTGATTTATCTCTTTTATTATAATATCATATATTAAATAAAAACTAAATATTGCCAATATCTTATATTGAATATATTTATCTTATTACCATAAATCTATTTTTCTAAAATCAATTAATATCCAATATTAATATTATGGTAATCTTATTAATTAAATTGCATAATTCAAGTGTATCTTATACACTTATGTTCTGTGGCCCAAATGCCAATTTATTGGCTTCCGGAATATTCTTTAATTAATATAATTTATGTATAATTAATATCTTGTATTTTATTTATTCATAATAAATAAATACCACCATATTAATTTACCATTATAACCTTTATAGTCTAGAGATAAACTTTCCTTATTTGGTTATCAACTATAACCGCATTTTAATCCGACTCGATGTTCATATGTGTGTGACCCGATAGGCTTCCGAATATGTTGGCCGTAGACACAAAGTGCAAATTACGAAAATGCCCTTCATACCTAATGATCACGGGATAGCGTCTAGCAACGCACCGTGACCCTCAATCATCGGAAGAGTCAAATGCAAGGACTACTACCTTTCATGTGAAGCAGTTACCGTGTAAGTTACAATCCTATCGCAATAATAATATCCATACGATCGTATCTCGAGTGTCAATATAGTAACGATCATATCTTATAATATGGATATCATGCTCTCTCGGAATAACACATTTACTCCCACTTTGCAAAGATTCTCGAAAGCTAGACATTCCTAATAAGAAGTCTATTTCGGATATTCAATCCTAATCATAGGATATGCGATTCCCGGACGACCAAACATGTATACTCCGCATGCTTCAATATCATACTCAATCACTACCGCATGATCGCCCCATGGATAGGGGAAATCTCAATAGTGTCAAAGCATTACAATCCACACCGTGATGCCATGAAGACTCTGGTCTTAAGGATAATTACACAACCGCCACATAGTGTGACACTTAACGTAAGTGGTCAGTCTAACGTACGCATTCTCTAATACACGTCCCCATACAGTCCAAGTGTCTCTACACTTCGATAGACGAGATCTATCCCTATCTTTTATAAGATATAAGACATCCAATATGTTCTAGCCTGATCATACTATCAATGTCCCATTTGACAGTACATACGACTGAAGACATTTAAGCATCAAACTTATTAAAGTGATTAGAGATCTCATCAACCATAATCACTATCATGGTTTCTCTATCACAGTTTGACACTAGGGACGTTACTATGTATATACAACCAATAACATGAAAATAAACAATATATAATAACAAAAGTGCTGTTATTAATCATAATAAAGTTATTACATGAACTAAAATAGACTGTAAATGACCCAACCCGGTCGGATCCCGTCCAACCCGATTTGGGTTTAGGACACATATTCAACAATCTCCCACTTGGCCTAAAGCCAATCACCCATATGCCTAAGCCCTTGCATGTGAACATATTTCTCATGCTTTGCTTGTGACAATGCCTTAGTTAACGGATCAGCTATGTTATCATCCGTGTGGACTTTCTCTATCTTTACATCTCATCTATCTACTATCCCTCTAATCAAGTGATAGCGTTGTAGCACATGTTTGGAATTTTGATGAGACCTTGGCTCCTTTGAATGAGATATCGCCCCATTGTTATCACATTACAGTGGCACTGGACCTTCAATGGAGGTAACAACACCAAGTTCAGTAATGAACTTCTTCATCCAAACTGCTTCATTTGCCGTCTCCGAGGCTACTATGTATTCGGCTTACGTTGTAGAGTCCGTAGTAGTCTCCTGCTTGGAACTCTCCAGCTCACTGCTCCGCCGTTAAGCGTGAAACCAAATCCAGACTGTGACTTAAAGTCATTCTTGTCGGTTTGGAAACTGGCATCTGTATAACCTCATAATACTATCGTTCTCAAAAACCGGGAACATATCCCTAGTATGTCTCATGTACTTGAGAATATTCTTGACTACAACCCAGTGACCATCACCTGGGTTGGACTGGTACCTACTAGTCGTACTAAGAGGGTACGAGACGTCTAGTCTAGTGCACAACATGGCATACATGATGGACCCGATAGCCGAAGCGTAAGGGATCCTACTCATTTGTGCTCTTTCCTCCCCTGTCTTAGGACTCATTCCCTTCGACAGGTAGACCCCATGTGACATGGGCGGCAATCATTTATTGGACTGCTCCATGTTGAATCTCTTCAGCATCTTGTCTATATAGGTGGATTGCGACAGACCGAGCAACCTCTTAGATCTATCTCTATAGATCTTGATTCCTATAATATAGGCTACTTCACCCAAGTCCTTCATGGAGAAGTTCTTGGATAACCAAGCTTTGACTGACTGTAACACATGCACATCATTCCCTATGAGCAATATGTCGTCTACATAAAGCACTAGGAACATAATGACACTCCCATTAACCTTCTTGTAAACACAGGGCTCATCTTCATTCTTGATGAAATCAAACTGTTTGATTATCTCATCAAAGCGAAGATTCCAACTCCGAGAAGCTTGCTTTAATCCATAAATGGATCTTTGCAGTTTACACACCATCCTGGCGTCATTGGTTGTTAAACCCTCGGGCTGTGTCATATACACCTCCTCAGACAGGTTCCCGTTAGGAAAGCTATTTTCACATCCATCTGTCAGATTTCATAATCATGGTATGCTGCAATAGCGAGCAAAATTCTAATGGATTTTAACATAGCAACAGGCAAAAAGGTTTTGTTATAGTCAACTCCTCGTCTTTGCTTAAAACCTTTTGCCACTAACCTAGCCGTGTAGGTAGTCACGTTACTGTCCATATCGGTCTTTCTCTTAAAGACCCATTTGCACCCTATAGGAACTATTCCTTCAGGTGGATCAACCAAATTCCAAACTTGGTTGTCTTTCATGGATTCCATTTCAGAATTCATGGCATCTAGCCATTTCTCTTTGTCATGCCTTAATAGCACTTCCTCATAAGTTCTAGGGTCCTCATTTCCATGAGATACATGCTAGTGTACCTTTCGGGTTCACGGCGTTCCCTGGTGGATCTTCGAGGTGCTAGTGTGTATACGGTAGAGGTTGGCGTCACATCAGTGTGTGGCGTCTCCTCTACTTCTATCAACTGACTGTTATCCGTAGGTGGTTCTTGAATTTCTTCAAGATCAATCATACTCCCACTGACCCTATCCAGAATTAACACTTTTTCCAGAAAGTGGCCAGTCCTGGAAACAAACACCTTATGTTCTCCTGGATGGTAAAATTGGTATCCCCTAGTTTCTCTGGGATAGCCCACAAACATACATTTGTCTGATCTAGCCTCTAATTTGTCAGGAATCATCCACTTCACGTAAGTCGGACAACCCCAAGGTTTAAGACATGCCAGATTCGGTTTCTTCTTAGCCTATACCTCGTATGGTGTAGAATTAACCGTCTTTTTTGGAACTCGGTTCAGTGTATAGGATGCGGTTTCTAGAGCATACCCCCAAGATGATTTTGGGAGAACTGCATAGCTCATCATGGATCGTACCATGTCTAACAAGGTACGGTTCCTCCTTTCAGACACGCCATTCATTTGAGGCGTTCCAGGAGGTGTCCATTCAGGTAGAATCTCATTCTCCTTTAAGTAGTCTTGAAACTCTCCATCTAGGTATTCACCACCTCGATCGGATCGAAGTGTTTTGATTTCTTTACCTAGTTGTTTCTCAACTTCACTTCTGAACTCCTTGAATTTTTCAAAGGCCTCAGACTTATACTTCATTAAGTACATATAACCATAGCATGAATGGTCATCAGTGAAAGTTAAAATAAAAGTATCATCCTTTGGCTTGAATTGACATTGGGCCGCATACATCAGTATGTATGAGCTCAAGTAACTCATTGGATCTTATCCCTTTGCCACTGAAAGGTGACTTTGTCATCTTGCCAAGTAAACAAGTCTCGCATGTATCAAACGATTCGTAATCGAAGTGATCCAATAATCCATCTTTATGGAGTTTGGAAATGCGGTTCTTATTTATATGGCCAAGTCTACAATGCCATAAGTAGGATTCATTCATTTCATTTGTTTTGGCTTTCTTGTTGTTTATATTAAGTACTTCAACATTCACATCTAATATGTAGAGACCATTGCTAAGTATGCCAGTACCATAAAAAATTCCATCACGTGAAAAAGAATAACATTTATTCTCAAACGTAAAAGAAAATTCTTCAACATCCAATGATGAAATTGAAATAATGCTCTCCGTAAGAGCAGGAACAAAATAACAGTTATTGAAATCTAGTACTAGCCCACTGGGCAATGAAAGAAAATAAACTCCTACGGCAAGTGCAGCAACACTTGCTCCATTCCTAACGAGTAGGTCCACCCCTCCTTTCCTCAGTTCTCTAGTTCTTCTTAGTGCCTGCATAGTCGTATAAATATGAGAACCACAACCAGTATCTAATACTCAGTGGTTCGACTTAGAAGAAGCAATATTGATCTCAATCATAAACATACCTGAAGCCGATGTGGCGGTGGTGCCGCCACCGCCTCTCCTACTTTTTTTTTTCTTTGTGTGCACTAATTACGAATCAATATCATAAATGATTTAATCTCTTGGATCTAATTTACTACTTGAATAAAAGATGCTTATTGCTTAAGCTCAAAGACCGCTCTGATACCACTGTTAAGAAATCAATCGAGTAGCGCAGAGGAATTTAAAAAATTGAATTCCCGATCTAGGATCGTCTCCGTTTAAACAATAAACATATAAGAGAGAGGACAGTACTATTACCTTGGTTGATCTAAATGATCGACGCTTTGACCGTCCGGTAGGAGTAGTTGTGCGTGAGCCGTCCAAGTGTCCGGCCTCTACCAGTTATCCACACGAGCACCTCACTGGAATCCCACCAAGGATTGCTATTAGAAAAACTCAAATGCTATGTCGGCCTTTTCTCTCTCTACATTCTCTCTCTAAGAAACTCTCTTATTGTTCACAAGAACAATTAGCTCTTGAAATTATGGTGTACTATACAAGAGCTTGGCAACCCCTTACTTATATAGGCATATGGGGCGCCCCTTGTATTCTCAAAATCCTTGGGGAACAAGTCTGGAGTAGAGTGGAGAGAAAGAAACATTTTCCTAATAAAATAAGGAAAATCCTTAGATTAATTTATCTCATTTAATTTAATATCTTATATCAAATATTTTCAAGATATTGTCATTATCTAATATTGACTATCTTTATCTTATTACCATAAATCTATTTTTCCAAAATCAATTAATATCCAATATTAATATCCCGATGATCAAATCTTAAGGAAGAAGAATCTACCCGTGGTACCAAAGCCGTTCAATGCCCGCACCGCTTCAAAACCTCCTAGGCCCACCTCACGACCTATTCACACCGTCCTCCGCCCCACCACCTCCACTACATCCACCATACTTATACCTCCACCTCCACCTTTCACTGCTGGACCTTCCACCACACCTATACCTCCACCTTCTACACCAACAACCGGGGGGCCGTGGCTTAGTGAGCGAGCAGGGGCTTCTCATTGCCCATAAACAGCGGGATTGGATGGACAGTCTGAGGGTGACACTGAATGGCATAGTGGAGAATCAGCGGGTATTCGCTCAGGAGAGGCAGATTGAGCTCCCTTCATTGGATTTGGATGTCTCACCGTTTCAGTATACTCCAGAGATTGAGGAGGACTTGCAGAGGGTCATAGAGGATTCGTTTGTTGATGAGCCAGAAGAGGGATTTGATGACATTGCTTTGGATGATTTGATTGGGACAGCGGGGGCTGGGACAGAGGCAGTTAGGACAGAGTCTTTGCGGCAGACCTACACGGACCGAGAGTGCGGTGCAAAGTGGTTGCACCATCATCGAGCACACCTGACTCCACCACTGATGGACAGGGCACTGGAGCAGACTAGCCGTTTTCTTGCACTTTACTGCTTACATTTATTTTGCTAGTTCTGTTTCAGCTACTTTTGATATTTTTTTCTATTATTCTGACTGATCCACTTCACTTTTGCATACACGTGCACTTACTTTTGAGCCCCTGAGGCCTGCTTGACCGTGTATGCTTTCCTTTTCTTTGACTTTTACTGTGGGATGACATGGATTTTTTTTGTATTATTGGTTTATACCTGATGCATGGATGTTTTGTTTTCATTTATCCTATTGTATCCTTCCATTGCATATCCCGTATTCCCCCTCTTTATGCTTTGATCTCGTCACTGTGACATGAACTCGTTATTTTATGCACCCGCTTACCCTACTGCTTGCTTTATAGCACGCGGATTCCGTCCCGTGCATGCGCTGTCTTTGTTTCTGTTGATCTCGCTCTAGGTTACGGGATGGATTCACACGAGGTTGTCACGAGTTTCGAGTCACGATTGCGCCTTTCTGTCGGGTCTTTTGGTCAAACAGCTAAGTCTTTTACTCTTTTTATCTCTCACACACTGAGGACTGTGTTTCGTTTAAGTGTGGGGTGGGAGACTTAGCCGTTCTCTTGTTTCTTATTGATAAATGTGCTTAATATGTGTTATACTTAGCCTATGACCGGGCTTGAGTCGATTTTTGGGTAATTTTTTTAAAATTTTCAAGTGTTTCCAACACTGTGTTGTGTGTGCTATGTCCATATTCAAGTGCTGGCCACCTTAGTAGGGCCCCGAACGTGTACGCTTCGGTTTGATATTGTCTTGAGAATAGAGTCTATTAATTTCACGTAAGCTATACTGTGTGCACAATTTGATTGCTACCACCTCCTATACCACTAGTCTCGAGGCGAAATAGAAAGGTTCACCTAAGTAGGATACGGGATGACGGTCATGGCGTCTCTTTGACCCTACCAAAGCCAAATAAACCTTATCCCGAACATTAGACCTTCGTAGCCCCTCTCAGCCTTGATGGAATGGTCTGACCACCATTCGTTTTATAGCCGTTTTGTTACTTAGTCAGAAACCTACCGTGAGCCTTAATTATGGTCACATTTCCTTCATTTACACCTTACGAGTGGACTTAGTCTATTGTTAGGCCACACTTGCCAAGGCAAGTGTGGGGTGGGGGGAAATGATGTCTTGTGATGGGTTGGTGTTTCCTCGGTTTGGAGCTATAAGGAGAAGATGAGCTCGTTTGGGCCTAGTGTTTGGGTTTGGCCCAAAAAGAAAAGAAAAATCTGTGAAATCCCTTCTTTCTTTCAAAAAAAAAAAAATCAAGAACAAAGTTCAAAATAATCTGAAAAGTTCTCAAAGAATAAGAGTTTGGAGTGTATATAAATAAAGGGTTGGAATCAAAGGGATGAGCTCAAAAGTTATATTTATGATGTTAAGGGTTGGGATAGTGAGATAGGTGCTAATGTATTCGATCTCGCCTCATGATGCTTGAAACATAGTTGAATTAGGCAATGAGTTCGGATATGTTAGTATCCTGTGGTTCCCAAAGTGTTAAAACAATCAAAAGGAGTTTGGGTGGTTTGTATGGTAGAAATAAGGTGGTACACTTGTTGATTAGGTTCACTCGTACTTCTTTTTCTCCAGTTACCAAAATATCCTTTTCGATTAACCGAAATTACCCTAGCCTAACATTATAGCCTATCAAGTCCAACCCGATCGTGTTCAAACTTAGTGACCTTGATTAGTGGAGAGGGTAGTTGGTATGAGACGGTTGGTAGACTTTTGGTCGGGATTCAAGCCCGACAATCATTTTGAACACTTGGATATAGCTCGGCACCACACACACTCTATTTTCTTGATAATGTTATAACCGGTGTCTATGTGTTCGTGTCTCCTACTTTGTAGTTACCTCGAGGGTGTGGGTAGTAGCACCTACGTCACAACGTTGAACCCCTTGGTTGCTTTGAAACGCCTAGTTTACTCGAGGGCGAGCAAAGGCTAAATGTGGGGTGGTTGATGGGAGTCAACTTTACGTGACTCCGGTGCATTAATTACCCCCGTTTACCACACTTTCAGCACATTTATGGGTGAATTAGACCGTTTTCAGGGTGTTATCGTGAGCTTATGGCACGGGGAGTGAATCCGTTGCTCTGATGGATTATTACCCTTTTTTTGTTGATATTAACCCCATTCCCGAGCACTTTTACCCTCCGAAATTGTTTGGATGTTTTTGGTTGTTTATGATGTTGAAGGGTATTGGTGTCTCGAGGACCCGGAAGATGACGATTTGTGGTGAAAAGCACGATCGAGGCAAGAAGAGGGGCCAAAAAGGAAGAAAAGTGAAGATTTGGGGAAACAGGGGTTCAAACGCGCGTTTGAACCTCCCAAACGCGCATTTCGAAAGTCCAGAAGTGATACAGAGTTGAAGCCCTCTAAACGCGCGTTTGAAACCACCTTAAACGCGCGTTCCAAGTCATTCAAACGCGCGTTTGAACCTTCTAAACGCGCGTTCCAGATGAAGAACAGTCAAGTCCCTGCCCAGAAATGATGCGAAACGCGCGTTTCAACTAAGCGAAACGCGCGTTTCAACTAAGCGAAACGCGCGTTTGAAGATTCCAAACGCCGGTTCCAGCCTCCAAACGTGCGTTTGGACCGATTTTTCTGCAGATTTTCCTCCTACCTATAAATACCCCCCTTAGACTATTTCTTGGAAAGGAATTACTTTCTTAGCAAAACTCTACCCATTTCTTAGCTCGATTTTTGTAATAGCTTAGAATACTTTCTCTTAGTGTACATCAACATTAACTTAGCTTAATCTTTCCATTTCTTAGCTTAGATTTCCATTCCAATCACTAAGAGACCACCTTTTAATTACTTATCTATTTTGTACTTTTTGGATCTAATCTCGAATTTCGGCAATTTAATGGTAATTTTCTCCTTTCTTTTACTTGTTATGACTTTTACTTACTGTCTTGTATATGTTTTAACTAGTACAATGAGTAGCTAAACCCTCTTCATAGTCGAATCATGTGAAATTTAGTGAAATCACCCTTTGGGTGATGAAATGGGAGTGGGTAGTGCTTTTTATTCTCGTATCTTGCATATTTCACGTCTTAGAACTTGTTATAACAGATTTGGGCTAGATTGATCACCTAGGTAAAAAATCACACACATCAATCTTGAGAGTTGTTCAGATAGAGAGATGTGGGAAAATGGTTCTAGGATCACTTCTTAGAGTGAGGTTACTCGTTTTAACGTTTAAAAGCGGCTCTAGTGCATATCTTGTCTTGTTGATGAATCTCCCTTAGGGAAGGGTAGTTAACATGGCATAAGGTGTTAGGAGAGATTTGTTCAGATCTTAACACCGGGATTAGGAGTACGCACCCGTGAAATTGAATGCAAGAGTTTGTTCGTTTAATGCACATTCCCGGTTTTGTCATTCCATTGGGTGAAACTAGCTATTTTGATCATGGTTCGGCTATGTCCCTTAATTTATCGTTAAAACCTAGTAATTTAATCTTCGTTCTTTCTTTTTTATCTTTAAACTTGTTAGTAGGGATCACTTTAGAGTCGTTGTAGTTAAAAATACCTTGAAAAGATTGTTCATCTTGACTAAGCAATACGTTCACTTTGGTACTTGCAAACACGATTCCTTTGGGTTCGACCTCGTACTCCTGTAGCTATTCTAACAATCGACCCGGTACACTGCCGGCTAGAGAGTTAGTTTACCTAGGGTTTCAAGTCTTTACAAATTGTTTTTGAAGGGGTAGATTTTATGCTCATCAGTTTCTCAAAAGGTAACAGTCATAATTTGGTTTTACGAATCGAGAATTAAAACATAAATATAGTTTGCTAAAACTACAACATAAAATAAAGATAAAAGAGTGTTGTTGATTATACATGCAAAATCAAAGATGGTCTTTGGGATTATGATTTTGCTCCCACTAGTCAACTACTCCCAATTGACTTTCAAGAATTTACCAAAATTCTTTAGTGGCTGAAATCCTATCTGATTGACTCGATCCCCGACGTGGGCCGATCGACCGGGTCAATTTCGACGGGTAGGTACGTCTTACCAATCGCGTCCAACGCGACTTTCAGTGGTTTGACTAGTCAACTCTTTGGCAATTCACATCGTCTATGTGAAAGTCAACCTCATGTCTTTAAAATCAGACGGTCCTGACGTGGGCCAATCACCGCAAGATTCTTAGTCGAATCATAACACAAGTTTCATGAGATCTCATAACGATCATATCTCGATAATGACGATATACCTGAGGTAGGTCAACTCCCGACGTGGGCCGATCAGTTGGATCCGAACAATGGCTCTTCACCGTCACTATAATATTGGGAGACATATTATAAATCGATTTTTGTCGTGGGAGTAAGTATAAATTAATTCACTTAATTAATTTTATTTAATTACGGTCTCATCTATTACGTGCATATTACTACAATATCATATAAAGTAAAACATACACAATATTCCGCACACAATATAACCGGTATGATCATGGACATTTCCTAGGTGCGGTTTCGAATACAAACTGACGAAACAACGGGCCACAACTAAGGGTAGCCGCAACCACCAATGGATCTTTGACATGCACCATGTCCATGGATATTTTATTTTTCTCTCTTTCTTTGGATCTTCGTCTTTGTCTTCAATGCATCATTACATAAAATCTAACTATTAAATTTTACACCCGCCGCACATGGGGGGGGGGAGCTAACGGGATTGAGATAATGCAAAAATAAAACTAGGTCACGTTCTTCATAATGACCTAGGACAACAATAAAATCCAACAGAAAAATAAAACCATTCACATCTATCCAATTGGTCGAGTCCATGATCAATCGGGGTTCATATAATTGAATTATATCTACTATCTAATCCATACAATCAACATTTTATGAATAAAATAAAATAAAATTTTAACTACTTGCGTCTTATAGCATCTAATCAATTAATTAATCAACGTTTAATTAATTAATAGTTTTAATCGAAATAATATTAACCATTAATACTAAATCGATTTTAATTTTAATTTTCTAATTTAAAACTATTTTAAATACAATTAAAATCAAGTGGGTCTCTTTTGTTTCTTTCCTTTTAATTTTTAATTAAAAGTATGTCTTCGGTTTGGTCTAAACCAAATTTAAAGGCATCTTGGGCCTTTTCCAAAAATCAAATATTTTTAGAGGCCTAGGCCCGTAGGCCTTTTCCAAAATAAAAAATTTTGGAAGAGGCCTAAGCATATTCCAAAATTTTGGAATGGCCTAGATTTGGTTCATAACCAAAACATATTACTTCCCAACAAATTGGGTGATGCCACATGGCTTCCCAATGGCCAAACTATTTGAACCATTAGTTAGTCACATGGTATCAACAAAACAAAAGAGAAATTACCAATCATGGACCATATTGAAAAATAAAGATGCACAAAACAAAACAAGAAGGGGAGGGGGACGGTGGTGCCGCCGCCGCCGCCTCTCCTCCTTTTTTTTTTTCTTTCTATGCACTAATTACGAATCAATATCAAACATGATTTAATATATTGGATCTAATTTACTACGCGAATAAAATATGCTTATTGCTTAAGCTCGAAGACCGCTCTGATACCACTGTTAGGAAATCAATCGAGTAGCGCAGCGGAATTTAAAAATTGATTTCCTGATCCAAGATCGTCTCCGTTTAAACAATAAACATATATGAGAGGGGGCGGTACTATTACCTTGGTTGATCTAAAAGATCGACGTTTTGACCGTCCGGTAAGAGTAGATGTGCGCGAGCCGTCCAAGCGTCCGGCATCTACCAGTTATCCACAAGAGCACCTCGCCGGAATCCCGCCAAGGATTGCTATTAGAAAAACACAACTGCTAGGTCGGCCTTTTCTTTCTCTACATTCTCTCTCTAAGAAACTCTCTTATTTATCACAAGAACAATTAGCTCTTGGAATTATGGTGTACTATACAAGAGCTTGGCAACCCCTTGCTTATATAGGCATATGGGGCGCCCCTTGTATTCCCAAAATCCTTGGGGAACAAGTCTGGAGTAGAGTGGAGAGAAAGAAAATATTTTTCTAATAAAATAAGGAAAATCCCTTAGATTGATTTATCTCATTTAATTTAATATCTTATAACAAATATTTTCAAGATATTGTCAATATCTAATATTGACTATCTTTATCTTATTACCATAAATCCATTTTTCCAAAATTAATTAATATCCGATATGAATATTATTGTAATCTTATTAATTAAATTGCACAATTCAAATGTATCCTATACAAAAGATTGCGCCAATAATTAGCCAAATTCACGTGTTGGCCAATATATATTTATTTAATTAATATAATTAATATCTTTTATTATATTTACTCATAATAAATAAATACCACCATATTAATTTACCACTATAACATTTATAGTCTTGAGATAAAATTTCCTTATTTGGTCATCAACTATAACCACATTTTAATTCGACTCGATGTTCATATGTGTGTGACCCGATAGGCTTCCGAATATGTAGGCCGTAGACATAAGGCAAAATTACGAAAATGCCCTTACCTCTAACGATCATGGATAGCATCTATCAACACGTCCATGACCCCCAATCATCGGAAGAGTCAATACGCAATGACTACTACCTTTCATGTGCTCGGTTAGCGTGTAAATAGAATCCTATCGCTGTAATAATATCCATACGGTCGTACGTCGAGGGTCAAGCATTGACGACCGTATCTTATAATCTGGATATCATGCTCTCTCGAAGTAACTCATTTACTTCCACTTTGCAAAGATTCACGAGAGTAAGACATTCCTTATAAGAAGGCCCTTTCAGATATTCACCCTTATTCGTAGGGTACGCGATTCCCAGACGACCTAACATGTGTACTCCGCATGCTTCAGCATCACACCCAATCACTACCGCATGATCGCCCCATGGTTAGGGGAAACCTCAATAGTGTCAAAGCATGACAATCCACACCGTGATGCCATGTAGACTCCGGTCCTAAGGATAATTACACAACCGTCACATAGTGTGACACTTATCAATGTAAGTGGGTCAGTCTAACGTACGTATTCTCTAATACACGTCCACGTATAGTCCAAGTGTCTCTACACTTCGATAGATGAGATCTATCCCTGCCATTAAAGACAGAAGACATCTAATATGTGCTAGTCTGTACGTACTATCAATGCCCTGTTTAATAGTACATCTGCCTAGAGACATTTAAATATCAAACTTGTTACAGTGATTAGAGATCTCATATAGCAATTCACAATTGGTTTTTTAAAAGGAACAAATACAGGACAACAGAAAAGCCATTTATTATATATGTATAATCATACAGAAGTAGTAGAAATGATCCGACCCGGTCGGATCCGGTCCAACCCGATTGGGTTTAGGACACTATTTCAACAATTCATGTCCTCATACCTCTGAACAAAACGGTGCCATTGAGAGACGTCACCGCCAAATCGTTGAAGTTGGCATTTCCCTTCTCGCTCATTCTCACATTCCTCTTCCCTATTAGGAAGATGCTTTCCTCACAGCCACGTATCTTATCAACCGTCTCCCCACTCGTGTTCTTAATAATCGGTCTCCTTATGAACTCGTTCATCACCGACCTCCTGATTACTCATTTCTTCGCGTATTCGGTTGTGCATGTTGGCCTCACCTTCGTCCTTATAATAGTCATAAAACCGACTTCCGTTCTAAAACATGTATCTTCCTTGGCTATAGCCCTCATCATCATGGTTACAAGTGCCTCGACCTTAGTACTGGTCGTATATATATCTCACGTCATGTCGTCTTTGACGAACAATATTTCCCGTATAGTTCCTCCTCCACTTCTTCTTCTGTAACAGCGGACTCTATTCTCTTACCTTCCTCTATTACTCTTCCAGCGCCAGCCGAACCTTTACCTTCCCCGTTGGCCCAATCTCCACATGTCCACTCTCAACCATTTCCTCCTTCCCCATCTCCATCTCCTCCCTCATCCACCTCCTCATCATCATCAGACTCGGCCTCTCCATCCTCGGCCTCTCCTGAACATCCTTACCAAATGATCACTCGCTCTAAAACTAACTCTCTCAAACCTAAACAATTACCCTATGACTTTGTTCGTTATCCACTTCCCAAGGCCTATACTACTACTCTTAAACCCTCGGAACCCACCACCCCCTTTGAAGCCCTTAAATCCCATGAATGGAGAAATGCCATGCGAGATGAGTTCAATGCTTTCGTCCAGAATGATACCTGGGATCTTGTTCAGTTTTCTCCATAAATGAATGTTCTTGGTAATAAATGGGTTTTTTCGTATAAAACGTCATGCAGATGGTCACATTGAGCACTATAAGGCGCGTCTTATTGCTAAGGGTTTTCATCAAGATGTAGGTGTTGATTTTTCGGAGACTTTCAGTCCGGTTGTTCAACCGGTCACCATTCGTATATCACTCTCTCTTGCAGTCTCTCAGAATTGGGTTATTCGCCAGGTTGATGTTCAAAATGCATTTCTTCAAGGTTCTCTAACAGTGGATGTTTATATGCAGCAGCCTCAGGGATTCCGGCACCCTGACTTTCCTTCTCATGTCTGCAAGCTTAAACACGGCTTATAAGGTCTTCGTCAAGCCTCTCGGGCTTGGTTCGCTCAGTTTACGGATGTTCTCCGCTCCTATGGTTTCTCGGCCTCTAAGGCCAACACTTCCTTATATATTTACAAGCAGGGATCTCACTTTTTTTTTTGTTGATTTATGTGGATAATGTTCCTATTATAGGTACTTCTCCGGCACTACTAGTCGATGCCACAATTTCGCATCTCTTTACTCAGTTTCCTGTCAAGGAGCTTGGTTCATTATCTTATTTCTTGGGTGTTGAGGCTCTCCGCACTAATGATGGCCTCATTCTAAGTTAGCAAAAATATATTAATACATTATTATGTCGGGCCAACATGCAATCATCTAAGCCTTGCACCACCCCTATGGCCTCGAATCTCCGCCTTAATTAGACGTACGGATGGTGAGCCATTTGAGGATGTTACTTTATATCGCAGTACTGTTGAGGGGCTACAGTACCTCAGTTTTACTCGCCCGGATATTGCTTTTGCGGTCCATAAAGGTTGTAAGTTTATGCATGCTCCCCGCACTACTCACTAGATCGTTGTGAAGCGTATTTTACGCTACCTTAAGCATACTATTGACGATGGTCTTTTATTCCGGTCCTCTCCCTCCCGCCACCTTCAGGCTTTCTCGGATGCGGACTGGGTGTCGGATCCCGATGATCGCCGCTCCATTGGCGCCTTCTCTATCTTTCTTGGTGCTAACCTTTTTAGTTGGCGCTCCAAACAGCAACTTACTGTTGCCAAAAGTAGTACCGAAGCCGAATATAAGGCGCTTTCTCATGCTGCACCCGAGCTCCAGTGGATTACTTCCCTCCTGCATGAAATGCGTGTGTCTCTCCCTCAAGCTCCCACCTTGTGGTGCGATAACATTGGTGCCACTTATCTTCCGGCTAATCCGGTGTTTCATGCACGCACCCAGCATATCAAGATTGATTGTCACCATGTTCATGAGTTGGTGGCTTCTTGCAAGCTTCAAGTCGCCTTTATCTTCTCCAAAGACCAACTTGCCGATCTCCTTACTAAACCGCTTGGCCATGTTCAATTCAATGATCTCAAGTCCAATCCGTTCCCATGGGATTGAGGGGGCGTATTGAAGCAAATTCAGTCGGCCCAAGTGCCTTGGCCAACAAGATAAAAAACTAGGGTTTTATAATATTTGTTCCACCATTTTACCCTTCTTGTAATTCTATATAATACTACTTGTACTTGAGATTAAATCAATGAAATCACAGTTATTACGTTTAATATTTAACGTCACTGACAGTGACAATATTTTTCGCAAAAAGCAATTGTGGTTCTCAAATCAATTTTTGAAATGTCCGAAATGTTCGTGGTACCGAGAGTAAATTCGTGATGCCAAGGGTGAACAGAACCCCTTAAATATATTGTTTTAAAAAAATATTCTGGGATGAAATAATTTTAGCAATTCCCCATAGTAGTTTTCCTCCTCAGAAAAGTTATACCCATACTATATGATGTATTAGTTCACTCATATATGATTGCAAATAGTGGTATTGTTCTATCTTCCAATTGTAATATAAAAAAATAATAATATAGGGCCTTAAATGTGTTTAACTTGCAAAAATAATAATAATATTATGTATATAGGGCCTTAAATGCGTTAAATTTGTCCGAATAACTCTTTGCAGAACTGGATGAGGTTCACGTAGATGATGATGTACACCACCATTTTCTGAATTGAAACTACCATACATGGCTGCCATAGCAGCACCCTCTGCTTTCTATATCTCTCAACCCAATAAACGTTACTGTTATCATCATTATCACCAGTGCCTCAGTTCTTTATCTTCATTTCCAGCAACAAAGACAAGGTTAAAAGCACAGACCTTTCAGCTCGAGAATTCTCCTTTTCCTTCTTCTGATGAAAACCCTCTTGGAGTTTGTTTCCGAAATGAACAACTAGAAGTGGGTTCAGCTTCGTTTTCGGGAATAATCAGGAAGAAGATGAAAGTGGATAAGAATCGTTTGATCCACAAAGGAATTACTCCAATCTTGCTTTCCTATGTAGTGGTAATCCTTCTTCATTCTCCATAGACATTCATAATTTTTTGCGTATAATTAGTCCTGTAGAATAGATTTTGCCAAGCAACCGTTGAATTTTGAGTGTTTGAGCTTGTTATTTAAGCTTGGAATTGTTGGTTTTTTTTTTTTTTTTTTTTTTTTTTTTTCCTTTTCCTTTTGCGTTTTTGAAAATCCTTGTTAATGGATTCAAACAGATGAGGATAATCCTTTCATGTTTAGGCCTGAGGCTATTTACTAAGAGATCACAATTGCCTCAATGCTTTCATGTTTTGATTGACAGGACCTATACGTCTAATCCATAAGAATAGTGTGTGGTCTGAATAGTTTTGGACACTGTTAATAGCATCACGATCAATTTACTCGGGCACCACACCTCGTGAAAATTTCGACTTGTAGAGGTTGAAATCTGTTTTCAACCTCTCCAGAGTCGAATTTTGTGCATAATTTCGACTCTGGAGGGGTTGAAAACAAATTTCAACCTCTACAAAGTCGAAATATGCACGGGTTGTGGTGTCCGAGTAAAAACAATGCCCATAAATTTTTATCATTTTCAATCTGATAGTTTGTTTTACTAGGAGTAAGCTGCAGTCAGTTAAAGCTAGAAAAACTAGCTTTTTATGCTTTGGATGGATCTATTAGTATCAGATGCTTCTATTCATTTCTTCCCTGTAAATTGTGGTGTCAGATCGAGTGGAAAGAAAATCATTATCTGATCTAGTGGATTATGAACATGAGAAGAAATTAGTCGAATATTATGTAATCTATATCGTTTCACAAATCGTTTTCCAGCCATACTATAACAGGAACTTGTATTCCTTCTTCACTCTTTCATCTCGTATGTATGGAAACAGGGTCTAGGAGCAAAAATGGGAAATCTTTCACTTTTGAGGGATGCAAGACTGGCTGGTAAATTACTATCTCTACTGTTGCTTGTTCCCCGTCATTGTTTGATATGATAGGAGTTGTTAAATGAACATTTTCATTCTGTTGTAGACATTACAGCGAATCCACGGGGCATTGAAGGATACGTGGGAAGCCCATCAATCTGCATTTGGGCCATTTCTTGTGTCCCAGTCTCTTGGTTCTTAACTGCTCAAACAGCATTCGCTCGTGAAATTGTTGGAATAAATGCAGTTTATGAAATCGGGGAATTGTTCGAGTTGGGAATCCAGCTAACTTACTTGCTTTTGCTATTATTGTTGCTTGGAGTTGGTAGTTTCTTTGTAATCCGCCAAGTCTTAGTACGAAGAGAGCTTGATCTTTCTGCAAAAGAATTGCAAGTAAAGTGACATGTAATTTCTTGTTATTTAGTACAACATTACAACTCTTCAATACTTGTAACATTTTTCTTGATTATATATAAATCTTAGGAGCAAGTCAGAAGCGGCGATGCTAACGCGATGGGTCTATTTGAACTCGGAGCGGTGATGCTGAGACGGAAATTTTATCCAGCTGCTATAAAGTACCTACTTCAAGCTATTGAAAAATGGGATGGAGACCAGCAGGATCTTGCCCAGGTATGGCCCCATTTTTCTTTACTTTGCTCACACTCATACCATCTCCATACGGGTTTATTTTCTTAAGCAGAGAGTCTTTATTGCACCGGATCATTAGACGAGTGTCATTTGAGAACACGCGTCATTCATCCAATTAGTGTTCTAAAAGACGCTAGGCGGTAGTCGGGCGGTCATAGGCCGCCTAGACGGTGCTTGGGTGTTTTTTTTTTATTTTTTTATTTTTTAAATAATACAATGGTTGTCCAACATAAATCCTTACATCATAAAGCATAAACAAGTAAAATGTGTCAAAAGACTAATTAAAATACAAAAGCACATGAGTTTATGTCAAAACAAGTCTAAGAAGTAAGAAATCAAGTCAAGACTCTCAAGTACAATCTTCAATCTCATTCCCCTAAGTTTTCTATTTGTCCAACTCCAATATCATGCTCTTTGTCCGACTCAAAGTCAAAGTCAAATGAACACACTTTATTCACTTTATTATACTGGATGCCCTAGACGCCTGGACCGTCTGACCGCCTGGAAACCCGCCTAGGAGCAAACCGCCTAGATATGGCCGCCTGGGGTAAAATCGAGACGGCCAGGCACCGCCTAACGCCTAGACGCCGCCTAGACTGATTTTTAGAACACTGCATCCAATGATGTATTGCATTAAAGATCGAGACTATTCATACAAGAACAGAGGATCATGTCATTTAAATTCTTGGTTTACATCTCTATGTTTGCAATAGGTTTACAACGCACTTGGTGTGAGTTACGTGCTAGATGGAAAAGTAGACAAGGGAATAGTGCAGTTCGAGAATGCAGTTAAACTTCAACCGGGCTATGTAACAGCGTGGAACAACCTCGGTGATGCCTATGAGAAGAAGAAAGAAATCACGTTAGCTCTCAAGGCATTTGAGGAGGCACTTCTTTTCGATCCTAACAACAAAGTGGCGCGTCCCAGAAGAGATGCGTTGAGCGATAAAGTAAAGCTCTACAAAGGTGTTCCATTGAAGTCCAAGAAGACTTCTTCTTGACTTAATTTAATTCATTTTCAGAATCTAATTTTTCTTTTTGCCCAGGTACCTTTGCATAGTTTTCGCATTGCGAATTTTAAGTGCTTATTATACATGGGATTTCATCCATCATGTGTGAGAACAACCAAAAAAATGACTTTCAAAATCCTTGAGGTGTGACCTCTTATGAAATTTTTGTAATGTAATATTTATATACATTGGTCTGTGAGAGAAATGTTGCTATGTTCTTTTTTTCCCTTTTAGAAAGCAGATCAGTTTTCATTAGATTAGTTGAAACCCTAAGTCTTTGTGTAACACCTCGTTCAAGAAATCGAGACGTAACAATCAACCTTCTTCATTGATTACCACCAAGGGCGGATCTCCGTGATGCAAGGTGGCATGGGCCCCACTAAAATCCTCAAATACTACCTCAATCCCAAAATATAAATTCATTTAGTTTTTTGGTTTTGTCCCATAATGTAAATCAATTCGGAATACTTATGGAACATTTATTACATTTTTTCTCATTTTACCCCATCATTTATTGTATACTCTTCCACTTCTCACTACTTTGCATTAATCACAGTCAAAGATCAGTTTAGACTTATTTCATTAAAATTAATAACACATAACTCATTAACCAACTTTCTTAATCTGTATGAAAAAGTCTCAATGGACTTACATTTTGGGACGGATGTAGTATTTTATTTTGTATTAAAACGAAGTAGTTCTGTTGAAAATTTATAGTTTTACTAATGAAAAATGTAAAAATATCATTTGTGCCTCTGGTGGATCTTCAAATTTGCTCCTGTGACCCCCACTAGATCAAATTCCTGGATCGGCCATTGATTATCACGTGAGCCGACATACATAAATCAGAGTACTAAAATTATGAAAGCATTAAAACATGATAATTTAGCTCGAACGGAAGTCCTTTGTACTCTGCTACTGCCGCAAACTTGGCATGGACAACATCTCGAAAACACCAAAACACATCATCAACGACACTATTGTGTTTTCAAAAATCACAATAAAGTACCAAATTCCCAACAATATTGTATTACATAATGAAATTGAACAACTTCTAATACAAGAACTTGAGGTTTCGGGTTTGGGTTCAAGGTTTATGTTTCAACTCAATATTTTATTCACTCTATTATCTTATTACCATTATTTTATTAATTCTAATATTTATTATAATTTCTCTCACCAAACAACAAATAAAATAATATTAGTCAATTCACCCACTATACTATTTAACAATTAGTTTATCAATATAATACTTTATTAAAATTTCTCTCATGAACCATTTCTTCATCTACACAAATTTCAATACAAGATTTCAACTTTATAATCATTATTTCACTTTATTTAAAATTTATCTCACCAATCATTTTTTCATTTACATAAATTTCAATACAATATTTCAACTTTAGAATCATTATTTTACTTTATTGTATTTCAGTTTCTCTCTGCTGAAACCCTTAAACCCCAACATAACCCGAAACCAAACAGAGCCCAAGATTCTTGAATTAGGGCAAACGCCATACCTTTTCGAAACTCCAAATTATTGGTGTCAAAACGATGCCCTCTTCACACTAATTCTGAAACATTACTCAAATTTGCAATTGGAGTCTTGAATCAAAACTTAGGTTGAAGATTCTATTGGCATTGATTTCTTTTCCTGAAGTTAAATGTTCGAATTTTGTTTCCTACGTAATGGGAGGTTTTATTTGCAATAAAAACCTACAGCCTTAATTTTTTTTTGGAAAAATCCACTGAACGAAATAAATATTGGGGGTTCTATTTGGATCCCTCTATTTACTACTTGCATCCACTTACTACTTGTACAACAAAATTTTGCTTTTGGCACCACAAGATTATTTTGATTATTTTTATACTTCTCACACTACACAATTAATAAAAAAATTACTACCTACACCACATATTTTTGAAATTATAAACAAGTCCTCCTAAAACCTTTATAAATAATTTTATCCTTCTATTCAATTAAAACCTTAAACATAAAACACTTCATCACTTCTTCACTTCTTCACTTCTTCACTTCATCATCTTCCTCCCCTCTACATCCATGGAACCTTCATCATCTCCCAATTCAAATTTTGAAAGTCAACATTTTGAATCAATTCATAACAATGAACAACAAATGCATTGTGATATAGAAGATGTAGCAATCTCACTTGAAGATATACCATTTTCAAGCCAAGTTGAGAAGAAGATGGATTCCTCAAAAATGGTAATTTCTTGTTTGAAAATTTCATTTTTTATGTTCAATGTGTGATTTAATTTAATGGGTAATCTTCCTACATACATATTATCATGTTTAGAGGTCATGAATGGAAGAAAATAGTGTTATTTGGCCATTTCCGATCACCCCTAGGGCTTCCCCCATCGTTCTTTTACGTTTCGCAGCGTCAATGGCAAGCTTCTCGGACGTCACCCATACTGTCGCCCGTAAGGCAGTACTAATGTCACCACGGTTGACGTTTAAAACACCAGAGAAGATGTATATGCATGTCCAAAACGTTAGCACGGATGACGTTCCTTTGGCCACTACAACGTCAATCTGGATGACGTTTTTGTTGCCAATCAACTTTAAACATATTTCTTTTTAACGTCAGTATCGCTGACGTTTATTTTGCCATTTCAACGTCAACAGTGACAACGTTTTTCTTGACTCTTACCTGCAAAAGGCTTCCTTTACAACGTCAATCAAGACGACGTTGGATTGTCAACCCAACGTCAGACACACTGACGTTTTGGATCTGTATTTTTTCATTTTGCCAACATGTGTTTTACTTGGTTTTATTACTATTGAATCCATAGAAACAATGTAATGACGCAAATCATGACAAAAACAATGATGAGGGGCCAGTACTAGACGACGAGGAGGAGTAATTGAAGGTGAGAAACTATTAAATGGATATGTTATTTTCTTATTCTCATCCAATTGACTATGACAAATATACATTTGCTTGCAGTTTTTGGCTGATGAAATGATTGAAGAAGATCAAGAAAATCTTCAGAAAGTTCGAGATACCACACTCACAATAATGGATGACCCACATGAAGAGTTATCAGTCGATTTGACTTCAATTTTTACAACTGATCAAGTAAGTAGGGTTGTAAACGAGCCGAATAATACCGAACCCTGGCAGGGTTCGGCTCGGCTCGAAAATTTTGTACCTCAAGGCTCAGCTCGGTTCGGCTCGGGCGAACCTGATTTTTCAGGGTTCGGCTCGGGTTCGAAGCTTAAAAAATAAAAGAATATTCGGCTCGGTTCGGTCCGAACGAGCCGAACGGTCCGAACATGTTCGATCCGAAAAAGAAAAAAAAATGAATGCAGGTTATATTACAGCAGAAATTGTCCAATATTACAAAAACATTTAAGATGGGTAAACATATAACAAAAACATTAAAGATGGGGAATACTATTAGTCTATTACAAAACATCAATTGTCCAATATTACAAAACATGATAAGTCCAAATAGTCCAATACTCCCAACTCCCAAGTCTCAATTGTCCAATATTACAATATTCATGTAAAGTAATCATGTTCTCCTTGTCTTTTTCTTCTGAATCTTAGAGTTGGTTTGTGTCTGTTTGCCACGGTCGAACGTAACCTTAAGGTCGTCCAACGGTAGAATATGATAGCTTGTTTTGCTTCCATGTGACATCTTTTGATGATTGTGCAACTTGAGATGGAATGCATTCTACATTTTTAGAGCCACCGCCAAATGAAATCATCAACTCGTAAAGTCTATAATTTCTATTACGGACATAGATAAGTTACTAAGTTAGGCAACATTAGTTACATTACATAGATAAGTAAATTAACATAAATATATAAGTAAATTACCACTGTCAATGGAATCTTTCATTTCATATTCGTTTTCATGTTCCAGAACGTCGGCTTGGTCAACGTTCCTATGAGGGAGAAACGTCCCCACGTCCACCATAGTGACGTTTCTCTTGAATGATAAACGTCTCTAGTGGTGACGTTTTAAGCCCCAAAATCATCAAACTCTCTGTACAAAAAAATCCTTAAAACGTCATCAATAATGACGTTCCTATGGCATATAGAACGTCAATATAACTGTCGTTTCAATGAATTCCAACAACAGAGTCATGCCCACTATGTTTCATCTAAACGCCAGCTAGACCAACGTTCATTGTGTATTATCAACGCCCTTATAGCTGACGTTTCTGAAAATACCAACTCACACCAATTCAAATAGCAAAAGCCCATAGATCACACCAATTCAAATATCAAAGGCCAAATAACCCAAATCGCATACGAACAAATAGCAATTCAACGGGGAATAAAAAAACAAACCAAACCAAAGCCAATGTAGTCTACAAAATCCAAATACTAAATATAAACACCATTTTAAACAACCCAAACATTAAACTTATGAAAGTAATAAACGTGTCAAAGTTATAAATGTGTCAATGTTATAAGACAACTAAGTCTTTTTCGCGGCCCTCGAACGCTTCTTTGGTCTTTGAGTTTGTATCTGACTAGATTCTTGGGCTTCGACACCGTCATCTTCAACATCTTGTGTACATGCACATGTAGTCAGGAACTCTTCTGCCATCTGAAGCGCTTTCACTAAATCTTTTTTGGTTTTTTTAGAAGCATTTCCAATCGCATCTCGTACCGTATCAATCACTCTACCCTTGCATTCATCCTCCTACATGTTAAACATAAAAACATTCATTAAATTGAAAAAGGAAACAACAAAATAGATTGTATATTCAAATACCTCTCTTGAATCTCGTTGCTTTCTTTTGCGGACACCGGTCAAAAGACGCACGGCAACACCTCGATACCATGTCATGTACTCAGACGTGCATTCCCAAACATGTTAGGTGTAGTGCCCGAAAGACAATTTTTGTAATTGTTTTAATTAATAAATGACAGATTTTATTATTCTTCTTATTTGCTTTGTGCTTATATAGTATACACTACTGCAAACCCTAAGTATATATGTATGTAACCACTTAGCTCAGTGTATGGAATGACGAGAGGATTGAGTTAGTGGTGATATACTTAAATTGTTAGTCCGTGGTGAACTTAATCAGAGTTTAGGGTCTCTTGATTAAAACACCAATAATGCGCCCAGAACACCTTAGGGTGTGATAGTCTTATCCGGACTGTCGGTAGAGGGTACCTACGTAGGGCATTTATATATGATGGCATTCATATAGATCGGACCGATTTAATCGAATTTCTCGATATAATTTCGTAATCGATGAATCTTATTAAATCATTAGATGATCATATATGGATCAACCTTAATCCTGAGGTGATCACATGGTGCTGCTTGTCTCGGGGCAGTGTTTGATGTGTTAGTTACGGTTCACTTGAATATGTGTTCCAAGCCACTTCTCATTGGCACTATCTCCTGATGAGTGAGTAGTTCTGATTTTCACAGATATGGAATCCATTCCTTCACGCGGGAAGTAGATAGGCAGTCCCCTTATTTGTTAGCCCTAAGAAAGTGATCGATCCCGCGAGTTCACATTTGACTAATTAGCTACTAGTCAGATATGTGCACTAATTGATCATCATGGGGTTAATGGTAAATAATGATGAGATATTCTGTGTCGGGTTCACGGAGACTTCCCACTCAGAATTGACAGTGTATGGAGGGTTAATCCGTATGTAGTGATTATATCAATGGACGCTTATTCACTCTATGGGTTGAGTATAAGTATACATCTATATTCGGTAGAGTTCAGTTTCGGGTTTATGGTGGCGTAATCCCGGAATTAATAATTAATGTACTTATTCTGTTCGATGAATAATTAATTATTGGAGCTACTAGTTATAGGTCCATGGTCTCCGATGTGGATTCTATAATTCGGAATGATATTCTTGTTGGGCCTCAATGATAATTAATTGGCTGGGCTAATTAATTGATATGCATGGATATTATTTAGTTGGGCTAAATAATATAATACACATAAAAGACATTTTATGTGGGCTTGGAAACCCTAAGTGTGGGCCAATTTTGTGTCTCTTTTAGCACAAGAATTGATTTTCTTGTGTTATGGAAAATAAAAGATATTCTTGTTATATGATTGGTTGGATGACTTGTTATTTGATTTCCTATTGGTCAATACATGTCACAATTAGTCATTAAGTTTTTTTGTTTAATTAATTATTTATTTAATTAATTAAAACTTGGAGACCAAGGATTTACTCTCCTATAAAATGAGAGTTAATCCAAAGGTAATGGTAATGAAAAATTCGACCACCACTTGTAGAAAGAGAGAAAAATTTGTTTTTCTTGTCTAGGGTTTTTAGAGAAAGAAAAACTCTAAGTTTTTCTTGGTGTTGCATATCAAGGAGGTTCGTGTATCAAGAAGGGTGTCCACCAACCGCCGTTTGGAGAACACATCGGACGATCAAGGCGTCTCTTCCCGATATTGGTAACATGATCTTATCCCCCTTGTAGGATTTTAGATCCTTTATTTATGTGTTATAATATATGAATCGTGATCCATCCGCTGCACATAGATCTAATTCGTTTAGATCTGAGCTCCTGCATCCTACATGTGGTATCAGGGAAAGGTTCCACGATCATGTAGATAAATTTTATTTTCATATATATGCATAGATAATGATTGGTTGTTGTGGTTGAAGAGATGGATTGGGGGTTGGCACTGTTTACCCGTTAGATCTATTGTAAACTCATATAAACGAAAAAAATTCGTTCATATGAGTATAGGAAATTATGTAATTTATTTGTTGTTGCAATTTTAATTTCCTGAAAGTAGATCTATTTAGTAGCTGTTTAGTATTTCCGTTTTTTCCGTTGATTGAGCCGTTGAAACGACAATCCCTCAAGTCAGAATCAAGATTAAAAGATGATGAACAATCCATCCAAATTTGGGGTCGATCGGAGTCTGTCTCTATATCCGTTCGTTGCAATAAAGTGGCTGCTGTACCAGAAAAACGCAGGATTCACAGAAACCCTAGCTGCGACTTCCTCGAATTTCTGGGAGAGTTTGGAGCGTTGAAACGCAAATCCAACCGGTCAGATCGATAAATATGGAGTTTTTAACGTGGCATAAAAATTTCAGGTCGATCGGGATTCATCTCGATTCCCGATCGGCCTCGGGAAGTCTTTGAGGCGCTGCTGTAAAAGTCAGATCCAGCAGCAAGTTGGGCCGCTCACTGGGGATAATTGACAAGTCAAAGCTCCGATCCAACCGTCCATTTTGAATCCCGAGGAGTGAAGAACAGATCTGGAAAGTTTCGTCGCGATCCGAGTTCGTTTGGTTTGCCGATCGTCGAAGATTTTAAACAACTACAGATTAGGGTTTTTTATTTTAATTTTAATAGATTAGATACGGGGGTGCCAACGGTCCATCTCAATGTTTATTTTCCGCACTAATATACATGTTTAGATTGTATGTGTAGAACCGGAAAATTGCCATGACATGCATCATATCATGAATTCCACTCCATATGCATACATGTAGAAATTAATTCGAGGAATTAGTTAGGCATGTATAAAACACGCCATTAGTTTTAATTAATTGTTTGATATTAATTAGAAACTAATTAGGGTAAAAACCGAGGAACACGGGTTTTTTCAATCGTCGAGGTTAGGTGATTGATTCTCGGTGAATCCCACTCTGTGAAAGCATAAGGAGTAAAATCCCGAAACCTCGTGGTTAAGGTGTTGGATTCTCGGTGAATTCCACCTTACCTAGACGAGATTGCGTTTTTGTTCCGTAGTGTCTACGTGAAAGTTTGATGTTTAAGGATTGGATGGCAAACATGGTTCGAAAGTGGTTTAACCACGTTTGGGTGGTCAACAGTAGCTACGGCTCGATCGACTTCACCCTCCACGTGTGGCGTTTGCACGGGGGTCTGGCAAGGCTGAGCCATCCAAAGAGCCATTACGGCTCAACGGAGCTCCCCTAGTCTTGACCCGTCCGACGGCCACATATGTTCCAACGAATAGGTCGGGTGGGCTAGCCCACGTAACCGACAACATTCAGGCCCATGATTATTGTTCCTTAATGTAACATCAAGTCCAAAAACGTGATCAGTAAACCCACCACTTTTTCAAAATATTGAGTGGGAGCGGGAGAGGCGACAGCCAACCCCACGGCCTCTACTGTTGACACAAGCAACGTGAGAGAATGATGACGCCTCGTGCCGGCCTGGGACCGGCCTCCCTAAGGAAGGCCTTCACCGCTATCAAAATTCAAGGCTTGGTCTCCGAAAGGATAGGATTTTAGGTACTCGTCAAGTCACCGACCGACCCTAAGGCGGCACACTCGGGGTCTACCTAAAAATCTGAAACAGTAGGTCACACTCATAAAGGGTATTTTGGTAATACCTTGGCTGAAAAAGGAAAGGTGATTGACGATAACAAATGAGATGTTCGATTCTCAACTCGATCTTTAATATTAATCGAAACCTCTTTGACCTACCCTAAGGCGGCACTGAGGCGAGAGATTAAGTCCTTGGAACGGTAGGATAGACTATAAGTACTTAGTTTATAGTTCCTAAAATTTATTAGCAGTTTATGAACTTGAATTTAATTTCTGTCATTTTACTTTACAGCATCATGTCGTCTCAGATTTCTTTATTGTTAAATGATAAGTTGACCGGAAACAATTTTTCAAAGTGGAAAAGTAACCTCAACGTTGTTCTCGTCTTTGAAAATGTTCAACACACCTTGACTTCGGCTATTCCAAAGACTCACCGCTCGCCTTCCAAAGCCGAGAAAGAAAGTCTGCAGAAGTGGACTGAGGCAGACAACAAAGCGCGGGGCATCATGTTAGCCTCAATGTCGGAGATCATAAGGACCAAATGTGAGAACTTTGGCACTACAAAAGAAATGATGCAACACCTTGTTTCCATGTTTGGCTCACCTTCTGATCAGGCCCGACATGAGGCTGTCAGGATGGCTGTTAACGCGAAGATAAGGAAAGGTCAGTCAGTGATGGGTCATGTAATGAACATGATCAATTACTTCGTTGATGCTGAGACTCACGGTTCCAAGTTCGACTAAGTAACTCAGGTGAGCATGATTCTCGAATCACTGTCACCTGATTTCCTCCAGTTCAAGACCAAGTACGTCATGAACAAGCTTATGTTTGACTTGACGCGGTTGATAAATGAGCTGCAGATATTCGGGGGTTTCCAGTCTAACAACCGGGCCCGAGAAGGGGAAAAGAAAGCTGAAGCCAATTTGGCTGAGGCTAAGTCGTCAAACAAAGGGACAAAGGGAAAGCCGAAAGCCAAGCCTGTGAAAGAACATAAATCGAATCCCATGAAGAAGAAAGGGAAAAAGGCAACTCCTTCCAAACCTAAAGGTAAGTGCTTTCACTGTGGAGAATTAGGGCATTGGCGCAAGCATTGCCCGAAACATCTCAAAGAGGTGAAGGAAGGAAAGGGCCAGGCAAACAAGGCGCAGGATAAGACAGGTAATTTACTTGTCTTGGAATCCTACAGTGTAGCTAAAGATGTATCAACTTGGATACTGGATTCCGGAGCTACTAACCATGTTGCAGATCCTTAGTTCGTATGAGGAGCTAGAGGATGGGGCACATGTGATGAGAGTTGGCAACGGAGCAGTGGTTTCAGCAAAAGCAGTGGGAGTAGTTCGTTTAATGTTTGGAAATAAAGTCCTTAAGTTGGACCATGTCTTTTATATTCCGCACTTCAGAAGAAATTTAATTTCTGTGTCTGTTTTGCAAGAACAATTGTATTCTTTATCTTTTGAGTATAATAAGATTGTTATTTCTAGAAATGGACGTAACTTACGTTCTGCAATGTTAGAAAACGGACTGTATGTCATTAAACCAACCGATACTCCACTGCTTAATACTGAAATGTTTATAGTAGCACATCAAAGTTCTGCAAAAAGGCAGAAAGTTTCTCACGAAGATAAAACATATCTTTGGCACCTTAGGCTAGGTCATATTTCCTTGGAAAGAATCAAAAGACCGGCGAAAGATGGTCCCTTAAGTGAGTTATCTGTTGACTCACCGCGCTCCGCGAGTCTTGCCCGGAGGGGAAGATGACCAAGCGACCCTTCTCGTCAAAGGGTAACAGGGCTAAAGAACCTTTAGAATTGGTACATACAGATCTGCGTGGTCCGATGAATGTACAAGCTAGAGGTGGATTCGAGTACTTTGTGACTTTCATCGACAACTACTCGAGATTCGGATATGTTTATCTGCTGCATAGGAAATCCGAAGCTTTTGGAAAGTTTAAGGAATTCCAGGCAGAAGCTGAAAGGCAGTTGGGCAAGTCTCTGAAATGCCTTCGCTCTGATCACGGAGGTGAGTACATGGATACTGATTTCACTGACTACCTTATAGAACATGGGATTTGTTCCCAACGTTCTGCGCCCAGAATGCCTCAGCAAAACGGAGTTGCTGAGCAGAGAAACAGGACTTTAATAGACATGGTCAGATCCATGATGAGCTATGCGTCACTGCCGATGTCCTTTTGGGGACATGCCCTTAGAAACGCGGTCCGCATTCTAAATGTGGTGCCGTCAAAGTCCGTCAAGAAAACACCTCTTGAGTTATAGAGTGGGAGTAAACCTAGTTTGCGACACTACCGTATTTGGGGGTGTCCCGCACATGTCTTTGGAGGACAAGACTAGCAAATTGCAAGCACGTACGAAAGTATGTCTGTTTGTAGGGTATGCAAAAAGGACACGAGGAGGTTTCTTCTATGATCCAGAAGATCAGAAAGTAATAGTTTTGACTAATGCCACTTTTCTCGAGGATCAGTACATGAAGGACTTCAAGCCTCGGAGTAAAGTTGTACTCGAGGAGTTACTTTCCGACGAAGTCAGACCACTGGTGACACCTAGTGTCACAAACAACAACACCACTGATACACCTGTCGACCCTGACAGTCCTAGATCACTCAGACGTACCACCAGAGACCAGTGCAGTACGGTATGCAACCAGAGGCAAATATCGCCGTCTCTGATGGAGTGGAGGATGATGCAGTGTCCTATCGCAGGGCTATGAATGATTCTGATAAGGACATGTGGGTTGAGGCGATGAATCAGGAGATGGAGTCTATGTACTCTAACTCAGTCTAGAAACTTGTGGATTGCCCTGAGGGTGTACAACCCATAGGCAATAAATGGATCTACAAGAGAAAGCGATGAGTGGATGGAAAGGTTGAAACCTTTAAAGCCCGTCTAGTGGGAAAAGGCTACACACAGAGAGAGGGAATCGATTACGAAGAAACCTTCTCCCCTGTGGCAATGCTGAAATCCATTCGGATCCTCCTTTCGATTGCTGCATGTCTAGATTATGAGATCTGGCAGATGGATGTTAAGACAACCTTCCTGAACGGCTATCTTGACGAGGAAATATATATGCAGCAACCAGAAGGATTTTTCGAGAAAGGCCAAGAGCACAAAGTGTGCAAGTTGCTCAGATCCATTTATGGGTTAAAGAAAGCATCTCGGTCTTGGAATCATAGATTTGATGAAACAGTCAAGTCGTATGGTTTCGAACAAAACTTTGATGAGCCTTGTGTATACAAGAAGGTCGTCAAAGATCAGGTGGCGTTCTTAGTGTTGTATGTTGACGACATTCTGCTAATTAGACCCAATAAGGGGATGTTGTCAGATGTGAAAAATTGGTTATCCACGCAATTCCAAATGAAATATTTGGGAGAGGCGAGTTATATTCTGGGGATCCAAGTTATACGGGATCGCGAGAATATGATGTTGGCTCTGTCCCAAGCATCTTACATAGATAAGATGTTGTTGTGTTACAGCATGACGAATGCAAAGAAGGGTTTCCTACCAACCCGTCACGGCATTCAACTCTCTAAGAAAGCGATCTCACGAGACCCCGAGGAAATTGAGAGTATGGGACGAATACCATATGCTTCGGTCGTTGGTAGTCCGATGTATGCCATGTTGTGTACTAGACCAGACATCTGTTATGGCGTGGGCTTGGTCAGCCGATTTCAGTCCAATCCGGGCATGGACCATTGGACGGCAGTGAATAATCTTCTCAAGTATCTTAAGAGAACGAGGAATTATATGCTTGTATATTCGGGTGGGAACCTGGATATAGCAGGGTACACTGATTCTGACTTTCAGTCAGATAAGGATGATCGTAAATCGACATCAGGCTCAATGTTTACTCTGGGAGGCGGAGCAATAGTCTGGAGAAGCATCAAGCAATCCAGTACGGCCGACTCAACTATGGAAGCCGAATACATAGCGGCCTCTGAGGCAGCTAAAGAAGCAGTATGGCTCAAGAAGTTCCTGGGAGATTTAGGAGTAATCCCAAATCCAGAAGATCCGATACGTCTCTACTGTGACAGCAACGGGGCCGTGTCGAATTCCAGAGAAACCCGAAGTCACCAAAAGTCAAAGCATATAGAGAGAAAGTACCATTTGATCAGAGAGATTACTCAAAGAGGAGACACTTCCGTCATGAAAATCCCCTCAGCCGACAACCTTGCTGATCCGTTTACAAAGACGCTTTCCATTGAGGTCTTTATGAGGCACTTGGAAAACATGGGTATTCGAGACATGAGTCATTTGCTTTAGAGCAAGTGGGAGATGTAGTTCTTGTTGTAATAGTTAGTGGGTGTGCTCTAAAACAATTATTACTTGTCATTCGTGCAAGTGGGAGATTGTTATGTGTAGTGCCCGAAAGACAATTTTTGTAATTGTTTTAATTAATAAATGACAGATTTTATTATTCTTCTTATTTGCTTTGTGCTTATATAGTATACACTGCTGCAAACCCTAAGTATATTAGTATGTAACCACTTAGCTCAGTGTATGGAATGCACGAGAGGATTGAGTTAGTGGTGATATACTTAAACTGTTAGTCCGTGGTGAACTTAATCAGAGTTTAGGGTCTCTTGATTAAAACACCAATAATGCGCCCAGAACACCTTAGGGTGTGATAGTCTTATCCGGACTGTCGGTAGAGGGTACCTACGTGGGGCATTTATATATGATGGCATTCATATAAGACTGGACCGATTTAATATGAATTTCTCGATATAATTCCGTAATCGAGGAATCTTATTAAATCATTAGATGATCATATATGGATCAACCTTAATCCTAAGGTGATCACAGGGTACTACTTGTCTCGGGGTTGTGTTTCATGTGTTAGTTACGGTTCACTTGAATATGTGTTCCAAGCCACTTCTCATTGGCACTATCTCCTGATGAGTGAGTAGTTCTGATTTTCACAGATATGGAATCCATTCCTTCCCGCGGGAAGTAGAGAGACCAGTCCCCTTATTTGTTAGCCCTAAGAAAGTGATCGATCCCGGGAGTTCACATTTGACTAATTAGCTACTAGTCAGATATGTGCACTAATTGATCATCAGGGGGTTAATGGTAAATAAGGATAAGATTTCTGTGTCGGGTTCACAGAGACTTCCCACTCAGAATGGACAGTCTATGGAGGGTTAATCCGTATGTAGTGATTATATCAATGGACGCTTATTCACTCTATGAGTTGAGTATAAGTATACATCTATATTCGGTAGAGTTCAGTTTCAGGTTTATGGTGGCGTAATCCCGGAATTAATAATTAATGTACTTATTCTGTTCGATGAAAAATAATTAATTATTGGAGCTACTGGTTATAGGTCCATGGTCTCCGATGTGGCTTCTATAATTCGGAATGATATTCTTGTTATTTGGGCCTCAGTGATAATTAATTGGCTGGGCTAATTAATTGATATGCATGGATATTATTTAGTTGGGCTAAATAATATAATACACAAAAAAGACATTTTATGTGGGCTTGGAAACCCTAAGTGTGGCGCCAATTTTGTGTCTCTTTTAGCACAAGAATTGATTTTCTTGTGTTATGGAAAATAAAAGATATTCTTGTTATATGATTGGTTGGATGACTTGTTATTTGATTTCGTATTGGTCAATACATGTCACAATTAGTCATTAAGGAAAATATCTTTTTTTTGTTTAATTAATTATTTATTTATTTAATTTAAACTTGGAGACCAAGGATTTACTCTCCTATAAAAGGAGAGTTATTCCAAAGGTAATGGTAAAGAAAAATTCGACGACCTCTTGTAAAAAGGGAGAAAAAATTGTTTTTCTTTTCTAGGGTTTTTAGAGGAAGGTGTTGCATATCAAGGAGGTTCGTGTATCAAGAAGGGTATCCACCAACCGCCGTTTGGAGAACACATCGGAAGATCAAGGCGTCTCTTCCCGATATTGGTAACATGATCTTATCCCCCTTGTAAGATTTTAGATCCTTTATTTATGTGTTATAATATATGAATCGTGATCCATCCGCTGCGCATAAATCTAATTCGTTTAGATCTGAGCTCCTGCATCCTTCAAAACAAACCTGGCTTTTCCCATCCTTTGTTCCTTATTGACTAGATGATTTGAAAAATGGATAAAGTCATCGTCGCGTGATTCATGAGTGACATTGTACCGTTTCTCCTTCCGGCTTCGATTCAATGCCTTTGGAGGAATTGGTGACTGAGGGATAGCTTGAATATGGCCAAATTGACGAACTACACGGTTT
Source organism: Gentiana straminea (assembly GCA_036785695.1). Lineage (NCBI taxonomy): Eukaryota > Viridiplantae > Streptophyta > Magnoliopsida > Gentianales > Gentianaceae > Gentiana > Gentiana straminea. Next base: position 249,649 of record JAVUPR010000365.1, read on the forward strand.
GGGTGATACACCTCTTCAATGTCCAATGTCCTTATGCACCCATAGAACCAACATACGTCATTCTCAGGCACCGTTCTAAATTGCCGATAAACATCCCAAACAACCTACAAAACAGAAGATAGTGTAAGTTGAACAGAACCAGACAAGTTACAACCTACAAGATAAATTTAGTTAACTTACTTCTCGGGCCTCCATCAAGTCCAAGTCCTCTCTTATAGTGGCCCCGGCTGGATTGGCTCTCTGTTCTGTAATGGCACCAGCAGTACTAGAATATGCAACTGGATCAACTGTCCCAGAAGGAGGCTGCACTCCCGATTGTGTCTCCATCTCCACTGACTCAGTGGTGGCCCCAACAAGATCGGAATGCGCAATCGGATCAAGCTGTCCCGGAAGGAGGCTGAACTCCCGATTGTGTCTCCATCTCCACCGACTCGGTGGGGGGGCCCAACGATCGGAATCTCGCAATCGGATCAAGCGTCCCGGAAGGAGGTTGCACTCCCGATTGTGTCTCCATCTCCACTGACTCAGTGGTGGCCCCAACAGTACTGGAATCTGCAACTGGATCAACTGCCCCAGAAGGAGGCTGCACTCCCGATTGTGTCTCCATCTCCATTGACTCAGTGGTGGCCCCGACACTGGAATCAACTGTAAGTGAAGGAGCCTGCACTCCCAACTGTGTCTCAACAGACTCAATGTTGGCCTTGAAACTATCATCTGCAACGGTCTCAACTGTAAGTGAAGGAGCCTTCACTCCCAACTATGTTTCAACTGACTCAGTGGTCTCAACTACCTCATCTGTCTCTCCTAAACCAGCCTCAGTTGGCTCATTCGCATGTCCTATCTCTCGCTTGCACATTCTTTAGTCGTTTACTCATTCTTTTATATGGCACACTTGTATGTTCGAAACAATACTAGGCGAACTTGAGCTTCGAGGGTGCTTACGCACCACCTTGATCCACCGCGGTACCTTCATCGCTATACGCAAAGCGTACGGTCTTACCGGACCTCGTCTTAGTCATAATTTCCTACACATGACACAAGAAATAAATTGTCAGTCAAATGAAGAAATCAACTAACAAAGAAAGTAGACATTTATAAACAAAGCTCAAGGATAAGACATAAACCTCATACAATGTAACATTAACAATAATTTGATAAACAAATTCATAAAAGAGCCTAACCATAAACAAGTTATAAAAAAGGCATAGAACAAAAACATATAGGGGCACAAAATATCCTATATAAAACAACCTGTTAATGAAATTATGGTAATCAATTAACTAATGTAACCTCTAAACTAACTCAAAACCCTAATCTGTCCTCAAACGTCACCAATACTGACGTTGAAAAAGCCTTTACAACGTCATCACCAGTGACGTTTATGGTGCAAGACATTGGCATGGCAATCTTCTGGAACGTCACCATCACCAGCGTTTCATAGGTCCTTACAACGTCGACACCACTGACGTTTAAGAGCTAACAAATTGCCAAGCCAATGTTCTAAAACGTCATCACGCCTGTCGTTGCCCAATATATTACAACGACAACATCACTGGCGTTTTAAAGAAATAAAATTTGGACATCTGACTTCTGACACGTCAACCGGACTGACGTTGTAGAAACAACTACAACGTCAGCTATACCAGCGTTCTAAGGCTAACATTATTTTCCCACACACAGGCTGGGACGTCAGTGTGGATGACGTTGAAACCTACCACGGGCGTCGGTCACACCGACGTCCCCTGTTTCATCATCTTCTCCGGCCTTCCAACCGGAAAAATGGCCGGAAAAACCAAAATACAACCCAAAAACATCAATCCAATTAACCCATTACATCCAAATACTAACCCATTACATACAATATAAACCCATTACATCAAACACAAATTCACTTCCATTTAAACACAAATTCACAAACATTCAAACACATTTTCAAAAATTCACATACCTTGAATAGATTGAATTGATTATTCTTCTCTCCTTCTTCTTTTCTTCTACAATTCGAAATCCACTCTCCCTTCTTCTTCCCTTCTTCTTCCTCTCCTCTTCTCTTCTCTTCTCTTTCAATTTTCAGTTTTTTTTTTTTTAACCGCCGATGGGGATGTTTTTGGGGAAGAAGGTAAAAGAGTTTTTGAATTAAAGTGGTGGGAGAAGAAAAGGTGTATGTATGTAGTAGTTGTTATTTAATTAGTACTTATTTTAGTGTTTTGTATGATTTTAGGGACTAAAGTGTAGTTTTTAAATTCATTAATGTGGTGCAAGTAGTAAATAAGGGGGTCCAAATAGAAACCCCCAAAATATAATGATATGATTTTGGCAAATGACCTTTTAGCGCTTTTTAAAAATCCATGATGTTGCATTCAAAGAAGTTTCATCCTCCAAACTTGCCAAAACATCTCATTAATCTTAGATATCAGATATGCATTAATCTGCCGATTACCAGACAGAATTAAGTGTTGGGCACCACTAAAGTCCTCTGGTGGGGACGAGTCCGAGACAAATCCTAACAAAGATGTCAGTTGCTTATAAGGGGGAGAATGTGATATCCCACATTGGGATGTGGAAAAAGCATTATCTTCCTATAAGCGTGATACATAAATGTCTTATCAATTCAAGTTTGACCCTTTAGACCAAACGAGGACGACAGTCTAAGCAGTAGAGCGGATCCGTTATTGTTTAATCAATTAGAGGTACCAGACCGGGGGGTTCGGGAACGTTACAACACTTCTCCGGTTCTCCCACATTTTCCTTTAGTAAATTAAGAGAAGGAAAAGAAAAAAAAAAATACATCGAAATTTTCACAAACGTTTGGGAAAATGAATTTAAACTACACTTTTTCTCGTTTATCAGGCAGAGACAACAAAATATACTATATAGAATTAGGCATTCAGAAAGGAATACACAGTTCCCCTGTGCTCATTCTTTAATAGACAAGGAACCTTAGAAACTGCTTATTGTTCTTTTTTGACCTTTTCTATTTATGTATAGTCATTATATAAATCAGTAAATAAAAAAAGCTATAGATACACTTTCAGATACAACAATGAACAATATCATCTGTGGCAAACGCACTTTTACGTAAACATAGTATTATTAGTTGTCTTTGCAATTTCTTGAATAACTTGAAGATAACCGTGACTGTGATTGAAAGAAATCAAATGGAGTCCCTGGTCCGAAAGATCGCCTTACGCTATTTGGAGAATCTGAGAGCAAAGGTTCGCGCACCGGACTCCGAAGCTTGGGTTGTGTGATTGACAATGGAGAAAGGTCTTTCTCCAAGGATCTTGTTTGTGTCTCTATGTTTCCTAGTGTCAAAATTGGCCCTCCCAGACGTTCAGCTTGTTGAAGTAGGTTGATTTTACTTGGTGTATATGTGTACCTCAAGTATTTCAAAGCCAGCACCGGACCCATACCAGCGATAACAATGAGCTGAAATTTTCAAAGTACTTCTGTTAGTTCACAAGTAAAATGGGAAAAAAATGTTGAAAGAGAAGCCCCCCCAAAAAACAAAAGCAAAAACAAAAACGCAAAACCAACACATTTCAGGGCTTTTAAAAGGTGATAAGTGAAAACTCTTGTACATTCAGTAGCAAGTTCCAGTTTGATGTTTTGAGGCTCGGTTTTTCTGTCGTTTATGTACATGGCTTGGAGAGAGAAATATAAAGGTTGTTTCAGGATAAGGCATCCTAAGGTCTATAACATTAACATGATGTGTGTTTCCAAGTGGAGGAAAGTGGTGAAAAAGCAAGATTACTTAGAAAGATAGCTATGCAAATGTGTTTTGAACTTTGGCTTCATAGGAAGATTCGGTATCAGTCAAACCTTCCTTATTTATCTTGCTTAATTTTAGGGTAGTTTTATTGTTGATTGTATCTTTATTGGATGATTTCCTTATTTACGGTTTACCCCTACTTTAGGGATAGTGCCTATGCTACACTACTGGAAGAATTCAACTACTAATATCTCCCGCCTTCGACTTATTGTACCGGTCATTGTTTGTTGGGGCATACGGGGTGAAAGGAATAGATGCGGGCATGACGACGTCCGGCCTTCTATACGGCGCACCATCATTCAAATTGAGCGGGCTATTAGGCAACTCGCTTTTCGGAAGGAGCGGAAGCCAAATTCTTGGGATGCGATAGAGGTACTCCTTTCTTCCGGCCCTTCAAGATCAAACGGACCCCAAAGCGGAAAGTGGCTTACCTGAGATGGGTGCCGCCACACTCTGGCAATGTTAAATTGAATGTGGATGGGAGTGTCAGGAATGGAATTGCGTATGGGGGAGGCATCCTCAGAGACTCTGATGGCGGGTTTATTATGGCTTTTCATTCGTGTTTTAGGCAGGGGACGGTGGTGGATGCTGAGATTAAAGCTCTGTTGTTTGGTCTTCGCATGCGCACCTATGCGCAGGCTATGGATATCGAATCGGACTCTCTTTATGTGTATCGTATGGTGTCTGGAGCAAGTGATGGGGGTTGGCCCCTGTGTCTCTCCATCACTCAGATTTGTGCTATCCTGAGAACGCCGCAATATACTATTTCTCACGTACATAGGGAGTGCAACGGGGTCGCCGATGCCTTGCATCGTTGGAAGGAGATGACCGATTTTCACTCACCGAGAGGGATGTCCCACCGCACATTACGAATCTACTCCATGATGATTTACATGGCCCGGCTCATATCCGTTACGTCAGCGATAATCCGGGAAGCACTCTTCACTTGTGAAGGGTGCAAACCAGTCGTATTGTTCATTTCACATACTTTTTTGTTTTTACCAAGTCGTATCCATATATTGCGTATCACACTTTGTGCGGATCGATGAAGCTCCCCAAAGAATATAGCCATGCGGCCGCACGACGTTTCATCACGGACATGGCCTACGGGATCGCGCCTACCTTTGGACGCACCCCTACCGCAATGCTAGGGGTGCAATCCAGTGTTTTTGTTGCTTTTGCCGTCAAACGATATGCTCATACTTTTTTAGTATTTGATACACCCCTTTATATAATTGGTACAGCGTCTGACATGGGTGTGGCTGATCACTTTATGGACCGGACATGTCGAAATTTCATCAGGAAGGACCACAATCCTCTGTTGCTCACGCAAGTTCAGACGAGGGTGCAAAGAGATCTTCGGCTTACTTTCCTTAGATCGTATACACAGGGCAGAAGACAGAATTACAGCATCTATTCCACTTTGATTTCCACTGATGTAATTATTTTTGGGGCAGGGATTTTATTGGGAGTGCATAGAGCGAGTACTCTTCCCTATGTGATGGATTTTCCTACTCTGGGTTTGCCACACATAGGGTTTAAGGAGGCCATGCTATGCACTCTATCACGTAAACTTGGGGCGGGCCGGGATATGGCACTTAACTTTGTAGCTCTTTATTTGGTTTCTCAATAAAATAAAGTTGCGTTAAAAAAAATTAAAAAAAAAAAAAAGATTTTCTTTCCTTATTATAAGGTGTAATTACTGCCTTATGTGGTTGCAATAATGCCTTAACTCTACCAACTAACTAACTTGTGGATGAAGTGACTCGTCCTAATCATTTCTGTCAAGTTAATAGGGAAGTCGTTAAATCGTACACAAAATAAAACATAACCTTTAAGTATGGATGGATGTGGATAACCCGAAATCTCCCCTCACTAATCAGGCAGTAAAAGTAGATCTACATGAACTTCATTACCCTGTGAACCTGTGGGCCGAAGCGAACTCAAATATCGGTATAGTGCTATTGATGTGGGATAACCCCCCCCCCCCCCCCATACATTCAAGATCTTAAGAAAGAAATCAAATTACGGTAACGCCCATCGAGAACATTAAGCTATAGTATAATAAAGAAGGCATGTTTCCTTAAACGAGTTATCTTTCAAAATGGAGGAGATCCACAACCATCTCTCATGCTATAATGGCTACTCCCTCCGTCTCTTAACGAGTGTCACAACTTTATAGAAGAATTGTTCCAAAATAAGTGTCATTTTAGAATAACAATTGTAGAAATTCTAGGCCCGAACCAGATAAGAGGAGAGCCCTCATCCCCAAACCTAGGTTAAAACACATGAGCTCTAGGCTTCATAGCTTATTCTCCTTTTTAATTGACTTAGAAGCAATGTACTCCGAAGAAGAAAGAGATCAACTTGCAGGACCCGATGGATCAAGTTGCATGACCTGATCCTATCAGTAGTTGAAGTTGTGGTGAACGACGAGGGGCTGCATTTATTTAATTCGATTTGAACGATGAAGGTTATGTGATTCAAGTTGCACCGACTTGGTTGCCCTTTTTTTAGTGGCCACCTTTTCGGCTCTCTTTCCACATATTTTATATCCGGCTCCATTTCAACAGTCTTATCAATAATATTGCCCTGCGGGACAACAACAGGCTCGTCAATACTCATTCTTTCCCGCGGGGCACCAGTCGCTTCCACAATCTCCTCAGAGAAAGCATGAAAATTTAGCACACCTATCTCTTCATCATCATCCACAGGTTCATGCACAATATCATCAATAGTGCCCTCAGATATGTCTCCATGCTGCCCTGGATCCTCAAAATGCCCTCCATTCTGCTAGTCCTGAGACCAAACATCCATGTTTTCTTCATTGCCCTCAGTCCGCTGTCTACTAGGGAAGTCAGATTCAGATTTCTGGGAGGCCCAGTTAACAAGCAAATTTATCTGATTACGCATCGGTAAAAGATACTGCAAGATCTATGGCTCAATACTTGATGTGCAATCAACGGATGGAGCATCTGGCACACCTGCCTGTGAAGATGAGCGATCAGGGTCGACATCAGGTATACATTGAAGAACCCCTCTCACTCGTTATTCTAGCCCAATCTGCAGCCTCCTGTGCAATCTGATCTCCAGCCATACCCCCAATATCTGAGACTTGTCTAATGTATACTGACTAACAATCCTGGCAAAACATTTCATGGTCCGCACAAATTCACGCTCACGCTTGGACTCTTCCTCATGTGAAATGAATGGCATTACGATTGGATTTACATTCAAGAATTTATCAACATCTTTAAGCGAGGTATATTGGTGGATCTCCATTTCAACAACCTAGGAAACTCTCTATTTTGACCAACTTTTTGGCCAATTTTGTTTCCAAACCAATGAAAAGACTCATAGGCCAGTATTGTAGTGAGGCCGCAAAACCATAAACATATATTTAGTCTGCTGCACATTGCATTTCCGAAAACTATACAAAGCCTTTTTGAAAGACTCGTGGCCCCAGGGATAATTAATGACATTATCAATATCATCCTCCAAACCAAGCAAGTCCGGAAGCAATAACGAACCTTACTCTAATGCAAAAAGATGCCCCTCCACGAAATATCATAAGCTTATACACATCATCTTTTTCCCTGCACTCAATGAAAGCGTTGTACAAGTCCCTTAAATGTATTTTCTTACACACTCGAAAGTATATCTCTAACAGCCCTTGTTGCGGCAGGTGTACATCTCTATTAGCTCGTGTCTGCGGATCATTGAAATGCAAGCCAGTAACGAGGGCAAACTCCAACCCCGAAACGTCACACAGTTGATCCAACCAAAAACCGTAACTCCTCATCAATATCCGACATAATCCATCGTAGCAGCATGTCATGTATAATCACTCCAGAAAATTGAAGACTCGGTGCATTAAATATTGTTTAAACTGTGGTGTTTGGTCGAGTGTTTCCAATAGACCGTACTCTTCGAGCTTTTTGCTCACATTTTCAAGTACTTGACCGATTTTCCACAACACTTTCGCACTAGGATGCATTTCTAAAGGCACAAGCAGCAGCCTAGACAAGTCAGACATCTGAGATGTTGGGGAAGAGAGATTTGAATTGAAAAAGGTCGAAAAAGATAAGTTAGACAACTCTGAACCACATAACCTTCGTCGTTCAGATCAAATTAAAAAAATGCAGGCCCCTCGTCGTTCACCACGACTTCAACTACTGATGGGATCAGGTCCTGCAACTTGACCTCTTTCTTCGTTGGAGTACATTACTTCTAAGTGAATTAAAAAAGAGGATAAGCTATGAAGCATAGAGCTCATGTGTTCTAACCTAGGTTTTGGGGATGAGGCCCCTCCTCTTATATGGTTTGGGCCTAGGATTTCTACATGGTGTCAGAGCCAGGTTCAGGCACGATATCATCAATAGTATTGCCCTCAGATATGTCTCCATGCTGTCCATGATCCTATAAATGCCCTTCATTCAGCTGGTCCTGAGACCGGACATCCATGATTTCTTCTATATCATCTTCCAACCCGATAAGGCCCTCAGTCCGCTGTGTACTAGGGAAGTCGGATTTATGGGAGGCCCAGTTAACAGGCAAATTTATCTGATTACGCATCTATAAAAAAAGATACTCCAAGATCTTTGGCTTAATACCTGATGTGCGATCAACGGATGGAGCATCTGGCACATCGGCCTGTGATGATGTGCGATCGGGACTGACATCATGTATCACATTAAAGAACCCCTCTCACTCGCTATTCTAGACTCATCTGCAGCCTCCTTTGCAGCCCGACCTGCAACCTCCTGTGCAGCCCGATCTCCAGCCATACCCCCAATATCTGGGACTTGTCTAACTTATACTGACGAAGTCAGATGTCTCATGCCATGCTGCTACGGCGGATTATGTCAGATATTGATGAGGAGTTACGGTTTTTGTTTGGATCAACTGTGTGCGGTTTCGGGGTGATGGAGTTTTCCCACGTTACTGGCTTGTATTTCAATGATCCACAGACACAAGCTAACAGAGATGTAAACCTACCGCAGCAAGGGCTGTTAGAGAAATATTTTCGAGAGTGTGAGAATACATTTAAGGGACTTGTACAAAGCTTTCATTGAGTGCAGGGAAAAAGATGATGTGTATAAGCTTGGCTTATGCTATTTCGTGGAGGGGCGTCTTTTTGCATCAGAACAAGGTTCTTTATTGTTTCCGAACTTGCTTGGGCCACGTGTCTTCCAAAAAGGCTTTGTCCAGTTTTCGGAAATTTAATGTGCACCAGATTACATATACGGTTTATGGTTTTGCGGCCTCACTACAATATTGGGCCTATGAGTCTATTCATAGGCTTGGAAACAAATTTGGCCCAAAAGTTAGTTTCCTAGGATGTTGAAATGAGGAACCACTAATATACCTTCGCTTAAGGATGTTGATAAATTCTTGAATGCAAATCCAATCATAATGCCATTCCTTTCGCCTGAGGAAGAGTGCGAGCTTGAGCGTGAATTTGTGCGGACAATGAAATGTTCTACCAGGATTGTTAGTCAGTATACGTTAGACAAGTCCAAGATATTGAGGGTATGGCTGTAGATCGGGCTGCACAAGAGGCTGTAGATTGGGTTGCAAAAGAGTGTAGATCGGGCTAGAATAGCGAGTGAGAGGGGTTCTTCAATGTGATACCTGATGCCGACCCTGTCGCACAGGGTCGCATATCATCACAGGATGCTCCATCTGCTGATCACACAACAGGCATTGAACCAAAGATCTTAAAGTATTATTACCGATGCGTAATCAGATGAATTTGCTCGTTAACTGGGCCTCCCAGGAAATATGACTTCCCTAGTAAACAACGGACTGAGGGCCTTATCTGGTTGGAAGATAAGATAGAAGAAAACATGGATGTCCGGTCTCAGGACCAGCAGAATTGAGGCATTTAGAGGATCAAAGGCAGCATGGAGACATATCTGAGGGCAATACTATTGATGATATCGTGCATGAACCTATGGATGATAACGAAGAGATAGGTGTGCAAAATTTTCACACTTTCTCTGAGGAGATTGTGGAAGCGACTGTGCTCCGTAGAAAAGAATGAGTATTGACGAGCATGTTGTTGTCCTGCAGGGGAATAGTATTGATGAGACAGTTGAAATGGAGCCGGAAATTGCGTTGGAAAGATATGTGGAAAGAGAGCCGAAAAGGCGGCGAGTAAAAAAGAGGGCAACCAAGCCAGTGCAACTTGAACCACATAACATTCGTCGTTCAGATCGAATTAAAAAAAAATGCAGCCTCCTCGTCGTTCACCACGACTTCAACTACTGATGGGATTAGGTCCTGCTTTTGGTCCTGCAACTTGATCTCTTTCTTCGTCGGAGGTCATTGCTTCTAAGTCAATTAAAAAGGAGAATAAGCTATGAAGCCTAGAGCTCATGTGTTCTAACCTAGGTTTGGGCGATGATGCCTCTCCACGAAATAGCATAAGCCAAGCTTATACGCATCAGTGTTCTAAAAATCGCAAAAAGCGATCGACTAGGCGCACCCCGAGCGTCTCGAACATACCCTAGGCGACCTCTGCTGGGCGATCCGGTCTTCTGGGCGGTGCTGGGCGCCGCCTAGGCGACCTAGGTGATTAGGGTTCCATCTGGGCGAACATCCAAGTTTTCCGGTAAGCTGACCAAACAATATGCCAAGTGACCTTATACCCGAGACTTCAAAGGGTTAAACCCTCAGTCAACCTAGAACCGGAAGATTAGAGTGTTCATAGCCAATTTACCATTGCAACCTGGGTTGTAATTCACCGGGTCAATTTCAAGTTCTGAAAGGATGAATTGCCCTGCCTTAGAAATGAATTTGAAAGCTGTAGATCCTTCAATTAATGCGTCTGATTTTGCTCGTGTAGGATCACCAGCCAAGCTGTTAAGCAGAGGGGCAATCTTGAAAGCTGTAGATCCTTAAAACCCTAAAACCGCCTAGGCGCTAGGCGCCCCAGTAGCGTACCGACTTAGCCTAGCGATTTTTAGAACATTGATACACATTATCTTTTTCCCTGCACTCAACGAAAGCCTTGTACAAGTTCTTACACTCTCGAAAGTATTTCTCTAACAGCCCTTGCCGCGGGAGGTTTACATCACTGTTAGCTCATGTCTGTGGATCATTGAAATACAAGCCAATAACGAGGGCAAACTCCATCCCCCCGAAACGGCACACAGTTGATCCAACCTAAAACCGTAACTCCTCATCAATATCTGACATATTGAATAAAGGGTATATATGTCCATACAATAACAAAAGACCACATTTATTAAGTTTCTAGATCTGTGTGAAAAGTAAAAAAGTGACTATTTCAGGAACAGAGGGATATTAAGTTGCTCGCCTAGGCACGCTTAGGCAACGCCTAGGCGAGAGAGAGTCGAGGTCTTATCGCTAGAAGGTAGGCAATTGTCGCCAGGACAAGATGCCGTACTAAAAGGGGTTGCGTGTGTGTACATTATGAAACTTGCTTAGTACTCTTGTTTGTGTTTGTGCATGTATGACTACTTTAATTGATATCATTGGGTAAGTAAGACATACTCCACATGCTAACAGCTGCCATTGGTTTGATGTGGTTGGAGCTTACGGTGCTTACAAGGCACGTTTGAATATTTGTTTGATATGAATTGGCCTTTTGTGGACTCTTAATGAGTTTCTCATCAATTGACTTCTATTTTTCAACTTTTTCCACGATCGCATAGCATGGCTAGGTGACCTAGGCAGTAAAGCGATCCAAGCTCGCCTAGCGCCCTAACAGGGAGTACTATATAGCCACAAATCAGATCTCCACAAGCAGACGGTTACAAGCACTGTTTCTATTTTATTTATTTTTTTCATCAAGACATATCAAACATCATACCAAAAAAATTGGTATAACAGTTATGGATGAAAAGGAGACAAAGAAGAGAAAAGAACTTACAAACATGGTAATCCAGTAAGATGGCTGCCTGCATATCCGAAACATTATTGTATGCATCCCAGATGATGGCAAAGCACTCACAATCCAATTGATGACATAAAATGCAACAAGATTTCCCCAAATGGCAAGATGTTGCAATATTGTGAAGGAACTGAAAATATGAATTTAAGTCATACTTAGGTGCTCATCAGTAAAAAAAAACTCCGGGCAAACAATGAAAGGGAATGACAATGGAAACCTAAGCTCTTGTGTTTTCTACGTAGATCAAGATTACATTTTATTTGGTATTTGAAGGTTATGCTTAGGTGCTTGAATTATAAACTCAACCCACAAACATATGTGAAATGGATATCGCAGAAATGAAGCAGATATACTAATTTGCATGAATCTTGAGAACAAATAGCCGTTTCCCTTTGGATCGCCTGATAATTATTTGCCCTAAAGATTTATTCACATTATCATGTCTGTGGTGTGTGTACTATTGTTAGTATACACCTATAACCTACTAAAATGTCTGATAAACGAAAACAAAATATCATATGCTAACTGGGAAGGCAAATGTGCTTAGTGGATGGGGTTCCGTGGAAAGCTCAGAAGAGGCTATCCGCATAAGCATTCAAGTAGATGCAACATAATAACATCTAAAGCATGTTTTTTTCTCAATAAGAAAAATATGGTGGCAAGTACCAGATCACGATACATGACCTGAAGAATCTACCAATTCAAATGAAGAAATCTTACCCTTTTCTTGGAGATTTTATGCGATGCCAGATGTTAGTTCTATTCAGTTGTATAAATTTAAGAAACCTAGGGTAACCCGTGGAATCAAAAGACCCTGGGTAGAGCATCGTATCTCTACCCAGACGTGCGGATATATGATATCGACTTACCTTGTCTCTAGTGCAACAACGAATGCCTGCAACCAAATGCATCCAGAGAGAACAACCATTGACAGCTCTTCCATCTCACTCTTCTCGAAAGCATATGCGTGTATGCTGATAGCAAACACAACGATTGCCTAAAAGAAACAATCAAATGTGAAGAATAAAAAAAGCTACTATAAATGACCTACATCAGCAAGAAGGAGATAAAGAGCAGGGACAACTGTAGATTGCACTCTGTTGTGCCTGATTTCAGAAGAACGCTAACTGAAGTTGTGTACAAGTAGTTTGCAAGCCACTCAATTCATCTGCAGCACTAACTGATAGTGGCTGACACTAGAGAGTAGAAAAGCTTTAGCGATGGACATTGAAGAAGTTGCAGGTCGAATAACAAACACTGGCAAAGCTACATACGTAGTTCCAGCTATGCAGCACTGGTCAAAGGAGTAGAGAGACCACCAGAGTAAAAGATATAGATCGATTCTTTTTTGAAGCAGACTTACTTTGACAACAAAACCATGGTGAAAAGACCAAGAACATAGAGGTAGATCAACAAGTGAGGAGCACATCAGCCCATATCGTAAGGATATGGAAACACGGAATAAAATCGGTATGGAGAAGAACAGGGAAGGACGACAGATAAGGACATTGAATAAGAAATTCTTTTCTCCAGCTCTTGGTTCTTTCTCCTATTTCTTATAAAACTTTTACATGGCATCACAACTCTGATTTTTTTTCCAATATCCTTTTAAATGGCAACTGAGTACTCTTCAGAAGTGACTTCAAGAGAAGAAACCTTTATGAAATCTTATTCTTCATGGAGACTGAACACTCAATTATACCTATCTCAACTCACAAACTCAATGGAGACAATTTTCTCCAGTGGTCCCGTTCTGTCAGGTTGTATATTACTGGCAGAGGCAAAAAGGAGTACTTAACTAGAGAAACTAAAGCACCGTAACGCATCCTGCAATAAGTGGAGGGTGGAAAACAGTCTAGTGATGTCCGGGCTGCTGTGGTCCATGATAAAATTTCTACTTCGAGGATAAAAGTTGTCTTGACTTCAAAATTATAAAGGTCCCCAATCCTTCTTAGACCATTTCAAATACACAATGCCGTAACTCCTAGATGAACCTCAACATAAAACGCTTGAATTTCTTTGTTTTTGTAGAAATGCTAACAAAAATAGATAGAAACTTTCTTCTTTCATTAGTTCTACCACTCTTGGAAGAATTGCTTAATTAGAGTACAAGAAACTAGCCGTTGCACATGGACAAGACAGCCCTCCACTACATCAATTTAGAATTCTAGGCGTTACAGGAGATTGGGAGGGAGAAAACGAATCAGTCCATAATCTAATTACTTAGGGAGTAATTTAGGATTTTTAGGACAACAATAAATTAATAAAATTACATAAGGAAATCTGATGAAATTCTGATGGATCCTGATGACATCAAACAGTTTACTTTCTCAAAAAGAATTCCAAGGGAAAGATTAGAAAGGTTTACGTCTAACAGTCATATTCCAATAGGTTAAGAAATACATGGAAAAAGTCCAAACCACTCACATGAAAGAGAGACCGTCCGAACCATCCAGCAAAGGTGCTAGGATTAAGAAGCCTGTTTCAAGAAAATGCAAATCATAGTTAACAAAGAAGAGGTAGCACCTTATGGGAAAAAAAAAGGAAAAACAAAAAAAGTAGAAGAAGAAGATGCATCAAAACCAAGGGGGGTAACATAAAGAGAAAGACCTACTAAGTAAATTTCTAACCTTCCTGCTTGGCAGTAAAACAGTATTTGGGGATGCTGCATCACGGTTCCTTCACTAAGATCTTTGTCAAGAACACTTACTAAAACAGGGACGCTGGTGTAGAAAACATTGTATGCCATCAAACTAACAGAATTGAAAAGGCTGGTTCCAGAGACACCTGAAATCAGAGAGAAGCTGGAAAATTTCATGGCAATAGCACAAAACGTCATATACCATTAGTTTGAATTTGAAAAATTAAAAAGGAAATTAAGGATGTTTACACTATGAGAACTTACAAGATCTGAATGAAACAGATAAGCAGGGACTTATAGAAGGAGTATTGAGAAAGAAATGCAGTTCGGTTATAGGAGTACCGCCCATGAACAAGTATTAGTCTTTTCAAGAACCTAAATTCTGCAAGTGAGGCAAGGATGTAACTGTTATGATGGTAAATGGTCGAAACAGAAGTACCAGCATCGGGGTGAAACATGAGGAGCACATATCATACAATAAATGCAAATCAAACATGAAATTACCAATACAAACATGTAAGGAAGGTTGAAGATAATCAAACTCAAATATACTTTTATATAACCAAATTAAGGTGTAATAAAATTTTGACATATGGATATAACAATATAGATGACAAAGGGTCACATGGATTCAGGATATAGGCATTCCATAATGAGGTCTGCAAAGAAAGAAGATACGAAGAAAAGAGATGAATTAAAGGGGGGGAACGATTCTCAAGTCTAGCTACAATACAAAGCTAAGACACTAAATGGAAGGATCAAAAACCAAAATTCTAATCATGTGTGTGAAACATTTTCATGTATGGAATAACTAATCAAGAACAAGATAAGGAACAGAAGCTTAAAGATTAATCATAGGCAGAACAAAAGAAAGACATCCTCGGGTGTCTTTCTATAAATACTAGAAAATGATGTATCAAAGATTCTTCAGTTTGATGGTATCTCAGCATATGAGAACTAGATTTATGCTACATCTAGGCAGATGTGCGCAGCAATACTCACCTACATTAAAATTTTGAAATAAACGTCCAATATAACAACCATCAAATCAGTGAGCATGAGATTCAATTCTAAAAACATATGATTTAAAAGGAAAAAAATAACATTCAAGGCCCACGCTTAACATAGAAAAATCACACCAAAAAAATAAAAAGAAAATAACCCACTTCCAATACTATAATCAGCTGCCCTAGCTGCCTGCAGTCCTTCTCTTCCACTGATGCCTACCCCGATATCGGCCTGTTGGATCATCCTCACATCATTTCCACCATCCCCAATGGCCAAAGTTCTATATTCACATGATTTTAAGATCTCAACAAGCTGAAAAAAAGGAAGAAGTTGTGTTTATGAGAATTTACTAACGTCCCTATGTCTACAGATTTATAAAACTCAACAGCATTAGCAACAGGATGATGTCATTATACTTCTAAATATCAATTGCTTAATCTCTCTTCTAAATATCCAATGTTCCATTATTTTTCTTACTTTTGCTGTGCTTAATGTTGTATGATAAAAAATAAGTTTTTTTTTGTTAATTTGCTGTTTCTACAGTTGTTTTGGTTGTACATTACTTGTCTTATTCCTCGATTAGAACTAACCTTTTATAGGTCATTAATTGGTAGGAATCTAATCTTTATTTGTGTAGAAGTATTTTGGCTATTCATATATGCATTATTAAGATTGATCATGTTCATCTTAATTGTTTTAAATTAGAGAATCTAAGGTAGTTTCTATATTACATTTTTCTTTCTATTACCCCTGATTTATTATCAATTACACAACTTTTCATTACTTAACAACTATTGTAAAACGGTTAAACCCTAACCGTAAGGGCCCCCTCACCCCCGATCCCACAGGAATGTGAGGCGAGGTTAATCAGGTAACCTAGTGGCTTAGAGACAAGGGCTGCTTTAGACCACGGCACTGAAGTGTTTGTCATTGGAAGTCAATCAGGCCATATCAAAGATATGTTAACACCCAACCCATTTTTCGGGGATCGAACCGCTGACCTCCAGCTTATGGTCCGAGCGGTCACTACAACACCCCATCTCCTCACCACTAGGCTATATCCAGGGGATACTTTACAACAATTGTATTAACTATAGTTGAAGGGTATTGCTGATGGTAATTCAGAAGGGTAACATGTCTGCTAAATAAAACAAGTCTGCTGAATATAATAAGTCTGCGGAAGTATTACAAGGCTGCTGAATATTATTGTAAATACATTTATTACAACTATATTATAAAGTTGTAGTATTTTGTAGTTAATCATCTAGGGCTTTAGTTAGCCGTTTAGCCTTAGTACCTTTATCCCCAACTACCTACTTATTAGCCACCTAGCATTTAAGTACTTGTCTCCCACTACTTGTAATCGTCTTTATATACTTGGCTGTTTTAGCCCTTTTGCAATAAGAAGAATAATATTCTCTTCTCTCTTTCTTCTATCTTCCTATTTTCTACATGGTACCAGAGACTATCTGAAAAAATTCAGATATTTTTCCGCAACTGTTCTTCTTCTTCCACCCTTTCTTTCTCATCAAAATGTCGGAATATGAAACGACTTCCGAAGTAACTTCTAAAAATTCTTCCAAACAAATGAGTGGATTAGATAATCCTACTCTCCAAATCACCAATGTAAAACTCAAAGGAGGATCAAACTACCTGCAATGGGCACAGTCATACCAAAGACTCATGTTGGACTCTCCATGGAAAGCCCCCTCATTTGCAAAAGAACCAAACCAACAAAAGTGAAGGCAACTGGAATGATCAAAAAAAGGCATACAATGCCATGGAACAGCCAAAGCTCTTCTCAAAGGAACAAATGGAGGCCCTGAATCAACTCTTTGACAAAAGGATGCCACAACCTGCTGCTGATACCTCTGTTGGTGCATCAGCTCAGAATGGTAAGAACACCTGGATCGTAGATTCAGGTGCATCAAGTCATATGACAAGTGACTTCTCCTTATTTGCATCTTTTCACAAAATCACTCACCCACACTTTGTTAAAATTGCTGATGACACTTGTTCTAAAGTTGAAGGAAAGGGCACTATCACACTTGATAATCATCTTACTCTCACATATGTGTTATATGTTCCAAAATTGGACTGTAATCTTTTTTCTGTCAGTCAATTTTGCAATGATAAAAAATGCATTGTTAACTTCCATCCTGATCATTGTGAGTTTCAGGACATGGCATCTTTGGAGAGGATTGGCAGTGCTAAGAAGATAGAAGGACTCTACCTCCTTCATGGCAAGAAAATAAAGACTGTTAAGAGATTGAGAGTTTCCCCTGATTCCCCTAAATGTACCAAAATCAGAATGTTGCACTTAAGATTAGGACATGCCAATTTTCAGTATTTAAAAAGGATGTACCTTACCTTATTTGTTAATGTAAAAGTTGATGAATTAAAATGTGAGTTTTGTGAACTTTCAAAGCATTCTAGAAATACTTTCAAAGCTGTTACCTATAAAGAGTCTGTACCTTTTAAACTCATTCTCACAGATGTGTGGGGTCCTTCTCAAAACCCTAACCTCACACACAAAAAATGGTTTGTGACCTTCATAGATGACCATACTAGGGTGAGTTGGGTCTATCTTATGAAACACAAATCAGAAGTTAGTCTAATCTTTGAAAACTTCTACAAAATGATTGAAACTCAGTTCCAAACAAGAATCCAAATACTTAGATCTGATAATGGAACTAAGTATTTGAACTCCTGTCTTGGACCTTTTTTGACTGATAAAGGCATTGTCCATCAAACCTCTTGCCCTAACACTCCACAACAAAATGGAGTGGCAGAGAGGAAAAATAGACATCTTTTAGAAGTCACAAGAACTCTCTTGTTTTCTTATGATGTGCCTGCTGTTTATTGGGGAGAAGCTGTTCTCACAGCAGCCTTCCTTATAAACAGAATGCCATCTAGAACCCTTGGCTTTAAAACACCTATTGAAACCCTTACTTCATATTACCCCAACACCAAACTTATCACTTCTATAACCTTAAAAGTTTTTGGTTGCACAGCCTTTGTCCATATTCACTCCCATAATAGGAGCAAGATCGGACCAAGAGCTGTTAAAACCATCTTTGTTGGGTACTCTCCTACACAAAAAGGTTATAAGTGTTTTGGTCCTAAAACTAACCGTTTTTTATACATATTGTGATGTCACCTTTTTTGAAGAGCAGCCCTATTACATTAAGGATAACAGTACTGATATTGATCAATACAGCTT
Source organism: Gentiana straminea (assembly GCA_036785695.1). Lineage (NCBI taxonomy): Eukaryota > Viridiplantae > Streptophyta > Magnoliopsida > Gentianales > Gentianaceae > Gentiana > Gentiana straminea. The sequence continues at coordinate 268,214 of JAVUPR010000365.1, forward strand.
CCTTAACACTGATGTTATTCTCCCTATTGTTGATACTGATCCACCTGGGGAAACTTCCTTTCAACAGTCTGACAAAACTGTTTCCTTGCCAGAACAGGAGGTTATTGTCTATACCAGACAGAAATCTTCACCACCTCTTAGTACTCCTATCTCACACCTTGTTATTTGCACTAACCAAAAATTGTAGGAACCTCAAGATCCCACTGCTGTTACTGAACTTACTCATCAAGACACTGACCATGAGGAAACTGACAATGAGGAACCCACACTGATGCAACAGAGGTGTGAACCCTCATCTCCTAATCAGCTACCTATTGCTTTAAGGAAAAGCACAAGGGAATGCACTAAACATGCTATTGACAGGTTTGTTTCCTATGGTAAGCTCTCTACTGTTTTTCAGTCTTATCTTGCTAAGATAGACCCTGTTGACATACCCAAAACCATCCAACAAGCTTTAGGCTGTCCTCAATGGAAAAATGCTGTTATGGAAGAACTAAATGCCCTAGAGGACAACCACACATGGGATTTGGTTCCTATGCCAAAGGGTGTAAAGACTGTTGGATGTAGGTGTTTATTCACTATAAAGCACAACCCTGATGACACAATCAATAGGCACAAAGCCAAATTGGTTGCCAAAGGATATACACAAACCTATGGTGTTGATTTTCATGAAACATTTGCTCCAGTGGCCAGACTTAACACTGTGAGAATCATTATTTCTATAGTTGCTGTGAACAACTGGGCATTACATCAAATGGATGTAAAGAATACTTTTCTGAATGGCGATTTGAAGGAGAAAGTGTATATGCACCCACCCCCTGGCTTTGTTGTTAAACCTAACCATGTGTGTAGATTGCATAAGTCCTTATATGGACTTAAACAATCTTACAGAGCATGATTTGACAGATTCTCTAAAGTTATGAAAAAAGGAGGATATGCGCAAGGGCATAGTGATCACACTTTGTTCTACAAGCATACTGACTCAGGAGGAGTAACCATCCTCATTGTTTATGTTGATGACATTGTCATCACTGGAAACTCCAGTTGTGACATTGTTACTCTCAAGCAGCTTCTGAAAACTGAGTTTGAAATCAAAGATCTTGGATCACTAAAGTATTTCTTAGGAATAGAGGTTGCCAGATCCAGGGAAGGCATCCTCCTTACACAAAGGAAGTAGACTATGGATCTGCTCAAAGAGTATGGGCTGCTAGGGTGCAAACCTGTTGATACCCCAGTGGATAATACCGTCAAGTTTGGAAAAGATGAAGATGGTGCTCCTATGAATCAGGAAAACTTTCAAAGATTAGTGGGAAGACTAATATACTTGTCCCATACAAGACCTGACATATCATTTCTTTGTCGATCAAGCGAGCCGATTTATGCACTCCCCAAACAAATTCACCTTGATGGAGCTATAAGACTACAGAAATTTCTAAAAGGAAGTCCAGGCAAGGGTATCCTGTTCAAGTCACAAGGAACATCCAAGATTGAAGGCTATGTAGATGCTGATTGGGCTGGTTCAGCCACTGACAGAAGATCTACTTCTGGGTGGTGCATCTATCTCTTTGGGAATTTGGTGTCATAGAGGAGTAAAAAACAATTTGTTGTTGCAAGAAGTTACGCGCGAAGCGAGTTTAGGGCAATTGCCTTAGGAATGTGTGAGCTCCTGTGGATCCAAAGAATCATGAAAGAATTAAAGATTTCCTACTCAAGCCCTGTAAATGCGTTCGGTGATAGTAAATCTGCTATTGAAATCTCTAACAATCCAGTCCAACATGATAGGACTAAACATATAGAGATTGACAGACATTTTATCAAAGAAAAACAAGAAGATGGCAGCATCTGCCTAACCTACATCAACACCAAACAACAAGTTGCTGATATATTTACAAAAGGTCTACCTAGGGCCCCCTTCCAACAATTCTGTGGCAAGCTTGGTTTATTAGAGACATATATAAACCAACTTGAGGAGGAGTATTGCTGATGGTAATTCAGCAGGGTAACATGTCTGCTGAATATTACAAGTCTGCTGAAGTATTACAAGTCTGCTGAATATAATAAGTCTGCTGAAGTATTACAAGTCTGCTGAATATTATTCAGCAGACACATGTTTATGCTATTTAAATTAATCTTTTGTAAATACATTTATTACAACTATATTATAAAGTTGTAGTATTTTGTAGTTAATCATCTAGGGCTTTAGTTAGCCGTTTAGCCTTAATACCTTTATCCCCAACTACCCACTTATTAGCCATCTAGCATTTAAGTACTTGTCTCCCACTACTTGTAATCGTCTTTATATACTTAGTTGTTTTAGCTCTTTTGTAATAAGAAGAATAATATTATCTTCTCTCTTTCTTCTATCTTCCTATTTTCTACAAAGGGTATTTTAGACTTTTGTCATTAGAAATTTATGACATTCATACAATTCGTAAAATGTGTGAAGATTAAAAAACTTATAATTTTTGGTACAGAGGGTTTATTTTTTCATCTTTACCACACCGGTTTTCTTAGTCTCGATTAATTATTAGGAAAAAATCAAAATAAAACTGAACAATCTGGGCACCTGAGCTTTTTGAGATGGTGTAACACGACAACAAATAGCTGTTTTTGACAGTATAGCCAATTCCGTAAATGCTTTTCGATCATGCTTTAAGGCAATTTCAAGAGCCCAACCATCAATAACAAATGCAAGATCCTGGCATAGAAACATATTTATCACGAAATCCAGAAGGGTGAAGCTGGCATGACATAAAAATGGTGATAAATGGCCTACAGTAATTTACACCAGAATAGTCGGAGAAACACAAGCAAAGAAGAAAAAGATGCGAAGAAATCTGAAATATACTTGAATATAGCACAACAAAAAGGCTTCTGCAAGTTTAAGAGATTCTTTAGAGCATTAAAAAGGCATTAAGGGAACCATTTCACCTATGCATGCCGAATAAGTATTGGGCCATCTAGGTCTACTTTACACAATCTTCATATATGCCTACAAGAGACTATTTCCACGGCTCGAAGAATGACCTCTAATCACACGGAAACATCTTTTACAGTTGCACCAAGGCTCCCCTTGATGAAGCTGGTCAAACAGACTACCTAAGTTAATACGACTGTCCACTGAATTTGGAAGAAGAATAAAGTTTGAACTGCAAGTACATCATTTAAAAGTTGCCTTAAACTTCAGCAAACAACAGCAATACTTCAAACTCATTCTCGGCAAATGCAAACTGCAACCCAAATTCATAGTACAAAAAGAAAAAGCACAAGGAAAAAAAAACGTGCCACTGGATCAGAGGATAAAGGACAAATTTTAGCAGCTATACCTTAGGTTCTGAGCTTGTGTTTCTCATGGTCATTAGAACTCTCTCTAAACTGCGGTATACTTCATCTTCAGTTTTCCCATTAATCATCAGAAGCTGGCCTTTAGGCTCTGTGAGAGAGAAAAGAAAAAGTCAATTTAGAATGGAAAATGAAGAGACTACAGTAAGAATTGCCGGAGAAGTGATGCGCATTGGGGTCTATTTTATTAGCAGTTTGGTATTAGTAGTTTTGAACTCCCTCCGTCCCTTAAAAGGTGTCACTCTTTTGCTTTTCACACATATTAAGAAACTTAATAAGTGTGTTCTGATTTGCTATTATAGGAACATATATGTCCTTTATTCAATGCTTTCTTTTGGAAGGTGAAAGGATTATGGGTAATTAACGGGTAGAAAATTAGGGGTATGTTAGAAAAAGAGTAATACATGATGCATTGATCTTGTAAAATGACACTTATTATGGGACAAATCTTTTTAAAAAAGAGTGGCACTTTTTTAAGTACGGAGAGAGTATAATAGGACTCCTGGTCCAGCTGTATTAGTGTGGAAGTAGATAAACTAAAGGAGGTCTAGTAGTTACCAGAATAGGAGATAACTGTGTTATAAAACCATGTCGTATTATTATGAAGAAATGATAGGCATTGTGCAAGTCTTTTTAAAGGGGCTTGTAGTAAGCCCTAAACATACAATAAATACAAACCTATTTTCCTCATTACTGTTCTCAAAGTTTGTAGAAAAATTGAATTATTAAGCATGTTATTTATTTTGTATATTCTGTTTATGTAACGTTTAATATCTGTTTTTTAGGATAATCTTAATCCTTATTAGTTGGCTAGTTAAATAGCCGTTAAACAACTTTAGAGGTGCCAAAAGTAGTAAGAGGCATCTCCATGAAGTAGCTCGAGCTCTAACGTTTACCTACTTGGTCAATATGATGCGTCAAGAATTCTACAATTTCGAGCTCATATCAAACACTATTTACCTTATTTCCTAACACACAAATTCTATCAAATCAGTGCACTAAAAATCCGTCTAGGCGGCCAGCTAGGAGCTAGGCAGGCTGGGCTAGGCAGGTAGAGTCCTGGACGGGTCTGGATGGGTCTTGGACAGGTCTGGACGGGTCCTGGACGGTCTTATGTATTTTGTACTTTTGACTCTTTGCCTAATGCTTATGCCATTTCATTATTTAATATTTATATGTTTGAGTCTCTTTGCTTATGCTTATTTATATGTTTTTTCTTAAAATAAAATAAAGATTGCAAATGGATCAATTTCCTTTGTGACTGGCACTGGTCATATTAAACTATCCAAGATCTCCCAACTAAAGGATGTCCTTTATGTTCCTAATCTAGATTGCAATCTTCTTTTTGTTAGTAAACTGACTCATGACCATAATTGGGATTTCTATTTGAATCTGATAAATGCTACTTTCTAGATCATGCTTCCCAGATAAGTTTTGACAGTGTTTTGCTCTGGTCTCTGTTTATTCTCAATGGTTGTCAAAGTTCTTGTCAGCATGATATTTCTGATTTGTGGATATCGTGTGTTTCTGTCTTTTGTATTTACAGTTGTCTTATTTATATGCGTGTGTGATCCTGTTTTTCCTAGTAGAATTTAATTCAGTAAGTGGGCGACTAGGGTAAATAATGTTTTAGTAAACTCCTTGTTTTAAGGAGTTTACTAGGTTTAGGACTTCTTCAATTTTTCTTATACATAGCCACATTATGGCTTCAGTTGTACGACTTATAATTAAAAGAAGTTATGTTTATCTCTTCTCTTTTTTAATAAAATCTCATGTGTAGATACCCCACAATAGAAAGACTAGATGAGTATCCAACCGTAATGTTTGTTACTTTGTTTTGTGACTGCATATAGAAAAATCCAGGATATTACTTCTGTTTTGGGATTGGATGGATATGGACAAAGGCAGAACACTTTTTTTTTGGGGGGGGGGGGGGGGGGGGTGTGTGTGGTGGGGTGGGGCAGGAAACATTTGAAGAATTTAGAAGGTGGATTTGATACATTGTTCTAAAAGACGTTGGACGCTAGTAGGGCGGTGAGGGGGGCGTCTAGGTTTTTTTTCTTATTTTTTTTCCTGGAAAATTCTGAAATACATTCTATTTATCATAAAATGAATACTAAGAGTCAAAAGTAAGGCATAAGCAACAGAAGTAGTATTCTGCATTTGTATATATGCAGTCACAAAACAGAGTAACATGTATTACGGTTGGATACTCACCTACTCAAACATGTGCTACTCCCCAGGTACAAATAAGTTCTATAATGCTATAGATGTCACAATTCATAAAACAGAACCATACTATCCTAGAGTAAAGGACTAAAGGGGTGAACATCTCACTTAGTTTGGGACAATTGGAACAACCCACCAAACCATAGCTTTCTCCTCCCTTTTGGTACAAGTCACCCACATTTTCTTATAAAGTCAATGCCTATTGGACAATACTTGTGAATAGGTAACCTTTTAATGAATGAGAGCACAACTTCCACCAATTGACTGGTATTCTCCACAAGGTTTGCTAGTATTCAGGAAAAGTATTTACGTTACGAATCAAGGCATGGGTGACCACATTAATGCCTCAACAACTCAAGAATACAAGAAAATCATCAGAAACAGCGCTAACAGCCTAGAATTAGAAAACATCAAAATGTCAAGAACCTGGGGAGACAAAATTGCAAGAGAGGGCAATCTGTATGGCAGTGTTTTGTTTGTCGCCAGTAAGCATCCAGAAGTTTATTCCAGCTTTCCGGAGAGTGTCAATAGCTTCAGGCACACCATCCTACAGTAAATGTAGACATAAAATTAAAAGTATAAGAGGCACTGGAGTAAAACTTAACACTGAATTGAATAAATAAAATAAAAACACATGCTAAAACATCGTCAAATATGAACGCTAGACATTTCAAGAAAAATTTTGAAATTCTAAAGTGCTGAAAAGATGTACTCTTCCCCTTGGATTTATAAAAAGGGTAAGTATCACATGATATATCTAAGGGTTTCTATTGGCACCACGAAGTTTCTTTGGGCACCACAATTACTCATAGCACCACATAGATTATTACATGGCACCATACTTTTATATGATTATTTTTCGCGAGCGAAAACGTTGCTTATAATGATGTTTCCTACCTTTCAGAAATGTCACTCACAGAGACATGGTGGGTAACTAACGTCAACGTCACTGACGTTAGTTTTTGTACAGAACGTCAGTTGGGGTGACGTTTCTGACAGATAATTTTTAGTCTTGAAGGATGCTAAAAGTAATTATGTAGTGCGTGTAGAGAAAAAGAATAATAAATAATTATGGTGTCCAGAGCAATTTCGTGGTGCCAATAGAAGCCCCCTATATCTATAGTTGATACTCTTTCTTCATGCTTTTCAGCACGTAAAGAAAGTTAATCAAAACTAAAGGCTCTTAACCAATAACGTGTTAAATAAATACATGAACTTCATGTGACTATCAAAAGAGAGCTAAAAGAGTTCATGCACAGCCTTCATGGAAGCAAATATACAAGTTCCGGTAGTTGTTTGAAAGATAAGAAGTTCCAAGAGATGGTATCACCTGTAGACGATCCTCAATCGCAGCAACTCCAAGAACCTGAAGGTCATACTCTAGTCTTTGACAGACCTCCGCCACCCTCCACTAAAATTTCAAACAGAAATGTCAATGTCTGTCTGCCGTAGTTTCCAATTTTCAGGGGGTAAAATAAACAGGAATATAAAAGGTAAGCCAGATTTTACATATAACCTCTCTATCAACCAGTGCACTATTAGCATCTTTAAACATCAAAGACCACTCTCTGTATTCATCTTCACTCAGACCACGCCAAGCCAGGCAAAGAGTTCGCAACCCAAGTTGAGAATAATGCTCGACAGCATCAGCAAAGGTCTTTGTTTGCTGCCCTGAAATTGAACAATTATTAAAAAGCCCAAGCCGGGTAAAAATCACATACGAATGTGCATCTTAAAACATCAGAAGAAAATATAGAGAAGAATTGGATAATTCTACAAGGAGAGATTTATGGTACAACCGTTATACCAAGTGAAATGCATTGTGACCACATATTCTACTCACTTTCACCATACACACCCCTACTATGTGAAAAGAGATTGGGAATTTGTGGATATAATCGTAGAATATGAGAGAAAAGAAACAATCTTCGTTCATGACATTACTGGGGCATTACATCTTATTTATAATTACACAAAACTTGACCTGTAAGAAATAGGCTAAAAAGCCGCCTAAACTTGACTAATACCCTATTACTTGCTAATACCAGTAATACCCTTTATAAAACATAAAATTAAATAACACAAAAACAACTATGATCTATCTTCGGTTCTCAACAATCCCCTCAAGTTAGTGCATAGATATTCAACATGCCCAATTTGCTCGCAAACCTTTCGAAGTCTACTCTTTCAAGTGCCTTGGTCAACCCATCTACCACATGTTTAGCCGAAGGTAAAAACGGTATACAAATCAGCCCATTTTCTAGCTTCACTTTAATAAAATGTCTATCAATCTCCTCATGCTTAGTCCTATCATTGTGGACTAGATTATTAGCATTATTAAATCTTCCAAGACTCGCTTTTGCCAAAGACCATGACACACCTAAGGCCAATGAACTAAAGTTGGCTTTAGCACTACTACCAGCCAATACACTTTGCTTCTTATTCCTCCAAGTAACAAAGTTCCCCCACATGAATGCACAATGTTCAGATACCGACTTATGATCTTTGAGATTTGCTCCCCAGTTTGCATCAGTAAATAATTTGATCCCCCTCTTGTTTGTCATTTTGAAGTACAAACCTTTGTCTGGAATAGCCATAAGAAACCTCAGGATTCTATACACCGCATCCATGTGTCTTTGAGTACGAGAATGCATAAACCGACTAACAACACCCAAAACAAAAGATATATCTGGTCGCGTAGATAGATAGATCAATCTACCTACCAACCCAGGTACCTCGCCATAATCATCGGGAAAGTCATCTGCAATTTCACCAAGCTTGGAGTTTTGCTCCATTCGAGTCCCCACCGGCTTAGCTCCACTCATCCCGAGTTTCGGTTAAGAGATCCAAAGCATACTTCCTCTCGCAACACAACAATGCCATCTTTGGATCTCGCCACTTTCATTCCCAATAAGTATTTGAGAGGACCCAAGCCCTTGATCTCAAACTCCTCGGCCAACTTCCTTTTAACTTCATCGGCTCTACCAAATCGTCACATGTGATAATTATATCATCCACATATACAATCGAACAGTTAATTTATTACCACAAGCGAGAAGTTATCACAAATAAAGTGCAATCTTACGTCCCCGAACAAACCCCAGGGTCTTTACAAATTTCATAAACCGACCAGACCAAGCCTTCGAGCTTTGCTTCAAGCCATACACAGACTTTCTAAATTTACACACTTTCTCAACAAACCTATCTTTAAACCCAAGGGGAGCCAACATATAAACCTCCTCCTTCGAATTTCCATGAAGTAAGGCATTCTTGACATCAAGTTGATTCAAATGCCAGTCCAAGTTCACAACCAATGGCCAAAATCACCCTAACCGTATTTCATCTTTCCTACTGGAGAATTGTCTCAAGCATAATCTACCTCATAGGCTTGAGAAAACCCCTTAGCCACCAACCCGCTTTATATATTTGTAAACTGCCATCAGCATTATGTTTTATGGTAAACACCCACTTACAACCCACAGGTTTCCTCCCCAAAGGCAAGTCTGACACCTCCCACGTTCCATACTTCTTTAGAGCCCTCACTTCCTCCAAGATTGCTTCCTTCCAGTTAGGATCATAAAGAGCTTCTTGGATAGTGTTGAAAGATTGGTGTTTTATTAGTGTTAACCTTGTGCTAATTATGTATGGATTAGCTGTTTTTCTATCCTAAGTAAGGCTAATGAACGAAAACCTGCTTTTTTCTGTTCATTAGCCGTTAAGACTTTCTCGGATAAAGTTTATAGCCGTTGGAGGCTTTTCTATAAAGTGTAATCAACACTTATCCTACCCGATAAGGAGTTTAATCAATAAGAAAGATTTTCCTCTTCTTTTTCTCTCTTCTTTCTCTATTTCTACATGGTATCAGAGACTGGTCTTACAAAAACTCTGTAAATCTCTTTTTCAAAATGGCTACTGAGCATTCTTCAGAGGTTAACTCAAGGGAAGAAGCCACAAATCCTTCTACCTGGACCACTGAACCCTCTATAATGTCATTTTCCACTCATAAATTCAATGGTGATAACTATCTCCAATGGTCTAGATCCATCAGACTCCTTATCACAGGGAGAGACAAGGAAGAATTCCTTCTTGGAGAGAGCAAAGCACCGGAAAAGGTCAACCCAACTACAAGAAGTGGAGGGTTGACAACGGCCAAGTCATGGCAATTCTTCTAGTGGTCTATGACCACCGATACCGCTTGAGAACTTCATTCTTATGGACACTGCCGAGGAGATATGGAATGGGGGCGATCTTTATTCAAAAAATGAAAATATCTCTGCTTGTCTATGAGATTGAAGCTAAGGTACAAGATATGAAGCAAGGTGATCTCGGTGTCACCATGTTCTACAACTCTCTGTCTAAGTCTTGGCAACAGCTTGACAGTTTGGAAAATATTTCCTGGCAGTCTGCTGATGATGCAAAGACTTATATGTCTTTGAAAAATCAAAGAAGAATCTTCAAGTTCCTAATGGGACTTAACTCCAATCTTGATGATGTTAGGGAGAGGATATTAAGTAAAAAAACCCCTCCCCTCTGTCAAAGAGGTTTTTGCTGAGGTTAAACATGAAGAGAGTAGGAGGAAACTCATGCCGAGTAATACTACTCCTCCTACATCTACGGAAAACAAGTGCTCTTTTTACTAAGAGTGTATCCCAATCACGATCCACTCAAAATCGAAACAAAAGAACATAAGGCACGTCCGTGAGCATTGTAAAAAGACGAGGCCATACAAAGGAGACTTCTTTGGAAACTCCATGGCAAGCCTCCTAATTGGAAACCTAAGAATTATGAAAATTACGCCAAATTTGCTACCTTTGAGGAACCTAAGTACGAGAATGAGTTCGGTAAAGAGCAAATTGAGGCTCTAAAAGGCTTCTATCTGCTCAAATTTCTCGAATTCGTCGCTCCTCAAGGAGTTGCAACTATGGCTAATGCAGGTGTGTGCCTTAATACCTATGCCAGTAATCATGTGGTTAGAAATATATGGCTTGTTGATTCAGGGGCCTCGGTCATATATTTGGAAACCACGAACTCTTTATAAAAATCACCAAGTGTGTATCTCCTCATACTATAAAGATTGCGATGGGACTTCTTCCCGGGTTTAAGTACTTTGGGGATGTTATAATCAATGAAAAGATAACTCTTAAGAATGTACTTTATGTTCCTAACTTGCAATGCAATCTTTTATCTGTAAGCAAACTTGTAAAAGACTCAAAGTGTGCTGTTTTGTTTCACTCTGTAATGGCCGTAAGTTTCGGGACTTATGCTCCAAGATGGAGATTGGCGGTCTTGAAGCTTACTGGGTCATTTGTGTTCAAGACTCACTTCACTGACAAGTTTTTTGATGATATTCCTAGAGGCTTAGCCAGTTATAAATCTGTTTCTACTTGTAATCAGATTATGTTATTACATTATAGGCTAGGACATCCTAACTTTGCTTATATGAAGAACTTGTATCCTGATCTTTTTAATGGAAAAGATATTTCTGATCTTTCTTGTGAAGTGTGTCAACTTGCTAAACATACCGGATCTGTTTTTCCCGGTGGAGGTTATTCTCCATCCGGACCTTTTCCTTGATACACGGTGACATGCGGGGTCCTTCTAAGAAAGCTACAACATACGGAAAAGATGGTTTATAAGCTTTATAGATGACCATAGTAGAGTCACTTGGCTCTTCCTTTTAAAGGAAAAATGCGAAGTTGGTGAAATTTTTCGGAATTTCTATACCATGGTCGAACTCGGTTTGAATCTAAGATTCAAATGCGAAAAGCGATAATGGTACGAATATTTTGAGAAGTCACTTGCTAAGTTCTAGCGAACAAGGCATTGTTCATTTAAGCACGTGTGTTGATACCCCCCAACAAAATGGGGTGGCGAAAGAAAAAATAGACATACGTTAGATGTGGCAAGAAGTATAATGTTCACTATGCATGTACCAAAGTATTTATGGGGTGATGCAATTCTAACGACAACTACTTGATCAACGGGATGCCCTCGAGGGTCTAAAATTCGAACTCCGATTGGAATTCTTAAAGATCACTACCCTAAGTCTCATCTTTTTGGTAGTCTTCCTATGAAGGTGTTTGGAAGTACTTGTTTTGTACATATCCATGCCCAACACGAGAGGAAAACTTGATCTAGATCGTGAAATGTATTTTTGTGGGTTACTCCTCCACTAAAAAGGGGAACAAATGCTCTTGTCCCACTACTAAGAAAGTGTACACCACTTATGGATGTTACTTTCTCTGCGAAAATATGCCCTATTACAAGCATCAACTCAAGGGGAAGGTTTTGATGAATATCACAACTCATGGAACATAGTGGTTCTAGAGTGGGCGATAATAATATAACTATTCCGAAACTCAAGGAACTTCCAATGAGGAATCGAGAAAAGGAGGAACATGATGGTGTCCTCCTCCGGTCCCACAAATGAACTAGTGTCATTGTGTACACCGAAAAGAGGAAGGCGAGTTCATCAAAATCCTGAAGTTACCGACACGGATCTTAATGATCAAGGGTCATCACATGAAAATAATGATTCGAAGAATCCTCGAAGCGATGACTCGAGGGTTCTAATGAAATGGAAGGTGAAACGATGAGAGGCCTATTGCCCAAAGAAAAGGGGTTAGGAAGTGCACCACTAATCATCCCTTGTATAACTACTTGTCCTATGACAAGTTGTCACCTGTTTTTTATGGTTTCACTACTAGCTTGGATAAGATTAGCATTCCTAAGAATGTTTACCATGCTATGCAAGTCCCACGAATGGAAAGTTTGCACTAAATGAAGAAATGCATGCTCTCATTAAGAACAAAACTTGGAAGATCACTCCCTTGCCAAAGGGTAAACATCCGGTGGGATGTAAGTGGATCTTCACTTTGTCAAATACAATGCGATGGAACTCTAAATAGGTATAAGGCAAGGCTAGTGGCCAAAGGTTTCACTCAATCCTATGGGATTGACTATCATGAGACATTTGCCCCCTGTAGCCAAGCTAAATACAATCGAATTTTCATGAGTATTGCGTTAACCTTGATTGGCCACTCACCCAAGCTTGGATGTTAAAAATGCCTTCTATATGGAGAAATCCAAGAGGAGGTTTATATGCATCTCCCTCCCGGATTTGAAAGCCTAGGGGAGAAAGGAAGCTGTTTGCAAATTACAAAAGTCACTCTATGGACTCAAACGGTCCCCAAGGGCCTGGTTTGGGAGGTTTACAACCTTTATGAAAAGGAATGGCTTTAATCAATGCCACTCTGATCATACTTTATTTACAAAGTTCAGATCAGGGAAAACTACTGTGTTAGTAGTTTATGTTGATGACATCATTCTAACAGGAAATGATGATACTGAAATCAGAAACATTAAAGATATGTTGGCTTCTGAGTTTGAAATAAAGAACTTAGGAAATCTAAAGTATTTCCTTGGAATGGAGATTGCCAGAAATTCTGATGGAATCTCCATTTCCCAAAGAAAATACACCCTAGATCTCTTAAAAGAAACTGGGATGCTAGGGTGTAAGCTCTTTGAAACACTGTTGAACCCGGCCTCGAAAGTGGGGAATGAGTCGATAGCCCTCGGTGGACAAAGGGAGATATCAAAGGTGGTAGGAAGACTTATCTATTTATCTCATACCGGACACGATATACGTTTTTTGTAGGTTTGGTGAGCCAATTCATGCATCAACCTACAGAAAGACACATGCAAGTTGTTGAAAGAATTCTAAGGTTTCTAAAAAAATCCTGGACAGGGCCTCCTCTTCAAGAAGGGTGTGTCAAGGGAGGTAAAGATTTACACTGATGCTGACTATGCGGGGGATAAAACCAATGGAAGATCAACTACGAGTACCGCACCTATGTTTGGGGTAATCTCACCACATAGAGGAGCAAAAAGCAACATGTGGTCTCGGAGTAGTCTTTGAATCGGAATTAAGGGCATTGGCACTTGGTGTTTGTGAAGGCATGCGGGTGAAAAGGGTACTTAATGAACTAGGGTTCAAAAACTACGAACTACTCAACTCTATGTGACAATACTTCGCCCTAAGTATTCTTTGAGAATCCTACTCACCATGATAAAACAAAACATGTTGAAGTGGATAGGCATTTCTTAAAGGAAAAAGTTGACAATGGAGATATAACCCTTGTTCATGTGAAGACTCAAGAACAAGTTGCCGATGTTTTGACCAAACTGTTTCAACTCAAGTCTTTAACCATCTTCACTCCAAGTTTGGGTGCATCAACATCTACAACCAAACTTGAGGGGGAGTGTTGAAAGATTGGTGTTTTATTAGTGTTAACCTTGTGCTAATTATGTATGGATTAGGTTTGTTTTTTGTCCTAAGTAAGGCTAATGAACGAGAAAAGCTTTTTTCTGTTCATTAGCCGTTAGAAGACTTTATGGATAAAGTTTATAGCCGTTGGAGGCTTTTCTATAAAGTGTAATCAACACTTATCCTACCCGATAAGGAGTTTAATCAATAAGAAAGAATTTCCTCTTCTTTTTCTCTCTTCTTTCTCTATTTCTACAGATAGTACTAGGGACAGTTTCTTTGGATAAGGTAGAAAGAAAGGCTTTATGCGAGGTGGAAATTTTGGAATAACTGAGGTAGTTGGACAAATGATACAAAGGTCGTTTTATGCACTCTCTTGGAGGTTTTCTGATAGCAATTGGTACATCAAAAAGGGGATCTTTAGGAGGCTTAGGATTTTGTGGGTTTTGCGGCTCGCAGAAGCTTCGAGGTCAGTGTCATGACTAACTTCTTCATGAACTTCGACTAATTCGGTCTCGGTTCGGGTAGGAGATTGTGGTTTAGGATCGGTCATGGTCTCAACCCTTTTCTTTACTCTCTGCTCTACGATATGTCTTTTCCCAAAGTACATCTATCACTGTTCATTATTAACGAAGCTCGGTGTGAAATGCATCGACTCAGATATCTCATGTTGCTCAGAATCTACTACATCTCTAGTTTGGCCTACATCATCCAAGCCTAACCCGAGCCAGTTAAACGTGTCTCCTAGTCCATAATCAGGGTTTTTAATACTCTCCCCTTGCTCATTATCTGATTTAAAAAACAATTTTTTTTCAAAAAAGTTAAGGCCAATAGTACCAACACTTTTCTAGATGTAACATCTAAGCACCAATAACCATTACTAGTAGCAGAGTTGCAATAAAGACACATTATTAGCTCCAGGTTCGATTTTCCCACTATTATGTTTGTAAACAAAGACACTACAACCAAAGATCCTAAGAGGAAGGTCACTGACAATTCATGTTTGTGGGTATGACCTTAAAAATGCACTTAGGGGAGTCTGATATTTCAACACCCTTGATGAAAGCCTATTTATGAGATAAGTGGCTGTTAAAACTGCCTCACCCCACAAATATGCTGAACACCCTGAGTTAATCATTAAGGCTCTCACCACTTAGCTAGTTCATAAACTTCATAAAACTTAGAAACGTCAGTCCACGACTTTCCACTGGTGTTTCTTGTGGCACACCAGTGTGAGTGACATTTTTTTCATCCGAAAAAATAATCAAAAAATGGGTGCCGGAAGTAAACACGGGGGTAACAAAAAAATATCCTTATCTTTTTTTGGTACCTACTCTGATGCTTGTCCCGACATGCATTAGTAGCGCGTGCCCATGATTCTGTTACAACTACGAAGAATTCAAGCTTCTATTCTTTCCACTTCTTGTGAAAAGTAAGAACATTTCTTTCTTCGTGACTTCTACCTTTGCCTCAGGTTAGAGATTCTCTCCCTTTAGTCTCGCTCGAGCATCTACGAACCTTGGATTGACTATCCCATAACTTAACTCGTAAACTCCGATCCTAGCTAATCTAAGTTCTAAGAGCTTGTCACTCCAACACTTATTCACGCTTAAGGCCTTCATTCCGTATTTGTACGCTTCATACGTAGGCGAAAGAGACCTTTCTTTGAATTCCATTAGACCAATGGGGACTTTTATCTTTACGAAAGAAAGGGGGATTGTTTTGGGCATATAAAAGGAACGGCTCTACTATATTATATATGATAATACGAGGCGAAGCACATTTGGCAAAAGCAAAAGGATAACGTAAAAAGAAAACCAAGGCGGGATCCGATCATAGCCACAGTGAAGTCTTGGGATGCAAAGGCGATGGTTTTTAGATTCGGCAAACATGAGATGTGTCCCACACTTGCAGAAGTACATCGAATTATTTGTAACGGCGACCGTAACTATAACGGTCCTAAGGTAGCGAAATTCCTTGTCGGGTAAGTTCCGACCCGCACGAAAGGCGTAACGATGCGGGCCTTGTCTCGGAGAGAGGCTCGGTGAAATAGACATGTACGTGAAGATGCGGACTACACCGCACACTGGACGAGAAAGACCTATGAAGCTTCAACTTTGTTCCCTGGGATTGGCTTTGGGCCTTTCCTGCGCAGCTTAGGTGGAAGGCGAAGAAGGCGTGCTAATAGAACCCACCTAAATTTAATTAAATAAATAAATTTATCTAGGAGAAAACAATTTTCAAAGAGGGAAACACTTGACGGGGGAAACACACCGGCTCTTTTATAATAGTAATGATGGAGTGAATTCCTGAATGATGATTGCGGCGTTCTTAAATAAAACCAACCCTTTATTATCTACCAAAAGAAGGCTAATGTTATCACTTATCCCAGAATTAACCTTGCAAAGAATGCATACTTATTATCGTCATCGCATGATGCCTGAGAAGTTCACCAAAAAAACTGTACCTCTTATTGCACATGGAAGTATTGCCTCATCCGCTCCTTTGGACAAAAGGAAAATGTTCCCACTTTGGCAGTCCTTTACCACAACAGACATCCTTTTCCTATCAGAAGTGAACTCCAGCGTATCCAAAAGTTCATACCGCAGCATAGAGCCATTAACATTGACTTCTGCAGTAACACGATTGAAGAAATCGCTGCTTTAAACTTGTAAAAGAGCTATAATCATCAAACTAATCACCCCTCATAAGAAAATTCATACCAAGGAAGCTAGCAGCTTTGTTAACTAAAACCATATGCAATCTAGCGGCAGCAAGTACAAGAGCTTCCTCATCTTGGGAATGCGCCTTGTATTGTACATTTCCATTTTTCCTGTACACATTTTCAGAGAAATAGAACGAGCATATCCAAAAATTTCAAACACTCAAAAATCTAACATGAGAAAGACTAACCCACATTAAACATGAAAAGAGTATAATGAAAATTAAGAAATTATTGCTTTGAATTTCCTTTAAATCTAAAACAGAGCTTCCGGAAGCCTACTTACCCTTTTACAGGAATCACAGTATTACATAAAGCCATCACAGTCACAAACCGCAGAACATCTGGAGCTCCATTGGCAACAGCATCATTAATAAACTCCTGATCTGGATATCATTAATGAAAGATCTTACATTGTTTAGACATTCAACTCATAATGTCCAATAGAGCGTGTAAAATCTACCACACAATACATAAACATTTCCTTAGTAAACAGAAATCCAATTTAATAGCTTTTGACAGTGTTAAAGCTTAAATCCATTAGTAACTTAATGTGTTGATGCAAAACTTAGAGCATGAAATAGAGTACAAGTATTTGAATAATTTGGCAAGGATTGTAACCATAAATACAAATGAATGTCTGCCATCACAGCTGTTTTCAGTGTGCAAACTTCTATTAACCTTACAAGCATCAACTTATGAAATGTGACCGAAAAAAATCCTCATTCTACTAGTTGTTCAAATAAATAGCCAGAAGGGAGCCCGAAACAGCCACCTTCTATCTTCACCGGTACCATTTAATAGGCACTACTCAGACTAAACCAAATACACATAACTTGATCGTGAATTACCAAGATCAACCAGAGAAAATAGCTTATGTCCATGATGATCATAGAATATCAACCCAAGGTACAAATAGTCCACGTTCAATCTATTTTCAAAAACATTTCCTCTCTTTTTTATTTTTCTTTATTCTATTTTTCTTTTTTGTACTCCCTCCATTTCTATTTAAGTAAGGGAGTTGCCAAACATTTGTGTTCCAATTTAACAATTGTAGGACATTTTTTGATACATAATTTATCGACTGTTTCCCATTTTGCCTTTTCCTAAATTTTTTTACCCACTTCATACAATGCACCTGTCTTAAAAAAAAACAAATTTTATATATATTGTGGGAATATTATGGATCTTACTACTTAATTAGTATTATTGTAAAGTCTTTTCTGTAATTTCCTAGATTATAACAGCAACTTACTAGCTGTGGCTACTAGCTGTTGCATTTATTATTCTTGTTAGCAGGCTGTCTGTTACAGCTGCCATTAGTTTAATGTGTTGTCTGCCAGCCATGTTTCTCTCACTCGGTCCTATTTAAGCCAAGTTTGTATCTTGTAAAGTTTAATAGAAGAGTTATCTTTCTCTTGAATTTGGTTTCTTAAACTCTTCATGGTATAAAAACCAACTCTCTATTCTTCCGTTTAAATTCAAATTTCTCAATCTAAATTATGTCTACCCTTTCATCTGCCACATTTGAAGTTAACTCAACAGGAAGTGGGTCATTACAGCCTGTTGGAAACTCAGAATATGGCTCTACTTTGATAGCAGTCAACAAGTTGAATGGGAGCAATTATCTCATCTGGTCTCGATCCGTTAAAATGTTTATTGGCTGACAAGGGCAGATGGAGATCCTCACTGGCAGCATTGCTGCACCAAATCCTACTGATGATAAGTTCAAACAGTGGGAGACTGACAACAACTTGGTCATGTCATGGCTCATCAGATCCATGACCCCTGACCTATGCGGATTTTTTTTTTTGTGACACAGCCCATGAGATTTGGGCAGCTGCAAAGGAGCTATACTCCAAAGCTGATAATACCTCAGAGATATACGCAATCAAAGCTGAACTCCTTGGGCTAGTTCAGGGAAATATGGATACTATCCAGTACTATAATCTTCTATCCAGGTCTTGGCAGCAGCTTGACCTGGTGGATGAGATCCAATGGAGCTGTCCAGAGGATGCCAAACACCACAAAGATGCCACTGAAAAGGACAGTGTGTTCCAATTTCTCATGGGTTTAAACCAGCAACTTGATGTAAGGGGCAGGATCATTGCCACCAAGCCCCTTCCCTTACTCAAAACAACTGTCTCTGAGATCAGACATGAGGAGAGCCGTAGAAAACTTATGGTAAGAAATCCAGTGCCTGATTATGAGGGATCTGCTATGGTCTCAAAGTCTGGTAAAAAATGGGGTACCAACCAAAAGAAAAAGGACGAAATTTGGTGTGATTTCTGCAAGAAAACAAGACACATTAAGGACAATTGCTGGAAACTCCACGGCAAGCCTGACAATTGCAAGCCCCAGGAAAAGGTAATACGGAAAGTCATGGCAAACATGTTGGAGAGGAACAATCTCAATATGGAGGATTCACAAAGGAGCAGGTTGAGACCTTGAAGAAACTTTTCTCACAACCTGAACCAAATCCCTCAATTGATGATTCTGCTATTCTGGCTAAGACTGGTATGTCTTTTGCTCTTATGGCCTGTAATCTTGAAAGGAACACCTGGATCATAGATTCAAGGGCTTCAAGTCACATGACAGGAAGCCTAAAATGCCTTCAAGATTACAAACCTTTAAAAAAATTACCATACTATTAAGATTGTTGATGGTTCATCTGCTAAGGTTGTTGGAACTGGAACAAGAATCTTGCCCAATGGTCTTTCTCTCAAAAATGTGTTGTATGTGCCTAACCTAAACTGCAACCTCTTATCTGTTAAAAATTTGATTATAGATTATAACTGTAAGGTTACCTTTACTGACAAAATTTGAAATTTCAGGCTTTAACCTTGAGGATGAAGATCGGCAGTGCTGATCCTAGTTCTGGACTGTTCATCTTAACCGAGTCCTCTAGCATTAGTGAACATGCTTTTTCTACTTCTATTTTTCATGATAAATGTAATTTGCCTTGTATGGATGATGTAATCAAATGGCACTTAGATCAAGTCATCCATGTTTTGTTTACCTTTCAAGGCTTTTACCCAGTTTGTTTAAAGGAAAGAAACCTAAAAGTTTTGTTTGTGAAATTTGTCAGTTGTCCAAACACTCTCGAACTCCATATATCCCAAACTTCCCTATCAAAGGTCCTCACCTTTCACACTTATTCATAGTGATGTATGGGGACCATCAAAGGTTAAAAATGCTAGTGGACACAGATGGTTTGTATCATTTATTGATGATCATAGTAGGATAACATGGATTTTCTTGATGAAAGATAAATCAGAAGTGGGGAGCATTTTCCAGAACTTCTACTAGATCCAAACTGTTTTCCATGAATGTACCAAAGTATCTTTGGGGAGAAGCAGTCTTGTTACTCACTTGTTATTCCAACCTTCAATGCGCCAGTAGAATATTTCTCGATTGAAGCTGCTGAAAGATGTCATAAATTTTCTCTTTCCAGCCTTTAGTGCATCAATAATAGATTCCTTCTTCTCTCAAAAAAAAAAATCAATACTCAATTCTTTTTAAACAATGGTTGTTTTAGTTTTGATATCACAAAAGTCAAAGCAATAAATCACTTCCTTAATATGTGTGTTTCTAGCAACTCAAGAAGAAATTTCAGGTTAGGAATAAGCAGGAATGCCACTAAGAGCGGAGGGCTTTTATGTCTTTTCTTATGTTTAATGTTATACGGTTTTGTTGTCCTTGATTTTAGGAGTTTCAACTTGTCAAGGCTCTAGTTTATGTTTCTGTTTAAAGGCTTCATTAGCCTTAGTACGTTATCGAATAAAGAAATAAATATTTTTCTTCATATCTTTCTTTCACAACTTTCATTATGTAACTTCAGAAAATGGGTTGACGGTCGATGTACTCAAAATCATCAACATAACATGCAATACTGTGAAGTAGCTCAAAGTATGCTCTTCTCTCCCTTAAGTTCTCTTGTTCAGAATCTTCAAGACCAGTTAGTGAAGAATTTAAGGTAAAAAAAGATAAGAGAGAGTTGTATTAAGATAGCTTATCAGCAAGATAAGGAGTGAACTACAATACATAGGAGAGCCACCAACGGGTATAAAAGCAAGTTGCTAGATGCAACGGCTATGAACACTAAATCCTAGCAAAACAGAGCAGGATTACACAAAGGGAATTAAGGCCTAAACTAAACAGATTTAGGGCACCTAATTATGAAAGAAAAAGACTAATACCAGATATTTTTACACCCCTCCTCAAGGTTTATAGTGGATAGAGTAGTAACCAAGCTTGCTTCTCATCTTGATATACAAAGGTATAGCAGAACCCTTTTTGTGAGTATGTGTGCAATCTGATCTTGAGAAAGAATGTAAGCAATGGATATTTCCTTGTTTTCTGCCTTTTCCTTGATGAAATGCCTATCAATGTCGATATGTTTTGACTTGTCATGATGGATGGGATTCTTTGACATGTTGATAGCAGAGACTTGTCACGGAACAGTTGAATAGGTTGATTATTTGGTATTTTGAGTTCATTTAGGATCCTCTTTAGCCATAAACCCTCACATATGCCAAGAGCAAGGGCACTGAGTTCTTCTGCACTGCTACATGATACAACAGGTTGTTTCCTGCTTCTTCAAGTTATGAGATTCCCCCATATGAAAGTACAGTATCCGGTGGTAGACCTTCTATAATCACCGAGCTAGCCCGATCGGCAATTAGCATCACCGAAGATTTGAATTCCTCTATCTTGATTTCTTGAATAACGGACCACGCCCATGTGTGCCTTTGAGGTACCTCAAGGTTACGATGACAATATTTTGATGTTCCTGGGAAAGTGTATACATGAGTGGCTTACCGGACTAACCGCATAATAGATGTCATCCAAATTTGGGTTCGGACCAAAAACTCGGTCATTTTCGGTGAAGCATTTGTGGTTTTTAGCATCTTAAGTGCATTTCCGTTTATGCTCACCGAACGATTCAAATTTGTTGCCATATTTTACTCGGTTGGTTGAAGTGACGAGTGACATTGAGGTCGACCGGCCTAAAGTCTTTCAAGCGAGACTTAAGATCATAAATTTCGAGAGGTATTATCCCTCCGGAATACGGAGTCATGAGTTGCTTCCCACACCTCGGCAGCGGTGTCAAAAAACATAAATGGAGAAAGGTATTGTTTCGGATGGTTAGAGTGATCCCCAACGGAGGCCTATGTAAGTTTTATGGTTGTCACGGATAGTGGGCCAATGTTCATCAAGTCTGTTGATTGTTATGGTGTGTTATTAAAGACAACATTTTATAGCAGAAAAATTAGAAGAGGTAATTAATGAAGTAGGTAGTAAGGTTGTTCAACTTATACATACTAGCAATGGAGTCTGGACAATCATCTTCTTCTTGTTACTTGTTCAACGTAAAAGCTACCCTCATACATACTACTCTCACGCCATTGCTATGGTTCATCTTCTTCTAGTAGCTTTTGCGCTACTTGGACAGTCATCTTCTTCTTGTTGTTGTGAACGAAATTGAAGCACTTATTCCTTTCTTCATTCCTTAAGAAGGAACAATTTAACAGTAATGAGAGCTCAAGATTTGGTATTCATACACAACAATCTTAGACTTTTATCACGTAATCGTCCAGAATATCAAGGCAAAGATACAAAAATGTGGGATATTGGTGGGGATGATTTATGGAGTATGGAGGATGTCGGATACCTAGAGATTGCGATTCTTACACTGGATGAACCTAAACTGGAATCTACACTTTGTGCAGATGATGTCAATGTTGAGTAATAGGATGTTAAATATATTTGAACAAGTTTGTAGTACTATTGTTAAGCATAAGCTTTGAAAATATATGATATTTATAAGTTGGTCCTTAAGTTATTGATAGTTACAATTGTCCTTGTATTATCATTATTTACAATTTGGTACTTATATTTTCATCGCCTGTATCCGTATCCTATATTTTACGAAAATCCCGCACTGGTGTATCATGTATCCGCGTATCCGTATCCGTGCATATCCTAGAGGGGGACATATGTCCCCCCATCAAATATTCCCATGAAATTGCTAAATTACCCCCCATTTATTAATATTTAACAGCAGTTAGATCTTGTCTAATATTTGTCCTACATTGTCCAAACCTTGATGCAGCAGAAATGGTAAGGTGCATCATGCTTTTCTCCGAAGTCCAGATCCCCACTTCTATCCTTTTTTTTATGAGAAAACTTCTACCCTATTTTTCCTTATGTGTCGCATAGCTTGTAGGCTAAAGTCTAAGAGAATGTCTTAAACAACACTTTTAGTAATTTTCATTAGATCTTTTGTCTATTACACTTTCTTCTCATACAAATTATACAAAATTTTTAGCATCTTATTTTTTTCTTTTTTTCAAAAAGACCTCATTATTAATCATACCTAATCTTTTACTTATGTTTTTACGAACCATACAACAATTTTAATACAAGTCTATGTTTAACAGGTATATCTCTTTTTTTTTTTTTTTTTGAGAGAAATATATATCTCTTACTGATACTTATTTTTTTTTACCTTATTTTCTTGTGTAGCTCTACAACATTCTGCATCAAAGATCTTGTGTAACTATACAACATTCTGCTTCAAAAAAAAAAATTATATACATATATACACAACACTCTGGTCATACAAGTTTATATTTACTTTTTAGCATTTAACTAGCAATATGAAAGATAATGTTCTTTGATATTATTATTCTCTTTTCATCATTTTTAAGTATTTTTTGGTTAGTAACATCCCGGAAAGAAAAGAACAAAAATCAAATGTTGAATGTATATAAATCTCAAAGACACAATCATTTTCTACATTTCGAGGTGTATCTCATATGATAAGAAGTCTATATTAACACTCCATCCATCCCTAATTGTCGAGGGCATGGGCCCCCCAATTCTTTTATGAAATTATTAAAATACGTCTATTATTACTTTCAAAAAAATACCAGTAATTTCTCTCAAGAATATAGACTGACAACTGCATTTTATTGTATCGCTGCAACATTTTTTGGGAACACTTTATTTGCGGCATTTTACTTTGGAATATGCACAATCCTCCCCTCCACCCCCAAAAAAAAAAAAAAATCATGGCTCCGCCCCTGATGCTAGTTATACAGTATTACTAGCTAACACAATATAGGGCTTCATGACTAACAGAATGACTGATCAATAGATAAGATCCAAAGCTGCATTACAAGTAGTTCTGAGTATCTACAAGCAACCAAGTAACTAAGAAAAGTTGAGATGATCTAATAGTACCTCTCAGGGCGTCTCCACTCTCATTACCGTAAAACGTTCCACCTATGCAACATCTTTTGAAAATCATCCTATTCTCGGTAAGGGTTCCGGTTTTATCAGTCAATATATACTCGACTTGCCCCAAATCCTCACTGATTGCTGTGCTGTCACATTGAGTCATTAATGTTACGCATCCTGAAATCCCAACATGCTTAACCAAGCATACGTTCGAAAGTAGAGATTTTCCTTACTTTGCTGCATGAGCCCGTGTGCCAGTTTCCTGATCAACCATCTCATTGTCCCAGTCAATGAACTTTGCGTACAAGCTTTTCACAAGATCTAGGGAGACCTACCAGAAAGAAACTGTTTATCACATACAGACAGAACAGCAAATGTTGTCACAGCAGGTTAGAATAATCTGAGTATGAGATGGTCGAGAATCAGAAATTGTCTGAATTCGTGAAATTTCGGGTTGAGTGCTTCTCAAGTTTGACAAAATTACACGTACTTCAAATTGTTATTTGTTAACATAGTTATGAAAAGCATATAAGAACATAATAAATCTAATCCAATACACACAAGCTTACCAACCTTTACCTTAGCATTAGTGTAGATTTTAGAGAGAACAGAAGAAAATGAAGGATGCAGGTTCTTAGATCTAAACAAATTAGATCTACGCGCAGCGGATGGATCACGATTTATACATCACAATATATAAATAAAGGATTTAACTACTACAAAGGGGTTAAGATCATGTTAACAATAGTAGGAAGAGAAGCCAAGATCTTCCGATGTGTTCTCCAAACGGCGGTTGGTGGACACCCTTCTTGATACACGAACCTCCTTGATATGCAACACCAAGAAAAACCCCAAGTTTTTCTTCAACCGGGTGGAGCTAAGGATCGAACTCCTTAGCCTTTTTTTCTTATGAATTTCGTGGCTTTCACTACCCTTAGGGCTCGGGGAGAACTCTCTTTTTATAGGCAAAATCCAAGAGAGAAAACCTATACCCAATCGGTTTAACAAAATAAAAGAGATAATTCTAAATATTATTATCCAATAAAAATAAGAGATAATTATAATCTTATAATAAAAAAATATAATTATCCTTATAGTTAAGAGATAAATAATAAATAAATTATTTTCTTTTATTTATCCAATTAATTATTTAACAATTAAATAACTAATTACACAATATGTCATTATCCAGGAAAATTAATTTCTTGGAAAATCCAAGACATATTGGCGCCACACTAAGCCTACCAGGCCCACAGAAAATGTCTTTTCTGTGTATTATATTATTTAGCCCAAATAAATAATATCTATGCATATCAATTAATTAGCCCAGCCAATTAAATATCACTGAGGCCCAAATAACAAGATTATTAGTCCGAATTACAGAAGCCACATCGGGGACCATGGACCTATAACCAGTAGCTCCAATAATTAATTATTCATCGAACGAGAATAAGTACATTAATTATTAATTCCGGGATTATGCCACCATAAACCCGAAGCCGAACTCTACCGATTATAGATGTATACTTATACTCAACCCGTAGAGTGAATAAGCGTCCATTGATATAATCACTACATACGGATTAACCCTCCATGTTGTCCATTACGAGTGGGAAGTCTCCGTGAACCCGACTCGGAATATCTTATCCTTATTTACCATTAACCCCACTAGTGATCAATTAGTTCACATATCGACTAGTAGCTAATTAGTCTAACATGAACTCGGGCCCATCGATCATTTTCTTAGGGCTAACAAATAAGGGGACTATCTCTCTACTTCCCGCGGGAAGGAATGGATTCCATGTACGTGAAAATCGAACTACTCACTCGTACGGAGATAGTGCCAATGAGAAGTGGCTTGGAACACATATTTAAGTGAACCGTAACTAACACATCAAACACTACCCGGGACAAGCGGCACCACGTGATCACCTCGGGATTAAGGTTGATCCATATATGATCATCTAATGATTTAATAAGATTCCTCGATTACGGAATTATACCGAGAAATACGATTAAATCGGTCCGATCTATATGAATGCCATCATATATAAATGCCCCACGTAGGTACCCTCTACCGACAGTCCGGATAAGACTATCACACCCTAAGGTGTTACAGGCGCATTATTGGTGTTTTAATCAAGAGACCCTAAACTACGATTAAGTTCACCACGGACTAACGATTTAAGCATATCTCCACTAACTCAATCCTCACGTGTAATCCATACACCGAGTTAAGTGGTTACATATAGATATACTTAGGGTTTGCAGCAGTGTATTACTTTACAAGCACAAAGCAAGTAACTAAGGTGAGATAAATTTTGTCATCCATTATTAAAAACAATTACACAAATTGTCTTTCGGGCACTACACCTAACAGAAAAGAGCTCTTATTATTTAGAAAATATAAAGTGAACAACTATTTACACAGAAGGAAGGCGTGGCCCTTAACCTTCCAGCTGTCAAAACTTTTAAAAAAGGCAACATCTAGGAGGATTTAAGCTAAACCTCTAATTACCCATATATTAACGGTAACTAAGACATTAACTAGGATTGCAAACAAGCTGTTTCATCCTAAAAATAAATAATTTATCATTCAACAGTTCGCTCAATTCAATCTCACCATATTGGCGAAGGAAGATTTTCCCAACGCTTCTTTTGGTGGCAGAAAAAATAAATAAATAAATAAATAACAAGCCATATAATTTTCAGTGAACAGGTCAAAGAGCACATGTGCAACAAGTTCCAAGGTATTGAGGTCCAATCCCCATACGCACATGCACTAAAAAAGGATGAATGGGATAAGGATGATTCAAATGTTGAAGCCTAATACAGGTGGAGACAAATCTCACTCAGCCATGTGACTAAAAGTGTTTACAAAGTTTATTCAACTGTTTGCTTTCCAAAAACATCTGCATATGGAGATATTTGGTTCACAACTCAGTTCCTTTTGGAAGAATAACTAATTCTGTAACGGTCTAACATCATATTTCTGCACAGAAGAGTAGTAGTCTACTTAAAGAGCGTCAATAATTTCATGTCTACACCCGCTCCCTCAAAGACGAAGGGAAGAAACAACCTATTTCGTATCTAAACTTTATGACGGCCATCCTTTAAGCTGAGTTTACTACATCGAGATACACCATATAACTACTCGTGCCTAACCACGACGGACTATTTTGTATGGACCTCATCAATATACGAGTTTCTTAAGAAAAGAGCAATCAGCATCACATTTTCTGTATCTTATAACCTTTCTATCCATGTGCAAAGGCAGCCAACTCTATTTCCAAGTATAAGGATATTCATTTGATCATTAATAAGTACTAGCAAATACAATACGTCATAAAAGGGAAAGAAAGCAGACGTGTAAACCTCACCTTAATAGATATGGGAATCATGATGGAGCAAAGAAGCTCAAAACGCAGAGGAATGACCAAAAGTTCATACCATGGGCCTTCAGTAGGGTATTGAACATACCATAGCTACAATCAAAGTTTCACATAATCAACCATAAGTTCAGAATACAGCCACTGTAATCGAATTACACAACACGTGCAAAAAGCAGAATGAAATAATACAAAAATTAAGTATAGATGTATGGATATAACGACGTAAGAGATATATATGGGTGGGCCTATCAAATGCACCTCATTTTGAACTTCACAAAGTGTCCTCAAGAAAAAAGATTCACAAGATTAAATTGCTCATCTGTAGCATTTGCCGTTGTACAGCAATTGAAATGATATGTTGGGAGACGGTTTGAACCACTTCAATGATGAGAGGTCATGAGTAAGATAGCCGCTTTTCAAATCAAACAAGGGATTCTCTAAAGGTTATCAATTGTGCTCCACCCACCCACCCCCAAAGCCTTTCCCTATGCCCCCAATCCTACCATAAGAATAGTAGGGTTATAACATTATTATGACAAGAAAGCAGAGACTGGGATCAGACAGTGAAAGCCGTTGTTGTAAACCATGGTTAGATCATCAGTTTGTGAACATTTGACAACAAAACAGAGTTGAAGCAATATTAAGCTTCAAACTTCAGTAGTTTATGCATATTGGCAGAAAGTCTATACTTAAACAATGATTTTCAAAACTGTCGATGTCTAGTACAAATACAGTATCCAATCAAGGATGTAACAATAAGCTTCCACAATTAATTTCAAGCTTTACATCAATGAAGCAGAAGATGCCATAAATTACCTTTTTTGCTTCTGTTTCCTTCCATACATTTCCAGCTATTCCCAGAACAACAACAACCACAATCCGGAACACAAATATCGCCCCGATCAACTTGTCAATCATAGCATCCATTGCAGTAAGCTTTGGTTCAGGCACGCCCCTACTCATGCCCAACTTGGTTTCATTGCCTGAGAGAATAAGAGTGGGGAAAGAGATTGGTAGAAATAGTTAGTTATCAGTAATTCGTCTGTGTTGGATAATCCAAGTTTGCCACAGAAGGCATCGCTCAGCCAAAGAAGTGGTACGGATAAAGCGAGATTCTAAAATGAAACTACACAAGAAATGAATCTTTGATCATGTCACTGAAAATGCAAGATGACAGTATCACATATGTTACTCCCTAGAAAATCTGAGGAGACAGATGTAACATTTTTTCTACGGACTATACTAGTTCAAACACAGAATAATCACCCAAGATGACATAACAAAGGGAGCAAAACATAATTAAAATTTTCCAAACGGCATATTCAATACACACCAGGGATCATTTAGTGACAGAACCATCAAAGGAGCTGAATATAGTAAAGTGTTAGAAAGTGCGTGCATAATGGGCTTTTGTTATAGCCGTTTTTTGTTTTTTTATTAGGGTTAGATTATGCCTTTATTATTTGGGGGTTTCTACTGGCACCACCGCACCTACGGTCCAACCAATTGGAGAGAATCCTCTCCGGATGTTGTCCACCCACCATCTCAAGTCTTCAATTATAGCTCTGACAACTTCTGATCTTTCTAGGGGCATATTTGGTACTGCGTCTTTGTACTTCCGGCACCACATTATTTGATTTTTTTCAACATACCACAAAATTATTTCCGGCACCACACATGAGGAACGTCAGTGCTTAGTGATGTTCCTATAAACGTCAGTGCTTAGTGATGTTCCTACGAACGTCAGTGCTTAGTAACGTTCCTATGAACGTCACTGTCACCAACGTTACTTGTACTAACCAGTGACACTATTCAGTAAAAATAACATGACTGCTACTGACGTTATTTTCGAAAAGTAAAGTCAGTAGCGACGTTACTTTTCGTGAAAAATAATTGTGTACGAAGTAATTTTTTGAATGCCTAAAGTGATCGTGGGGCCGGAAGTAAATATGTGGTGCCAATAGACCCCCTATTATTTGTGTTGTTATTAGGGTTTACACATTTTAGTTGTGTAGAAGTTATTATAAAATATAAAGATTAAGTTACTAGTCTTCGTCTCTTTTATGTCCTTACGGGGAAATTGTTTTATGTAAGTTTGTATATTAGAATGTGGTTGAGGTGATGAGGTGATAATTAGTTAGCTGCCTTTTACGTTCTTGGGTAGTGTTTAGCCGGCTGGGTTATTATTGAGGTTGGGTTATTATTGTCGCCCTTATTTATGTTACACCAACTATCCGTTGGTTCCCTTGTATAATTTAAACTCTTCTTTTCTTAGTGTTGAACTATGGTGTTTTCTATTATTTAATTAATGTTAATTTTACTTATTTAGCATTAGTTAATCTCTTTCCTAGTTGTTTTTGCTAGTTGTTGTTTTTCTGGACAGTTTCCACTGTTCATAGCCGTTGCAGTTGCAACTTGCTTTTTCTAGCCGTTATGGCTCTTCCTATAAAGTGTAATCACACTTATCATTACCCGGTAAGTGTTTTCTAAGAGAATAATAAACTTTACTTCTCTATCTCTCTCATTTTCTACATGGTATCAGAGATTTGCTCGTTTTTCTGAAAAAAATTTCTTCTTAAATGGCTACTGAGCACTCTTCGGAAGTAAACTCAAGGGAAGAAGGAAATTCAAATACCTCTTCTGGACTTCTGAACCCTCACTAATGCCACTTCCTACTCACAAGCTCAATGGTGATAATTACCTACAGTGGTCCAAATCTATTCATCTTCTAATAACTGGAAGAGGGAAGGAGGAGTACCTAACTGGGGAAAGCAAGGCACCAGATGCTGGAGACGCCACCTACAAAAAGTGGAGGGTGGAAAACGACCTTGTGATGTCTATTACGCTAGGGTCTATGACCACGACTCTCTGCGAAAACTTCATCCTCCTTAACTGCGCTTGAGGAAATTGGTCTAAGGCCTCGATTTATACTCAAAGAAGGATAATACTTCGAGATGTATGAAATTGAGGCAAAAGCGCAAGATATGAAACGGGGAGATTTAAGTGTTGCGAATACTATAATCTCATGTCAGATCTTGGCGACGGATTGACAAGCTGTGAGAGCATAAATTGGCGCAATGCTAATGATGCTAAAACCTACAAGTCCTTGAAAGAACGAGAGAAGGATCTTTAAGTTCCTTATGGGTCTAAATTCCAATCTTGATGATGTTAGAGGCAGAGTCTTGAGCTCAAAACCTCTTCCATCCATAAAAATGGTCTTTCTTGATATTAAACATGAGGAAAGTAGAAAAAGGCTCATGATGAATGAGAACACTACTAACTCTTCCCTTCTTGCGAATGTAGTGCCCTTTTCACCACGACGGATCTATCTTTGCTCAAAAACGAGAAGGGTAACGAGGCCTTTTTGTGAGCATTGCAAAAGAAGCTGGGCACACAAAAGAAACACTGTTGGAAAATCCATGGCAAGCACATGGCCAACCGGAAAACTGCTAGGCAAAACCGGACACACGAAAGCTACGGGAGGTTAGCCCTTATTGAGGAACAAAAGTACGAAGGGATTTTTAGCACGGAAGCGATTGAAGCCTTAAAGAGACTTAAATCTGCTCAAAATCCACGAGACAAATGCTCTTCGAGGCTCCACTTCCATTGCTAATACGGGTTTGTGTTTTAATGCCTACTCGGTAATCACATCACGGAAAAAGTCGGATTGTTGATTACGGGGCTTCCAATCATATATTTGGAAACCCTGACCTCTTCACCAATCTAGCGAATGCAAACAACCACATAATGTAAAAATTGCGATGGTACTATATCTCAAGTCTCGGAATTGGTACAATTCCCTTAAATGATAATATCACCACGAGGGATGTTCTTTATGTGCCTAACCTTCTTTGCAACTTCTTGTACGTTAGTAGGTTCATTAAAGACTCAATTGCTCTGTGATTTTTCATGCTAATGGATTCAAATTTCAGGGTTTGAACTCTATGGAGGAGATTGGCAGTGCTGAGGGCATTTCAGGGTTGTTCTTTTTCAAGACTAATCACTCTAGCATATTTTTTGAAGACATTTCCAAGGGTCTGTCTAGTATATGTAGACCTAATATGTCCTGTAGTAATATTATGCTTCTTCATTATAGATTAGGTCATCCTAATTTCTTGTATTTAAAGAAGTTGTATCCTGATGTTTTTAAAGGAATAAATGTTGAATCTCTTCATTGTGATACTTGTGAATTATCTAAACATGTGAGATCTGTGTTTCCAAAAATTTCTCATAAACCTTCTCGGCCATTTGCCTTTGTTTCACGGTGACATTTGGGACCTTCAAAGAAGAAAACCATCACGAAAAAAGATGGTTTGTCGGTTTTATTGATGACCATAGCGGGGTAACTTGGCTATTCGTTTTAAAGGAAAAGTACGAAGTTGGATCCATTTTCGAAACTTCTTCACCATGATCAAAAATCGGTTTGGGATTTGAAATTAAAGTTCTCAAAGCGATAATGGTAAAGAATATTTTGAAAAGAGTCTCACCTCATTCTTTTCGAAAAAGGGATTATTCATCTTAGTACTTGTGTGGATACACCCCAACAAAATGGGGTGGGTTGAAAGGAAAAATAGACATCTTCTTTAGATGTTGCCGGGAGCATAATGTTCACTATGAAAGTACCTAAGTACTTATGGGGAGAGGCTGTCCTCACGACCACTTATCTCATAAATAGAATGCCTTAGAGTTCGAATTTCGGGACACCTATTCAAGTCTAAAGGATTCTTATCCTAACACTCATCTTATGAGCTCTATTCCCTTCAAGGTGTTTGGGAGCACACTGCTTTGTTCACATTCATTCCCATAACAGAGGGAAACTTGATCCTAGGGCAATCAAATGTGTCTTTGTTGGGTATTCACCCTCCCAACAAGGATACAAATGCTTCTGTCCAACCACCAAAAAGTTCTACAATACCAAAGATGTGACTTTTATGGAAGAAACTCCCTACTTTGGTCAAAATGTTCAGGGGGGAACTTTCATAACTTTTATCAATCATGGGACACTGAAAATCTCAGTGATACGTGATCAACACGAGAAAACAACGAGACCACTCGAGAATCGGTCGGGAGCATACATGATGGATCAATGACCCCTCATGAATCACCTCCTATCATTGTGTATTCAAGAAAAAGAAAGGCCACGTCACAAAACCCCAATTGTGATATTTCGGAACCAAATTATAGTTCGAAAGTCGGGACTACGATAGCTATGAAAATAGAGGCGAAGATCAAAGTCTTGATAGTCCCGATGACGGTGAGAATCAAGATTCGACACTTACGAAAGCTCTAAACAAATAAGTGATGACAATGATCAACCCATTGCTGTGAGAAAGGGGGTGAGTAGTTGTACCTCCCATCCTATTTACAACTTTCTATCCTATCACAACCTTACTCCCAAGGAGACTGGTTTTATAGGAAATTTGGATGCAATCCAAATTCCAAAAAATGTTCATGAAGCCATTATTAGTCCTAAATGGAAGGCAGCTCTGGAAGAAGAAATGAGTGCCTTGCACAAAAATAATACTTGGGATATCACTCAACTCCCAACTGGAAAAACTCCAGTGGGGTGTAAGTGGATATTCACCATAAAGTGTAATGCGATGGTTCCACGAACGGATACAAGGCAAGGCTTGGTAGCAAAAGGTTTCACTCAATCTATGGAATTGATTATCATGAAACTTTTGCTCAGGTGGGCCTTGAATACTATAAGAGTTACTGTTGAGTATTGCGTTAATATGGTGGAATCTAACTCAACTTGACATTAAGAATGCCTTTCTTAATGGAGATCTTGAAGAGGATGTTTATATGCACATCCTCCGGGTTTGAGAACCTAGGAAACGGGGGTGATGTGTGTAAACTAAAAAAATCTCTCTATGGCCTCAAACAATCCCCAAGGGCTTGGTTTGGGAGATTTTCTAAGTTTATCACCAAACGGGGCTTCAATCAAAGTCATGCTTGATCATACTCTCTTCACAAAGACCACTAAACACGGGAATTTGACTATCTAGTAGTTTATGTGGATGACATTATTCTAGCGGGAATGACCTTGATGAAATAAAAAGAATAAAGGAATCTCTTGCAAAAGAGTTTGAAATCAAAGATTTAGGGGATCTAAGGTACTTCTAGGGATGGAAATTACCGGGAATTCGAGGGTATTTGTCTCCCAAAGGAAATACACTTTAGATCTCTTAAAAGAAACGGTATGCTTGGGCATGTAAGCCGACAAATACCCCCTGTTGAACCAGGTTTAAAACTTGGGAAAGAAACGAGATAGTCCCCTTGTTGACAAAGGGAGATATCGAGAGACTTGTTGGAAAGCTCGTATATATCGTCCCATACTCGACGATATATGTTTTGCTATAGGATTGGTGAGCCAGTTTATGCACAATCCCACTGAGAAGCATATGCAGGCTGTAGAAAGGATCTTGAGATTCCTGAAGAAGAGCCCTGGGCAAGGTATCCATATCAAGAAGAATCCTTCCAGAGATGTTCAAATTTTCACTGATGCAGACTATGGTGGAGCCACCTCGATCGATATGAGGTCAACTTCGGCTATTGCACCTATGTGTGGGGAAATCTTGTGACATGGAGGAGCAAGAAACAACATGTTGTGTCCGAGAAGCGATCTTGAATCGAGCTCGAGCACTTGCTTTGGGGATGCGTGAGGGGATATGGAATAGAAGACTTATGGCGACCTAAGGATACCTAATTCCGTCTATACAACTCCTCTGTGATAACATATCCACTCTCTGTATTGCTGAAAATCCCACTCAACATGACAAAACAAAGCATGTTGAGATTGACGAGCATTTTATAAGAGAAAAGGTGGATAATGGGGAAATCTCTCTTGTTCATGTGGCCTCCAAAGATCAAGCTGTGATCTCCTTACAAAAATTTGTTTCCAATCAAGTGTTTCAACACCTTCATCACAAGCTTGGCTGCATTGATATCTACAACCAACCTTGAGGGGAGTGTTGAACTATGGTGTTTTCTATTATTTAATTAATGTTAATTTTACTTATTTAGCATTAGTTAATCTCTTTCTAGCTATTTTTGCTAGTTGTTGTTTTTCCTGGACGGTTTCCCTTGTTCATAGCCGTTGCAGTTGCAACTTGCTTTTTCTAGCCGTTATGGCTCTTCCTATAAAGTGTAATCACACTTATCATTACCCGATAAGTGTTTTCTAAGAGAATAATAAACTTTACTTCTCTATCTCTCTCATTTTCTACACTTAGTTTTTCATAACAAAAGAAAAACAATTATTCTTCTCAATCTTCTTGTTTCATTACATGGTATCAGAGCACTCTTATATTTAAATTTCCTTCTCCTGTCGCAACATTATGTCGACTATTTCTTCATCTTCACTGTTTGAGTTTGTATCGGCTCCAAGTGAGAGTGCTTCCACTGGGCATTCCGAGCAACACTCTGCTACCATTTCAGTCCATAAACTGGTCATTCCGAACTAGAGAGGCTGTCAGTTTGCCTAAAGGAAGGAGGACTGTGGGGTGCAAGTGCGTGTTTGCTACCAAATACAACTCTGATGGGAGCATTCAAAGGCATAAGGCCAGGCTGATGGACAAAGGTTTCTCCCAAACTTATGGGATTGATTATTCAAACCTTATTTCCTATAGCAAAACTGAACACCATACGGGTTTTGTTGTTTGTGGCTTTGAATTTAGACTGGCCCCTTAATCAATTGGATGTGAAAAGCGCCTTCCTTCATGGTGAATTGAAGGAGGGAGTGTATATGGATCCACCACCTGGTTTCAATAACCAATTTGGTGGAAAGGTTTGCAGGTTGAAGAAAGCTCTTTATGGCTTAAAAAAAAGCCCAAGGGCTTGGTTTGATCGTTTTATGAGGTTTTTGAAAACCATAGGTTTCAGCCAGGCAAGTCTCAATGTTCTAAAAATCGCCCTGGGCGGCCGCCTAGGCGCTCGCCTAGGCCCTAGGCGCACCCAGGGCGTCTCGCCTTGGCTCGGGCGACTTCTGGCCGGGCGACAAGGGTCTTTGGGCGATTTTACGGACGCTTCGGGCCCCTCAGGCGCTCCTAGGCCCTACAGGCGCTCCTAGGCCCTTCAGGCCCTTCAGGCGCTCTTGGGTCCTTCAGGCAATTAGGGTTTCATGACTTTCATGCGGGCGAACATCTAAGTTTTCCCAAGTGTTAGACAAGAAAGAGGCATAAAACCCAAAAACCCCCTTAAAACCCTAAAACCCCCCGTAAAACCCTAAAACCCCCGTAAAAACCCTAAAACCCCCCTAAAAACCCTAAAAACCCTAAAAGCGCACGGGCGCCGCCTGGCGCCCCTGGGCCTGGCGCCCACAGCAGCGCGTCGTCTTCGCCTAGCGATTTTTAGAACATTGGCAAGTCTGATCACACCTTGTTTACAAAAATAAATAAATAAATAAAAATCAACTGCTGGGAAACCGACTCTTCTTATTGTATATGTTGATAATATCATACTTACAGATAATGATGAGAAGGAAGCAGTTGTTTGTTGAGTTTGAAATTAACGACCTCGGCCCTTTGAGGTTTTTCCTAGGGATAGAGGTGGCAAAATCTACTGATGGTTTAGTTATTTCCCAAAGAAAGTTTATCTTGGATTTGCTCAAAGAGACTTGTATGGAAGGGTGCAGACCAGATGAAACTCCAATGGAATGCAACTTAAGACTGAGATTTGAGTGAGAAAGCTTTCGGTTGATAAGGAATGTTACCGGAGGCTGGTGGGGAAGCTGATTTACTTGTCCCACACCAAGCCTGATGTGCCTTTTGCGGTAAGTGATGTCAGTCGATTCCTGCACTCTCCTAATCAGAAGCACTTGAATGTAGTTCGTCGTATTCTAAGTTTTATAAAGGGAACACCTGGGAGAGTCTTGCATTCAGAAACACTGATAGGAGGGATGTATCATTTACTACAAACCCAGATCGGGGCTCATATACTAAGAACAGACGATCCATGCCCTGTGGCGTGGAGAAGCAATAAAACAGAATGTGGTTGCAAGTTCGAGGCCATGGCTCAAGGGATACGTCAGATTCTATGGGCCAAGCAGGTTCTGGAAGACACTAGAGCTTCACAAGTTTGCCTATGAAGCTTTATTGTGATAATAAAGCTGACATAAACATCGCAAATGAACCAGTGAAGCATGACCCCACCAAGCACGTGGAAATCGACAGGCACTTCATTAAAGAAAATCTTGAGAATGGCTTGGTTTGTGTTCCGTTTCTACCTCTTCTGCAAGTCAGATTGCAGATGTGGACTAAGGCCATAGCAAGAGCTGAGTTAGCTACCTTTGTGAGCAAGTTCGAGCGTATCAACATATTCACGCCAACTTGAGGGGGTGTTGGAAAGTGTGCGTGTAATAGGCTTTTGTTATAGCCATGTTTAATTTTTTTATTAGGATTAATTATGGCATAGGTATTTTTATGTTATATTAGGGTTTACGCGTTTTAGGTGGATGGAGTCCTTGTTTTTCAAGTTCCTGTTTTTAAGGAGGATTAGGCTTCTGTATTACTTTTAAATCAACCCTCTGTTGTGGGATGAAAAGGATGAAATACGATAAAAGTTTTTTTTTTTTCTTTCAACAGAAACCACCCCCTTCTTTCTATCATCCAGTATAAAAATGTTCAACCGAAATACTTTACATGCTAATCAATCACAAAAATTGGAGCACTCACTTTGAGGATGGTTTCTCACAAAATTACTACTGCAGATCTACTATTACATAGATCTAAGTCCAATCAACAATACCCGCAAATCCGCTTCAAAATAAAGTAAACGGGTAAGTGTTCTTTATTAATACGTTTTGTTGACCAGATTTGCAATGATCCTATAAAACCTCTCTTCTGTAATCTTTTGGTTTTCAAACAATTACTTATGATCACATTTACACTTCTATACATTGCAAAAGAATTTGCTCCATTGAATAGAGAATACTGCAATTTTTCTAGGAAACTCTCACATTAAGCACATGAGTAATATGCTTCATGAAACTAAAGAAGATACATTCAAATTGACTACTAAAGTTTAGCTATTGGGGCTGTCTGATCCCTACAGTGTCTTATTTACGTTTCAACTTGGGTATGGACAAACACAACCTGTCATCTGAAAATACATGAGCATACATTTAAGTGATTGTCAAGGCATACCTGTATATACAGCGACACCACAAGCCCAATCCGTGTTTCTCAAGTAGCATGATTGGAGAAGTGTATTTTTTATTGTAAGGGGACAGACGTCATTATCAAGAAAAGGAGGAAACAAACGTAAGTTCGCATCGAATCTTCTAATATCTTTATCTGGATTTGGACACTCGACTACCCCCTGCAAAATAAGGATGGAGAACGAATAGGAATAACATAATCTTGAAAATAATCTAAATCAATCCGGAACTACTACAATACCAAAGCCATTTATAGGATCTAAACTTTTCTTCACTTAAAAGAAAAGGAAATATCTTGCCTTGATTTTGTGCAGCAAATCAGAATCTATTCCAACACAAGCGGATGGTATCACCCTAGTCTTAAGATCAGTCTCTCCATCAAGAGCAGCTGTCTGTAAAATAACAAACTCTTTTATATCACAGACTACAAGAAAGAAGAATGATACATATATGAGGAAGATACTACTACCATTACATAACACTCCTTACAAACAGATCTTCACTATACCCCTAATACATGAAACACGTTTAAGAGGAAGAACCCATTAAAAATGAACTTTATTATGTACCTAAATGATTATGGTTATCTGTAGAGCTTTACTGTGAGAATATAAGAAAATAGGATACCTGAACATGGGTTGTTAATCAGACCCGTTTGTTGAAAATTTGTCAGAGTTGAAATGTCTTCTGTTAGTATTATTCTATAACGGATGGAAATCAATACATGCACCTCTTTACATGGAAAATCAGGTTTTCTATGCCTTACATTCACTTCACTCTATCTCGAAGAATCTATTAAGCAGAAACTTCACTTTGTAGAAAGAAAATATTCTCAAGAGATGAAAGTCATATGCCACAGTAACTAAAGGTGCTGAATTGTTACTAGAAGAACACAGGAAAGGATAATACACCTGAACATAACAAATTCCTTGGGGATCAGAGGTTCCGATTAGCACAAGATCACAGGGCACTTCATCATTCTCGCGCAGCCAAACAATATTACCCACATGAATGTCTTGTGCTTGAATCTGCAAATGAATCAAAGTAATGCAATTAAAAAGGAGATATGGACAAGTGAAAGGAACCAAGGACTGAAACAAGAAAAGACAAAAAAAAATAATTGAGAAATTTGATGGCACATAACATAAATTATGACCAACCGATGGAACCACACAAAATCAGAGAATTTTCCTCCGTAAAAAAATCTTCCCTTTCAACTTCTGATACTAGGACTTTCCATTAACTCATCTCTCTGGACATTCTGACCAACGAATCCTCTATCAGAAAAGATGAGTTAATGGTATCATTCTTTTTTCCATGTGATAAAAAACCCATTTATGGGTGGAACTCTAGGTTCATCCTCTCATTCAAGAAGTTTATGAGAAACACTTTCATTTTCAAGTTTACTCTCACCCTGAAGATGATTTTTGAAAAACATTGTATTTCAAAGGTCACATCAGGTCAAAGCAATTATCCCTTTTGAGTTGGGGAATAACCAAGAAACACACATTTCTTGAACCTTGGATCAAGTTTTCCTTGGTTTTGAACATGTGTAAAGGCAATACACCCAAAAACATAAAGGGGCACATCTTGGATTAACCGCGTACTTGGAAAAACATTTCAACATACTCAAAGGACTTTCAAATTCTAAAATCCTTGAAGGTAATCTATTAATTAAAAAAAACATCTATTACAACAACTTCTCCCTAAAGGTATTTGGGGCAATTTGAGGTCAACATCAGAGATCTAACAACCTCTAAGATGTGTCGATTTTTCCTTTCAACCATCCCATTTTGTTGGGGTGTGTCTGGACAGGAACTTTGGTGTATCATACACAAAGGAAAGTCAGATTGAGTCATTTATCGTACTACTCGACTCAACTCAGTTCGTTAACTGGCATGGGCCTAGCTATTGTTAACATAATCAAGTCTATAGTGAAGATTAAGCAAGTGACAGAAATGTAACATCAAATTAGTTTTGAATTCCACTAAAATTTGAAAAGTTGTAGATAGAAAACACTCGTACATGCTTTTTAACACCGCGGTTGACAACCCAGACTTCTTTCTCATTTGCTTTCTTGTCAGAAAGATACCTATTGTAATCATCCCACGCCTCTTTAGTGGCTGAAACTGCAAATATCAAGATAAGAGGACCCCAAGTGCTTGCAGGATTGACTGGAGTTATAAGTGACCACAGCTGAAGGCAAGCGATCAACAAGAAGTACTGATTCATGAAGCGGCTGGAAGCAGATAGTTTAAAGTGAGGCTAAAAAGTGGGTACAAACAGATCAAGTATTACAAAAGTAACACATATAAGATACTTAAAAACCAAAATATGAGCTTCAAATTTAGAACAAGAACATTACAGTAGAAAAGCACAAAGTGTCATAAACAGCAAAGATAATAAACAAAAAGCATACTATGCTTCTACACCAGGACATTTAGCTTATCTTTTTACCACGTAACTTCAACTCCAAAGACTATAAGCATGATTCCAGTAAATTAGCACTAAGTAAGTATGTCAAAAAAGCACTCCTCAGCTAATAACCTCTTCCGTAGCGGCAACTCAAAACAATCTTCTTCTTTTTTTGAAAGGCAAAACAATCTTATTTTAACACCGCCTATTTCATTCTCTCAGCCTAAAGGTCATTTGTCACTCCTTACTTCCTTTTAGCAGTCACGGGATAAAACATAAAAAAGTATTAAAGACCCATTCACAAACACAACATAAGCCGATCTAATTTAACAACAACAACAAAAAATTGTGGAATCTGGAGTACTTGACATGATAATGATATTAAAACAATAAATGAAATTTAGGTGTTGTTGAAAGTACTATAACAACAATCTCACTACAAAAAATGCAAAATATACAGATATTTGACAACGTAAAAGCAGAATCATGACAGTAATTAAGAAGCTAATCGAAAGAAGTCGATTGTTGATTTGAGGACAAGTAATAAACGAACGGGTCCAGAAATCATTGAATTTGAGCAATGTGAGGAACTTACCTGAACTGTTCCAAAAGATTTTTCGGAAGAAAATTCAGCACAGTATATTTTCTATTCGAAATGCGATTATCGCAGTAAACATCTTGCGATAAATCATCGTCGTTTATGTATACGTAACGCTTCATTTCTTCCAATTCAATATTTCGAAATCCTTCACTCATTTCATCCAGCTCAAATCCATCTGCGAAATGGAGATCACACTTCGAAATCCGCAAGAGCTTACAATTGAATCATCCAAGAAAACAGCTCA
Source organism: Gentiana straminea (assembly GCA_036785695.1). NCBI lineage: Eukaryota > Viridiplantae > Streptophyta > Magnoliopsida > Gentianales > Gentianaceae > Gentiana > Gentiana straminea. The sequence goes on from JAVUPR010000365.1 coordinate 308,829, forward strand.
AGTGATCAGAAATGATTGAATATACAACCAGGACCGGAGAAGACAGGAGAGGTATGGGAGAGTCGAGCCGGCGATGAAGAGATCGTTGACTTGTCAACACAGGCGAGAGGAATATTTGGATATACTTTTTTTTTTAATATTTATTTAAAAAATATAGGTTGAAATTGTGTTTGTATCGCTTTTCAGGCGCTCGTTATGAAAATTGAAATATAAGGTTTCTGCTTTGCTTGTAATATAAGGTTATAGGCGGGTTCTATCGGCACACGCATAATTACTTTTGATAGCAATTTATTGAATATTTTTTCTATTTGAACAAAACGTCATCCCATTTGGTGTTCCTTCTTCAACACCAACGCTGACAGTGTCGACATCGACATTGGTGTTGGCGAGAATACCAGCGATGAACGTCGCTTAAGTTGTCTTGCTTGCACTTTTATAACGTGAATATCATGTACATTTGGTGTATTCATGAACACCAACGCAACGACGTCATGCGTTGGTGTTGAGGAACACTAGTGGGAATGACGTTCGTCTTTTTGAAAATAATGTGGTGCCGAAATAAATTTTTATGGTGCCGGAAGTAAATGAGTGTCAAAAGTAATTTGATATGTGTCAATAAAACCCACATATTTATATTTAAGTTTATTCTTAAGGGGTAAGGGTCCAAAATAACACATATTGGACTTAATTGGGCAAATAGGACACTAAGAAATCTTATTTGGTTATAGGGACACAAAATTAATACATAGACCAATCTACCCAATTAATAAAAATAAAAATAAAAGCCGGCGGCGCTGCTTTGTTTTGTTATATTTGTTATTCAGGATCAATGCAATACGTGTTGATTTTTTCTTCTTTTTTTTTTTGTTTTTTTTCTTTTCTTTTTATCAGGATAATAAAAAAAAAACATTTTTTTTTTTTTCCTGGACACTAGGGTTGTGATTTTTTTTTTTTTTCCGGTGACCACCGCGATGAATGACCACCCCGATGCAACGACCACCTCGATTAAGTGACACCGCGATGTAGAGACACCGTATTGACCACCGCGATGCAGTTACCACCCCGATGCAACGACCACCGCGATGCAGTGACCACCCCTGATGCATTGACCACCTCGATGAAGTGACACCGCGATGCACTGACCACCGTGATGAAATGACACCGTATTGTAGAGACACCGCGATGAAGTGACACCGAGATGAAGAGACACGACAATGAAGTGACACTGCGATGCAGAGACACCGCGATGCAGAGACGCCGCGATGCAGAGACACCTCGATGAAGTGACACTGTGATGCACTGACAACCGCGATGCAGTGACCACCCGCGATGCAGAGACACCGCGATGCAGTGACCACCCCCGATGCAAAAACAACGCGATGCAGTGACCACCCCCGATGCAGAGACACCGCGATGCAGAGACACCTCGATGAAGTGACACCGCGACACATTGACCACCCCAGGTCCATTGACTACCTCGATGCATTGACCACCGCGATGTAGTGACACCCCTGATGCAGAGACGCCGTAATGCAGAGACGCCTCGATGAAGTGACACCGCGATGCATTGAATACCTCAAATCTATTGACCACCGCGATGTAGTGGCCACCCTCGATGCAGAGACACCCCAATGCAATGACCACCCCCGATGCAGAGACACCACGATGCAATGACCACCCCGATGTAGAGTCACCGCGATGCAGAGACACCACGATGCAATGACCACCCCCGATATAGAGACGCATGGAGAGACGCCGCGATGCAGAGACACCGCGATTTAGTGACAACGTGATTTAGAGACACCACGATGCAGAGACACCGCTATGAAGTGACACCGTGATGTATAGACACCTTAATGTAGAGACACCGCGATGAAGTGACACCGCATTACAGATACACAGCGATGTTATGATATTTGACGATGCAGAGACAACGTGATGAAGTGATTCTGTGATGATGTGACACCGCGATGCATTGACCACCCCAGATCCATTGGCCACCGAGATGCAGTGGGCACCCCCGATGCAGAGACACCGCGATGCAGTGACCACCCCCGATGCAGAGACACCGCGATGCAGAGACACCTCGATGAAGTGACCACCCTAATGCAACGACCACTGCGATATAGTGACCACCCCAAATACAGTGACACCGCGATGCAGAGACACCGCGATGAAGTGACACCACGATGCAGTGACCACCCCTGATGCAGAGACACCCCCGATGTACAGACACCGCGATGCAGAGACATCGCGATGATATAACATTTGACGATGCAGAGACACCGCGATGTTATAACATTTGACAATGGAGAGACACCGTAATGCAGAGACATCGCGATGTTATAACATTTGACGATGCAGAGACACCGCGATGTAGAGACATCGCGATTAAGAGACACCGCGATGCAGAGACACCACGATGCAGAGACACCGCGATGAAGTGACAACGCATTGCAGAGACACCGTGATGCATTGACCACCTCCGATGCAAAGACACTGCGATGCAGTGACCACCCCCGATGCAGAAACACCGGATGCAGTGACCACCCCCGATTCAGAGACACCGGATGCAGTGACCACCCCCGATGCAGAGACACCGCGATTATGTGACACCGTGATGCACTAACAACCGCGATGCAGTGACACTGCCATGCATTGACCACTATTAACAAGTCGAGCTCGATATTGTTATATTTTATTAAAAATTAAATGAATTCTAAGAAAATAATCGACCTTACGAGACGAGTCAAGACACCGCGATGCAGTGACCTCCGATGCGACATCGCGATGTAGAGACACCGCAATGCAATGACCACCCCCGATGCAGAGACACCACGATGCAGAGACACCATGATGCAGTGACCATCCCCGATGCAGAGACAACACGATGAAGTGACCACCCCCGATGCAGAGACACCGCGGTGCATAGACACCTCGATGAAGTGACACTGCGATACAGTGACACCCCTGATGCAGAGACGCCTCGATGAAGTGACACCGCGATTCATTGACCACCCCAGATCCATTGACCACCGTGATGTAGTGGCCACCCCCGATGCAGAGACATTGCGATGCAGTGACCACCTCCGATGCAGAGACACAGCGATGCAGTGACCACCGTGATGCAGAGACACCGCGATGCAGTGACCGCCCCCGATGCAGAGACACCACGATGCAGTGACCACCCCCTATACGGATACACCGCGATGCAGAGATGCCTCGATGAAATAACACCGCGATACATTGACCACCCTAGATCCATTAACTATTGCGATGTAGTGGCCACCCCCGATGCAAAGACATCGCGATGCAGAGACACCGCAATGCAGTGACCACCCCAATGCATTCACCACCGTGATGCATTCACCACCACGATGTAGTGACCACCTCCGATGCAGTGCCCATCGCGATGCATTGACTACCGCGATGCTTTGACCACCCCCGATCCATTGACCACCGCGATGCAGTGGCCACCCCGATGCAGAGACACCGCAATGCAGTGACCACCCCCGATGCAGAGACACCGCAATGAAGTGACATCGCGTTGCATTAACAACCGTGATGCATTGACACCGCGATGCATTGACCACTATTAGACGAGTCTAGCTCGATCTTGTTATATATTATTAAAAAATAAATAAATTCTATGAAAATAATCAAGATTATATCTTTTGATATAAAACTTCGATCAACATATTTATTTCACCATAATTCATATTTGTTCGTCCTTTTTATTTTGATATATCATTTTATGATGTGACACCTTATGCAGTGACACCAATGACACCAACATTTTATGAAGTGACACCCTATGCAATGACACAAACATTTTATGCAGTGACACCAATGACAACAATATTTTATGTAGTGACATCAGTATTCACACACACAATAACACCCAATACTTATTGATAATACGCTTCACAGTATGACCTGAAATAACACCAGAATCTTTGGTGGGCTGATGATGTGAGTCGTTGAAATAAGCATAATACTTTATAGAAAATTAGGGTGAAAAAATACATGATTCTTTTCTTGAGCCATAACTATGGCTGCCTGCCTTAGAATTCAAAAGAAAATGTAGGTCAAGCTCTGTTTTTTGTGGGCTTTTCTCTCTTAGACTTTTCCCTCAGGATCCATTTACCTTTTGCCTGTATTTACTTCATTTCCATCTTTTTGTACTTGCCTCTATTTACTTCATTTCCATCTTTTTGCACTTGTACGAGTCGAGCTATATCAAGCATTTAGCGAGTCGGGTTCGATCTTGCCTTTTTTATGGCTCGATCGGGCCCAAACTTTAGTCGAGTCGAGCCCTACGAAGTATCAACTCGGCTCGACTCGGCTCGATTACACCCCTAATGTGAATGACACTACACTTATTTATAAAGTTATCAAATTTGTGTATCAAATTGTATATGCAGTGACATCAATGTCAGTGCATCAATTCTCTAATTGTGTATATATATCAAATAAGCATATATATATATATATATATATATATATATATATATATTTGGTATTCTCACAATATTATTTTTATTTTTTAAGATAACAGTACAATATAATAAAGTAAATGTTGAAGATGATTAAAAAAAGCCATGATTCAAGATCCTCAATCTTCATCATATGAATAAATCAGAAGAGAAAAAGCAATATATCCTGGTGACATCAAGAAAAAGACTTAACTAACATGCTGAATTGAAATTTGGAACACTAAATGTTTTAATCAAATAATGGTTTTGTTGCATTCTATGATAAAACCTGTAAAAATCCGAGCCTTGTAATTGCATTCTTGGAGGATCAAATCAACTCCAACATTTGGATATATCATCCAAACGGATTAACCGGGCGATTCCTGTACACTACTAAGCCTCCATAGCTGGTTGTCATTCACCCCGGAATCATACGCCATTCGACTCGTAAAGAATCTTACCTAGAGACAAATTGTTCTCAACTTCATCTTCAAAGGGAGCAGGAAGATTAAGATCAAGCAATTCAGGTTGTTCTTCTGTCTTCGAAACCGAAGCACGGATTCTAGTTTCTTTAGGACCGCCACCAAGAAAATGTGACCTTTTGTGTCCACCTAAAGATTGACCGTTCTTGAAGATTCTGTTGCAATAAGGAAAGCTTGTAGGTAAAGGAAAGCTTGCAATTGCATCAACAGCCTTAAAAGTCTTTTTGGGATTTTCCCTAAGACCATAACTAGAGGGACTCCCATTAAGTTCAAATTAAGATTCTGCAAATATATATATATATATATATATATATATATATATATATATATATATATATATATATATAGGCATCATCATCCACTGACAACACATAAAAACAACCTTTGGAAGGCTGGCTAGCTATGCAGAAATGGAAAACATGAAGAAACATTTATCCAATCAAGTGATGATCAGAATACCAAACAACTTGTTCTACAGATCATCCATGAAGAGATAGGACTTCTTGGCTTTGCATACTCTACAAAGATCACCCACCCATCCAAGTACTTGGCATCCATTCATGCAATACCAGCTACAGCACTTTCCAAAGTCCAATCTCTACATATGAAAACAGAACACCAAAGAATGCTCCAACGTAAGCAAGAAAATCCCACTTATCAACCTTCCATATGTTGCAGGCCTTTTCGAAATCAATAAGTCTAGGCAAAGCTGAAAAAATGATCGAAGCAAGGATAGCAACCGGGGTGCAATACAAAAGCCTTGTAAGCAATTCTAATGCTATGAATACAGTCACTGCCATAACGATGTTTGAAACCACGGTTTCTCATGCTGATGCAACATTAACAGCTGTACGCGAAAACGAGCCTGTAGTTACATAACAAGAACTGAATGACCAGCTACATTCATGACTCCGATCGCGACTGTTTCCTTGTTACCATCAAGATTGTAACCTTTCACAGATGCAAATGATCGCCCGACCGCTATAGCTTCCTGAAGTTCAATACAATTACAAGATTCTTGTCAAACACTTTCCATGTTGTATATCTAAATACGAAACTAAAGCGTTGAGAAATTCACCATAAAAGCAATGATCCGAACAATGAGTCCGATTTTAACAACTCCAGCTGTATGTTCCTCATAGAACCGCAGTTCATGGATTGATGATGGATTGAGTCAATTCCATTTCCTAATTCATAAATGCAGTGACAGAGTCAATTCCACCAATATTTCCTAATACCTCAGCTCACTGGAAAGCATTCTTCAAGAACAAAAGTGTCCAATTTTGCTGCTTCTGTCATAGATACTTGATTAGACCGTGTCACTTTGTTTTGCATACTTTTTTTTGTTAGCATTCTGATGCAGAAACTTTACTTTTGTATGTGCTCCTCTGCCTCTTCTTGCTAGAACCACTGTTTCATCATCTTCAACATCCTCTGAGCATGTTGGCCACCTGTTTTAACCCACAATTCAAATTTACAAAAAACACAAATGCCTACAAATAATAATGGGATGTAAACGATCATATTGATTTTTGGGACTCGTCTTCTTCTTCGATTTCTTCGATTTTTCTAGATTATAGAAGATTTGTGTTTCTGTATCGATCGAAGTAAAACACTATGATTGTTTCATTAGAGTGAACTTTATTGTTGTTCATCAACAGGGAGCTATGTAAACTAAAATGAATTACCATTCACCTTTCCAAATTCTGTGTATACACAGCTTTTTCGACTGATCACTATCATTCCAGCGGCAGATAATCGGCCTTTGAAGCGGCAGTCGTCTCAGTCCGGCGGTCGGGATCGGCCATTGATGCTACGATGCAACGGAGAACCTGAATCGTCGTCTTTTCATTTTTGACCACCCCCGATAATTAACTAAGTATAGAAGGGCAATTTAGGAAACTAAGATAAAATATGGGGATATTTATTTAAAAGGGTGCGCAGGTGATGATTCTGCTTAAAGGGGCTTTGACTGGAGTGATTCTGGTTAAAAGGGTTTGATTTTGTGTGTAAAATGAAGGGTTTTTAGATGAAGAGGCACTTTTAAATGAAGAGAGGGTTGGCCAAGTTCTTTTAAATGAAGACCCCTAAAATATGTCCTTATAGACAAATAAGATTTAAGGGTGTCCTAAATGCCCATTAAGTGTTCAAACTAGTCCTTATAAACAAATATCCATATTCTTAATTCAATCTACCTCTTATTCTAAAAATTGATTCAAAAGTCATATAAATCATTGGCATCTGACAAATTTAGGTCAATATATTTCGCATATCCCATCATCAATCACACATTACAATATTTATAGCCACTTTCAGGGCTTCTAACCTTACACAAAATACCCAAACTACCTCTACTAAATCAAATACAATATTTATCTAAATATAAACATATCCGTCGTATTACCCCCCCCCCCCCCCCCCCCCAAGTCGAAGCGTGAAGGTCTCGAACGCCCAACTTCCGCAAGATAAAAACTCGAACCGCTGCGCCGGCCAAGCGCCTTCATAAAAATATCTCGCCAACTGATCCTTCGTAGGTACATACGAAGGACTAATCAACCCATCCGTGATGGCATCGCGCACGAAGTGACAATCCGCCTCGATATGCTTCGTGCGTTCGTGAAAAACCGGATTCTATGCGATATATAGAGCAGTTTGGCTATCACAAAAAAGACGAATTCCAGGGGGGTGACTCACCCCTAGCTCACCAAGTAACTGTTTCAACCATTTCAACTCACATGCCACCGATGCCATAGAACGATATTCTGCTTCAACTGAGGATCGAGAAACCGTCGTCTGTTTCTTGGATTTCCAAGAGACAGGGGAAAGTCCAAGAAAGATAAACCAACCGCTCAACGAATGACGCGTCAGAGGGCAACTTGCCTAGTCAGAGTCGCACCAACCCTCAAGAATAAGGGAACTATCAGACCGAAGTAAAATCCCCTGGCCGGGATGTTTCTTCAAATAACGAACAAGTCGCAAGACGGCCTCCTAATAATCAACCCGGGGTGCCTGCATAAATTGGGACAACACATAAAGAGAATATGTGAGATCAGGTCTGGTAACCCCAAGATAAATAAGACGTCCAATCAATCGCCTATAAGGGCCGGGATCATCCAACAAGTCGCAAGTGGCTAGGGCCAACTTGTGATTCTGCTCGATCGGAAAGTCAGCTGGCCTAATCCCAAGTAAGCCGGCTTCATGGATAATGTCCAGCGCATACTTCCTCTGATTCAAGAAAATGCCGTCTCGGTTCCGAGCCACCTCGATGCCAAGAAAATATTTCAAAACGCCAAGATCCTTCATCTTAAAGCATTTGCTCAAATAGTCTTTAAAAATTCTCAGGGCCACTTTATCGTTTCCGGCGATGACCATATCATCAACGTAGACGAGAACATGTAACTGTATACTGTCATAATGCAAACTAAATAATGAGTAATCAGAATAAGACCGCCGAAAACCATACTCACGTAAAGCCATAGCCAGCTTTGCAAACCAGCACCTCGGTGCCTGTTTCAACCCATATATGGACTTCCGCATCTTGCAAACCAAATTCGACTTGTTCTGCTCAAACCCAGGAGGAATTTTCATGTAGATTTCCTCCAGTAAATCCTTATGTAAGAGCGCGTTGTGCACATCCATCTGATGAATGTCCCACTTTTTCACAGCGGCAACACTTAGAAAAGTCCGAACAGTGACCATCTTGGCCACAGAAGCAAAGGTCTCGGTGTAGTCTATCCCTTCTTCTTGATGATGCCCAAACGCGACTAAACGAGCTTTCAATCGTTGTAGTACCCCATTTTCATCGTATTTCTCGGTATACACCCACTTGCTCCCCAACGCATTTTTTCCGGGGGGAAGTGGCGCCAACACCCATGTACCCTGATCCTCGAGAGCCCGAATCTCTTCTGTAATGGCCTTATGCCACCCCTCATGTTTCATAGCCTCTTTAAATGATTTAGGAGGATTAACCACAGTAATAGCTGCAAGGTACTTGCGATGTTTATCAGAAAACATATCATAATTAATATAATGCATAAGAGGATACGGAGTACCTGAGGAACCTGACTGAGCGGAAGAGCTTGGTGGACTTTTCTGATCAATTAATGTATGTGTCACATAATCTTGAAAGTGAGAACTTGGAATCTTCTGTCTCTTACCCCTGCCTAATTCTTCGGTGCCTCCACCTGAATGTCGAGGTTGTGGTGAAGGCACTATATCTTCCACAGTATCATGTGTTTCACCCTGTGTTTCACTCAGCACGGTTGTCCCTCCCTCAACCGGAGGATCCTGCATTAGTGAGTCCCCGGTAGAGGAATGATCGAACCCTTGATCCACTATGCCAACATCTATAAAAGGGTACGGAACTACAGAGGTATCCCTATTGGTCGGTTGGGAAAACGGGAACACATGTTCGAAAAAATTTACATCCCTAGAAACAAAAATCTCCTCCTTATCTAGGTCGTACAAAGTCCACCCCTTCTTCGCGAAATGGTAACCAAGGAAAACACACTTACTACTCCGGCTAGTAAACTTATTCGTGTGGCTATGATCATGGGCATAACATAAGCATCCTAATATTTGAAGCATTGAGAGGTCCGGTTTTTGACCAAAAAGAGATTCATAAGGGGTTTTATAATTCAAAACACTAGACGGTGTCCGGTTAATAATATAAGCAGCAGCCATCACACACTCCCCCCAGAACTTAAGTGGCAAATGTCCATCAAAACGTAGTGCACGGACAACATTAAGTATGTGTTGATGTTTCCGTTCTACCCTCCCATTCTGTTGATGTGTACTAAGACAAGATGTTTCAAATATGATACATTCTTTACGAAAATAAGGAAGCAAAGGTCTAAACTCTCTCCATTGCCACTACGACCCGTTTAATTTGAACCCTAAACTGACGAGAAATTACGGCAACAAAATCCAAGAAAGCTGTCTCAACCTCCATTTTATTCAATAATAAGTAAATCCAAACGGAACGGGAATAGTCATCAACAATAGTCAAAAAATACGAAGCGCCACACGTCGAGGGTACACTATAGGGGCCCCACAAATCACAATGTATTAATTCAAAAATACGACTAGCTTTATTCTCATTGAGGAGAAATTAAAGGTTCACGGGGCTGCTTTGCCCGAAAGCAAATATCACATCCATCTTTATTTAAAGGTTTGGGAATAGAAATATTAGGCACCTGTCGAAGGACCTTTTCCGATGGTTGTCCTAATCGCCGATGCCACAAATCTCCAATCTGTCCACTATCAAGTATCAACTGCCATAACCCGAACCTCTGAAACTCCCAAGAACAGAAAAGTCCATCCACACGCTCACCCAGTCCAATCAGAGTCCACGTCACTCGGTCCTGCATAATACACAAACGAGCCGTAATCTGCATAACACAACGATAATCATCCAAGAATTGAGAAGCCGAAAGCAAGTTACAATTTAATTTTGGTACATATAAAACATTCGCAAGCCGTAAATTTCCTGACAAGATAACTGTTCCCGTATGAGTTGTAAATGACGAACTCCCATCCGGCAAGCCAATCGAACAATGTTCTATCGGTTGGAAATCAACAAATAAATTTTGGTCACTTGTCACGTGATAAGTGGCCCCGGTATCAATAATCCACAAGTACTTACATGGCAATCGATCTTGTGGTTTAGTTTTATTTATCATATCTAAAATTGCTTGCCATTGGGCCAATGATATGTTCGTGAGTCCAGATTCGTTTAAGTTGGGCTGCGAATCTGAACCCTGAGTGGGCCGAACCGAGCTGGATGGACCAGCCTGATTCACCTTTGGTTGTGAAGACATTTGGCCGGGAATGTCTTACACCCTCACTGCACCAATATGAGGACCGCCCTCAGCCGCTCTTCTCTCACCATGGTCAGCCCGGTGACAATCATCCATCTACTCGGAGTAACGATTGGTGTAAAATCCGGGGTCCACATCGTCCCCCTCGCCGCTGCCGTGAAAAAAATCAACAAATAAGGCCGCCGGTTTTTTTCGGGTTCGTCTTTCCGGCTGCACCTCAAACGCCATTTTGGCGTCATGATCTAATTGCTGCAAGCTTTCATCAACAAGCCGCAGCCTTACTTCCTGTACGAGAGTCTGATAAGCCGAGAAACGGCCTCTTTGCTCAGCCATGGCAGCCATAGGAGAGCTGTGGAATAAGAACGAAGATTTTTTTTTTTTTTTTTTTTTCGGTGGCTTATCGTAACCTCGGTCTGATACCATGACAAATTTAGGTCAATATATTTCGTATATCCCATCATCAATCTACAATATTTATAGCCACTTCCAGGGCTTCTAACCTTATACAGAATACCCAAACTACCCCTACTAAATCAAATACAATATTAATCTAAATATAAACATATCCATCGTAATAGCAATGTAAAAATATTTTTCTAACAATAGTTTGCTGTGATGAGTACGCGATCTTAATTTTTTTTTATCGTTCAAGAACACCTATATTATGAGATATCAGAAAAAACATCATTCTAATGATAGTCTAACCGTGATTAAACTGATGTTCATATCATACTTTGACTCCTAACTAAATTGGGAATTTATCTGACAAAATATTACCATGGTTGAAGCAGGTTTCCAATGCCAAGATCCTTTTCAATCCATCCAACAATATTTTGGAACAGGATGGTTTTACAAACCTTGGGATTTACAAAAAACCCCAATTTTTTACCAAACAATTTTACAAGTTACCCAGTCAGCAAGTTTTGATCACAAATACTATGAAAATAACCAAACTACACATGCATTTTCAACATGCAAAATTCATAGAATTATTTGTGCCATTTGTGCTTTTCTTTCTGAAAATCTTGCATGTTGAAAATGCAGGTGTAGTTTGGTTATTTTCATAGTATTTGTGATCAAAACTTGCTGACTGGGTAACTTGTAAAATTGTTTGGTAAAAAATTGGGGTTTTTTGTAAATCCCAAGGTTTGTAAAACCATCCTGTTCCAAAATATTGTTGGATGGATTGAAAAGGATCTTGGCATTGGAAACCTGCTTCAACCATGGTAATATTTTGTGAGTATGGTTTAATTGTGTAAACTGTTTTTTGTGTTCTTGTGGTTTGTGTGGTAGAAGGTTTTGTGAGGGGTTTGAATGAATTTGAGGTCAAAACAATGGGTTTTGTCGATGATGATGCTGGGTGTCTTGATGATAGTGCTGTAGGTCTTGGTGATGATGATAATGGTAAGGGCAGTTGTAGGAGTTTTTGTGTGTGTGGTGGAGTTTGGGATAAATGCATTTGTCTAAATCCTGTTTCTTCTATGTTGGCGTCCTGTTCTTCTTTAATTGCGATGTCAGCCCAAGACATTTTTGGTTTTGTAACATTTGTATTTGCTGTATTTTTCCCTTTGTCAACTTTTGGGGCCATCGGATCTGTCTTGTAGGAATTCGCGGGTAAGAAAATCTGGGACTGAATTTGTATCCCCGTTTATGAATTCAATATCAAAATAAAAAATGCTTAAAATTGCTTGCCATCGTGCAAATATTTGCTTTGATGCAAGGTTTCGGACATCTTTTTGTAAAATTTCTTTTGCACTTTTGCAATCTATGCGTAATAAAAACTTTTTGTTTAGTAAATCACTTTGAAATTTCTGAATGCATAAAACAATGCTTAAAATCTCCTTTTTAATTGTAGAATAATTCTTTTGTGTATCATTCCAATGTGCAGATGTAAACTGAACAATTAGTTCTTTAGAATCTTGTTTCTGCTTCAAGATTCCACCATAACCTATGTCAGAAGCATCAGTTTCTACTATTTTATGTAGCGTTGGATCTGCTAGGTGTAGACAAGGAATTTCAATGACTTGTTTTTTAATTTGCTGTACAATTTTTGTATGTGTTGAATTCCAAGGTGTAGGATTTGTTTTTAGTCGGTCATGAAGTGGTTTTGCTATTCTGTTTAGATTTGGGTAAAAGTCTAGAACATAGTTTAAACATCCTAAGAAGCGTTGTAGTTGTTTTTTGTCAGTTATTTTATCTGGAAATTTCGTGGTGAAATTTAGCGATCTTTCTATGGGTGTAATTGTTCCTTTAGTAATATAGTGCCCAAGAAATCGTATTTTTGTTTGGAAAAGCGACATTTTAGGTTCGGATATTACTAAACCGCTTTTTTCAATGATATATAAAAATGTTTTTAAGTGTTTGAAATGTTCATCAATAGTTTTGGAAAATATAAGCACATCATCAATATAAACAATACAAAATGTTGAGTAATCATTGAATATGTTATTCATAATTCTTTGAATTCAGAAGGAGCATTTTTTAAGCCGAAAGGCATTATATTCCATTGGTATTGCCCAAACGGAACTGTAAATGCTGTTTTATATCTGTCTGTTGGCTTTATTTGGATTTGCCAGAAACCTGATTTCATGTCAAATTTTGAGAATATGAAAGCGTCATGGAGTTTATTTAGGAGGTCCTTTTTATTAGGTATGGGATAACGAATCCATTTTAATGCCTTGTTAAGTGGTTTATAATTAATGACGAGCCTGGGAGTTCCTCTCTCGATTTTTGATGCTTTATTAACATAAAAAGCAGAACAACTCCAAGGTGATCTGGTCTTAGAGATTAATTTTTTAGTTTCAAGATCTTGTATTTCTTTTCTACAGAATTGTTCAAGGTCTTTATTCATTTGTATTGGCCGGGCTTTAGTAGGTATATCTTTTTCTTGAAAAGATATGTCATAGGGCAGATCAACCATATGTTGCTTTCTATTCCAGAAAGCATTTGGTAGTTCGGCACAAACTTTTAATGTAAATATTTTTTGTAATTGTAGTATTTTTTCTTTTGTTGTGGGTTGATTGAGCAACCTGTTGATTCTTTGTAAGGAAGCATCCTTTTGTAATTCATTTAGCTGAAATTGTTTGTTATATATTATGTTATTGATGGTGTTTTCATGTATAGATGAGGCTTTTAATAAATTTAAACTTTTAGTTCTTGGTTTTTCTAAAAACGGAAATTTGTGTTTTTTATTATTTATTTTGAAGGTAATGGAATCTGGACAAACTTTGTATGGGGTGATACGGTTTATGAATGGAGTGCCAAGGATTACGGAATGATGAATATCGTTGACAACTACAAATGATGTCAGTAAAGAGACCCCGTCATTTATTATTGAAGCTTCTGTTTTTGCAGAGATTTTTATTTTTGACTTGTTTGCTGCTGAAATTTTCTCATGGGTTTGCTCTAGGAATTTAAAATAGGGACAAACCCTTCTTTTATACAATTTAAGTCTGCTCCAGTATCAAATAGTGCGATAGTATTAAATTCAAAATCATTTAAGAATTTGATTGTAATATTTATGATATATTTTCTCGATGTAATTTCTTTTAAGACAAAAAGGAAATCAGTTGGGGTTGTTGTAATGTTTTGCAGTTCTTGGGTAATATCTGCATTTTCAGTATGAGTGTCACTATTGTCTTTTATTGTTTCAATAATAGTTTTAATTAATAATTGAAGAGAGTTTGAGAAAGTGATAATACTTGAGTAAACTTCAACTTGTTTATTCATGTTGAAAGAATTAGTATAAATAGATACAAGAGAGGATCCTTACAAGATAGGATCTTAGCTAGTAAAGTAAAAGTAACTAGAGCCGGCTAGAAGTAAATGCTAGAGTCGGCTATGTCTATGGCTATTACATAATAGGACAAGAGGTAGTTATTTTATGACTTTTGGGACATATTAATTGTTTATTCAATACAATTAATATGTCTCTTGATACATAAGTAACATGTTACAATGTAACGTGTTATTAGTATAATAACAAAGCAATATTAACCATAATTAATATTAACCATAATATTTCCACACCCCCCCTCAAACTGGGTTGTATATGTTTATACAGCCAAGTTTGCTACTCAGTCTGGTGAACATAAGTGGTGGTATGGCCTTGGTGAGAATATCAGCATTCTAGTCTGCTGAGGGAACATACTGGAGGTGAATAATCTTGGCATCAATCTTCTCCTTCAGGAAGTGTCTGTCAATGTCCACATGTTTGGTTTTATCATGGTGGGGTGGATCCTCTGCCAAGCATAAGTTGAATTATTGTCACAAACAGAGTGTGATAGGTTCTTTGAATAAGTCTTTGAAGTTCGTAAGTACCACTTTTTATCCATAGAGCTTCACAAATACCCAAAACTAGTGCTCTGAGTTCAGCTTCAGCACTGCTTCTAGAGACAGTAGGTGATGAGAGACAAATTGATGATCATTATTACGACATTTTACCCCAATATTGATACCACTTTGAGCATTATTGTACCAATTTAAGTCAATAATTACTTAATTTTATCCAAATATATAAATAGTGGTTATTATATAAATTATCGTATTTTTATAAGTTTTTATAAGTTTTGTACCGGTTTAGTAACCGGAGTGTCGTGTCAGATTTACACGGGTATTTGTGGTATTTTTATTGCAGATTTTTAGGTAAACCAAAACCCCGAGTGACGACACTTTTTGAAGTTAAAACATATCTTTTGAAGGGTGTAAGAATGTGCCACAAGCTTAAAAGTTCAAGTGGATCAACGTTTCGTAATGCTATTATCAAATTATATCTTCGATGAACAAATGGCCCATCAAAAAGGCATTCTCTGAAGAAGAGTCCTTCATGAAAGTTGTATATATTTGAAAGATCTTTCCAACGCATTTTGAATCACGTCAATCGGAGGTCTACAACTCAAGATATGAATTTTTCAAGTTTCAGCTCAAAACTGGCAGTCCCGGATCGATCCGGCCTTTTCCCGGATCGATCCGGCGTAACAGAAAATCGACATAATGATGATTTTGCACATGGGGCTGCAGAGGATGAGCTTGGGATAAAGTTTTTTATTCCCGGATCGATCCGGCCCTTTCCCGGATCGATCCGGCCGTGACTATTTTGCCTATAAATAGGCGCATTCTCAACAGAATTCTTTGCCCCATCTTGGCCACTCTTGGCCAAGATCTCTCTTCCCCACCTCCTCCCATTTCTTCCATTCCCCTCCTTCATCTCCGTTCTTCATCTCTTTTCTCGTTTTATTTTATTTTCGGGCCCGTATATACACATGTCTATGTATGTATATATGTTTTTATAAATAAAAGTAGTACTGTTGTAATGCTCGAGAGAATTACCGAGAAAGTTGTTATTGAAGAAATTGTTATTTTCAGAGAATACGGCATTGATTTGCACTTAACGGGTAATTTTATCAAGTTATTACTTTTGTTGTTTATTTATATATATATATATATATATTATATCTATCACTATGTTAAACTAAAAATATGTCTAGCCAAGATATGAATCTGAATTAGTTAATCTTTTGGTAAAATGGATGATCGACTCTGGTAATCATGATTAAAACTAATTATAATGAATCTTTTTCTATTTTGCAACGTATTGATAATATATTCGGATTGACGTAATTAATCAAGATGAATCGCAACATATAACCTGACGATGAACTGACCAGAGAAGTTAGGATATGAGATAAAAAATAGAAAAACCGGAGGGTAAAATTGGCCGAGTGAAAACGTGACAACGGAACCCGATTTCCTACCCGGGGGTAGATTTGTCCTAGAAAAACAAATCTTATTGAAATTTGTACTCGAGATCTTAATAATGTTAAAATCACAGTTTAATTGAAACTACACCGTTTGTGTTAAATCGATCCGCTTGACAACCGGAGCCTCTTGAATAACATCGGCCGTCGACAAACGGAATAACCTCTTTTATCCGGGGTAGATTTGTACTCGGTACACATTCGGACTAAGCGAGATTAGCATGGGGCAGTTGTGGAGATTAAATTGATGACAATTTGACATATGACAATTTCATACGCTCGTGTGAGGAGGAGTTGTCTAGCTTAGGAGTACACCGGTTCATATATAATTGACCTCCTTGCATCAAGGAAAAGATCTGTCTCATTCAATTTCACTACAAAAAGATATTGATTCAGTAAAGTATTCTTGGCTAGATCCAAAAAAATATATATTATCTATTTTTATATTTATATATTTATTTACTGCTTTACTAA
The DNA here is from genome assembly GCA_036785695.1 of Gentiana straminea. Taxonomy (NCBI): domain Eukaryota; kingdom Viridiplantae; phylum Streptophyta; class Magnoliopsida; order Gentianales; family Gentianaceae; genus Gentiana; species Gentiana straminea. Next base: position 325,835 of record JAVUPR010000365.1, read on the forward strand.
CAATCTAACTACTAACATAATCTACCCAGGAAAAAGTAAAAACTGCGACTTAGATCGAGTTAATAATAGCTTCTTGGTGTTTAACCCCACTTAAAAGAATTACCATGTTTTCCCGAGGAATACGACCGACTCACCGGACTAGAGCTACAATTTGACCCGGTACACCGCCGGTTAGGATCCGTATAGCCTAGGTAATGTCCGTCGCTTTTCGGCGCCGTTTCCAAGGTTAGGTTTAGGGTCGTCGGTATTTTGGCGCCGTTGCCGGGGAAAACGTCGCTAATTTCTTTCTTTGTATCTAGGGTTACTACTTGTATTAGCTCAAAATTCTCGAGGATAAGTCAACACTCTTCTTATCACATTTCTTTTTTATTTTCCGTTGGTATCTACCTTCTTTTAGTTACCAATTTTCTTCTTCTACCAATTTCGAGTTATTTTCTATTTTCGATAGTAGAAAGTAAACGCGGTTCGTTTATTTTTGTTGGTACCTACCTATTGGTAAGATACCAATTAAAAAAAAAAAAAAAAATCGCACTCGGTAAATACCGAGTGGAGTCGGTAATTACCGGGAGAGAAAAAAAAATGTGGTTTTTTTTTTATCGATTTCGTGTTATTTTCTATTCGATATTTTCTATTCCACAAGAATTGTCAAATCGAGTTATGAAAACGGCCGAAATCAGTAATGAAACACCATCTGATTCAGGTTTTATCTATTTCAAGTTATTTTTCTATTTTTCGATAGTTGATGACCAGAAGTGGTAAGGCCCCACTCACTCCTTATAGGCCCGATTTTAAACATTACGAAAGGCGAGTTAAGAGTAGAGAGTAAACGCGGTCATATCGATCGGGGAAATCCCGACCAAGTATCATTTTCAAATCGAAATACGAGAATGACCGAAACTAGTGATGAAACACCCGAACGAGGGCTTGATCATGCCCAAGGGAATATTAATAAATAAAATAAAAATAGAAATAATCGAATTGGAAGCGAGTTGGAAGGAACCAAGTTTGAAAGGGCCAATTCAAACCGAACCTTATCCGGACTCAACCCAAATTCATCTCGGTTCAACCAGATAAGGCAACACCATATCCAATGCATATTTTGAAGAAAAAGGTACGAATGATGAAACACGAGTCATTCGAGGAAGCTTTACCATATTCATCTAATGACAAGGGTAAGGGAGGTATACATTCTATCCCTATTACAAAGATGAAGTTGGATAAAAAGTATGTATGTTTTCTTGACGATTTTAGTAAGGGAGAAGTTTGGGAGTTAATCATGAGAGCGTTGTCTTCAACACTTACAATTCATTGAAATATCCATGCATTACACTAGAATCTTGTTCTTGTGTGTACACTTTGTTTTTTTTTTTTGCTGTGGATTGTACTAACACGCAGGTAATTGAAGAAGATGACTTCAGCAATAATGTGAAAGCTCGCAAACCGAAAGCTTGAAAATCAAAGGAAAAAGTCAAGAATCGTTTGGATTGGTGGGAATTGTCTAATCTCTGTTGGAAACCGGTATTGAAGAAGGATGCGGTGCGTGAGGATGACCCACCACCAGTGCCTTAAAAACTGAAGCACGGTAAAGTCTGGCTATAGACTATAAATGTAGTCAATGACGGGTACTATCCTTCCTTTTTACTCCTTAAGCATTTATTTTTAGTGGATTATGTGCTTAATTGTTACGTGCTTTTGTGAGTAATTGTTAGAAGTATCCCGTTTTGTTTAGTATATTATATTAGTTAATCCTTATCATTTTGGTCGAGCAAACGACGTTAACCAAAAGCGCTACCGGGAGGCAGCCCATAAAAATGTTAAATATAATAATTACTCATACTTTGGATGATACTTTGCTAATACTTAGGATTGATTTTCATTTTGTTTCACCAAGTCTTAGGATGAATGTTTGAATGACATTAAAAGGGAACGATTAGGCGGTTATCCGAAAATCCTGATGGAGAAAAAAGAGAAAAATTCAAATGCGTCATTTCTTGGACTTTGGTTGTTCGAACGATTTGAAATAACCCTTGAGGATCTGGGTATAAAAGACTCAGAGTTAATACTTTGTCACATATTTCATATCATGATCTAGTATGTTTTAAATTTGAAATAATGTATGACATGTATTAGTTCAAATACTATGGAATTGTGGAGGTCATAACTTTGACCCACCCACCCACCCTTTTTTATCATCCGAGTATTTGTTTTGACTTGTTTTAGTGCACCATTGCTTTCCCAACAACTTATTTACACTCACTTTACATTGAGGACAATGTAAGTTCGTAAGTGGGGAGTGGAGTCGTTGGTCTAGCAATGGCATTAATGTTTATTTTGTATCAATAAATCTCTTAGTTTTCGATTTTTTTCGAGCATTATTTAGTTGATTAAAATAAAGCGTATAAGGTATATATTTCATGGATTTGAAGATATAATGATCAATTTGGATGTGTATAACCAATGTGAACCGTAAGTGCATTGTAATTCCAAATATATTTGTGTAACATGAATTCCTTCATGTAAGCCTTTGATATTGAAGCGAAAATTTTAAGTTTGTATCCATTCGGTATTCTAGTGATTTATCCTATAATAGCAGTAACTTAGTACCTAACTTTTGAACGTGTACTGTGAATATCTGAAGGTTTGAATGTGATAGAAAGGATATAAGTTAAGTTTATGAAAAAAAAAAAAAGAAAAAAAGAAAAAAAAAGAAAGAGATGAACTATATATATGTCGGTTGTAGCTACCAATGATTTGAGTGCAGTAGGGCGTTATCACGAAACGTCCTATATCACTATGAGGTTTAAAAGTTCCCCCGCTTGCCGATGATAGAAGTCCAGCTAGGGTGTTATCACGAAACGTCCTATTGCTGGGAATGAAGGCATATGCTACACATGTGAAATTAAGTTCATCAAAAGAATTTTTTTTTAAGCGTGGTTGAAAACTTAGCTATCTTCTGACTATCCCCAGTATAAACTGAATGATATGCTTTAGGGATTATCCTAATAAGTACTCGGAAGAACTTTGTGTGGAACTCATTCTTGCTTATACCTAGGAAAGTCATTAGGGTACGTCGAATGGATATTTGTGTGTTTTGCTTGATTTATTCAAGAGAGGATAGTGGAAATTGAAAAGGCTTGTCACACACACACTCTGTTATACATTTATATTAAGGTTAAAGCCTGGTTGTAATTCTAGTTGTTGTATTATCTGGTTGTCCCTTATATCTTATATCTTCATGAATTTATCTCTCATTCATTTTGTTTTATCGCTTGTTTTGCTCGAGGACGACCAAAAGCTAAGTGGGGAGTTGTGATGAGAGACAAATTGATGATCATTATTACGACATTTTACCCCAATATTGATACCACTTTGAGCATTATTGTACCAATTTAAGTTAATAATTACTTACTTTTATCCAAATATATAAATAGTGGTTATTATATAAATTATCGTATTTTTATAAGTTTTTTATAAGTTTTGTACCGGTTTAGTAACCGGAGTGTCGTGACGTTTCGTAATGCTATTATCAAATTATATCTTCGACGAACAAATAGCCCATCAAAAAGGCATTTTATGAAGAAGAGTCCTTCATGAAAGTTGTAGATATTTGAAAGAGCTTTCCAACGCATTTTGAATCACGTCAATCGGAGGTCTACAACTCAAGATATGAATTTTTCAAGTTTCAGCTTAAAACTGGCAGTCCCGGATCGATCCGGCCTTTTCCCGGATCGATCCGGCGTAACAGAAAATCGACATAATGATGATTTTGCACATGGGGCTGCAGAGGATGAGCTTGGGATAAAGTTTTTTATTCCCGGATCGATCCGGCCCTTTCCCGGATCGATCCGGCCGTGACTATTTTTCCTATAAATAGGCGCATTCTCAACAGAATTCTTTGCCCCATCTTGGCCACTCTTGGCCAAGATCTCTCTTCCCCACCTCCTCCCATTTCTTCCATTCCCCTCTTCTTCATCTCCGTTCTTCATCTCTTTTCTCGTTTTATTTTATTTTCGGGCCCGTATATACATATGTCTATGTATGTATATATGTTTTTATAAATAAAAGTAGTCGTTGTAATGCTCGAGAGAATTACCGAGAAAGTTGTTATTGAAGAAGTTGTTATTTTCAGAGAATACGGCTTTGATTTGCACTTAACGGGTAATTTTATCAAGTTATTACTTTTGTTGTTTATTTATTTATATATATATATATATATATTATATCTATCACTATGTTAAACTAAAAATATGTCTAGCCAAGATATGAATCTGAATTAGTTAATCTTTTGGTAAAATGGATGATCGACTCTGGTAATCATGATTAAAACTAATTATAATGAATCTTTTTCTATTTTGCAACGTATTGATAATATATTCGGATTGACGTAATTAATCAAGATGAATCGCAACATATAACCTGACGATGAACTGACAAGAGAAGTTAGGATATGAGATAAAAAATAGAAAAACCGGAGGGTAAAATTGGTCGAGTGAAAACGTGACAACGGAACCCGATTTCCTACCCGGGGGCAGATTTGTCCTAGAAAAACAAATCTTATTGAAATTTGTACTCGAGATCTTAATAATGTTAAAATCACAGTTTAATTGAAACTACACCGTTTGTGTTAAATCGATCCGCTTGACAACCGGAGCCTCTTGAATAACATCGGCCGTCTGACAAACGGAATAACCTCTTTTATCCGGGGTAGATTTGTACTCGGTACCTGTTCAGACTAACTGAGATTAGCATGGGGCAGTTGTGGAGATTAAATTGATGACAATTTGACATATGACAATTTCATACGCTCGTGTGAGGAGGAGTTGTCTAGCTTAGGAGTACACCGGTTCATATATAATTGACCTCCTTGCATCAAGGAAAAGATCCGTCTCATTCAATTTCACTACAAAAAGATATTGATTCGGTAAAGTATTCTTGGCTAGATCCAAAAATATATATATTATCTATTTTTATATTTATATATTTATTTCTTGCTTTACTAACAATCTAACTACTAACATAATCTAACCCGGGAAAAAGTAAAAGCGCCACTTAGATCGAGTTAATAATAGCTTCTTGGTGTTTAACCCCACTTAAAAGAATTACCATGTTTTCCCGAGGAATACGACCTGACTCACCAGACTAGAGCTACAATTTGACCCGGTACACTGCCGGTTAGGATCTGTATAGCCTAGGTAATGTCCGTCAGCTTTCTGGCGCCGTTTCCAAGGTTAGGTTTAGCTTTCGTGTGAGATCCCAAGTATGGTTGTCAAGGAGAGCAGTCATTTCAGTTTTGACAGCTGCCTTCCACTTGTCATGTTGGAGAGCTTCATGTATATTCTTAGGAATAGAGTGAGAATCCAAGTCCTGTGTAAACATGGCAAAAGCAGGTGATAACTGATCATAAGATACATAATTATGAATAGAATGATCAGTAGTGCAAGATCTCTTTCCCTTTCTGATAGCAATAGGTCTATCATCAATGTCAGCAGGCTGCTGAGAGTCTGTAGGTTGTTGAGTTTTAGTAGGCTCGGGTCGGCCAGGCTGGGTCGTAAACTCTAGTTCGGGGAGGTTCCGAGGATCGCAGGCCGCCGAGAGTCGGTTGGGTGCCGAGGTTCGGTCGCCGAGAAGCGATGGAGGTTGCTGAGGGTTAAGAGTTTGCTGAGGGAAAGGGTTTAGGTCAATTTAAATCAGGTTTCCATCAGTGACTGCCTCAGTGGACTTGCTGTAGTAGGGAGTCCTTTCAAAAAAATTTACATCCATAGAATTGTAAAATCTTTTTTCAGAAGGAGAGTAACACTTGTAGCCTTTATTGTCCTTTGCATATCCTAGGAAAATGCACTTGTGAGCTTTGGGATCAAGTTTGCTTCTGTGTTGGGCATGGATATAGACAAACACAGTACAACCAAAGATTTTTGGAGGTAACTGGGAAATAAGATGAGGGCAGGAGTGAGTGGTTAGAAGGGTTTGGATAGGAGTTTTGAAGCCTAACACTCTGCTGGGAAGTCTGTTGATTAAGTATGTGGCAGTTAATATAGCCTCACCCCACATATACTTTGGAACATGTGTGGTGAACATGATTGGTCTAGCCATCTCCAGTAGGTGCCTGTTCTTTCTCTCAGCAACCCCATTTTGTTGAGGTGTTTCCACACAACTACCGATATGGACAATCCCCTTATTCATCAAGAAATTATTGAGGTTAGACTCATAGTATTCAAGTGCATTATCAGTCTTTAAGATCTTGATCTTAGTGTCAAATTGAGTAGAGATCATGTTGTAAAATTCCTGAAAAACTGTTCCAACTTCAGATTTATCCTTCATTAAAAACAGCCATGTGTTTCTTGTGTGATCATCAATGAAAGTGACAAACCACCTTTTCCCTGTTATACTTTTTACTCTTGAAGGTCCCCATACATCACTATGAATTAAAGTGAAAGGTGTGGATGGTAAATAAGGTAGTTTGGTATACACAGATTTGGTAAGTTTGGCAAATCGACAAATATCACATTGAAGATCATTGACATTACATCCTTTAAATAATTCAGGAATTACAGACTTTAAATAACCAAAACTTGGATGTCCTAGTCTATAATGCCATAACATGATATTGTCTAAGGTTTGAGAGCAGGCTGCTGAGGCAGATTCAGTCTTCATTCTTCTGTCTTTAGCAGGGTTGACCACATACAATCCTGAACAGGGTTTAGCCCTCCCAATCACTTCCTGTGAAGAAGGGTCCTGGAAAGTGAACTGATTCTTATTAAACACAACAGTCCAATTCAAATCTTTTGCAAGTCTACTAACAGATATGAGATTGCAGTCTAATTTTGGAACAAATAGAACCTCCTTTAGGCTTATCTTATTAGTGAGTTTGACATTTCCAAAACCTTTTGCATGAGTGATAGATCCATCAGCAGTCTTAATTTTGTGAATTTGATGACATGGCATAAGGTGAGTTATGAGGTTTTTATTGCCAGTCATATGAGAGGGAGGCCCAGAATCAACAATCCATGTTTCATTACTAATAGAAGAGTAGAATTTACCTGCACTAGCCTGAGTAGCCGTGTCAGTAGAGGGACTACCTTCTTTTTGTTGAGTGAGGAAAGCTTTGAATGCAGCAAACTGAGCATTCAACTTGTTATCATTCTCCTCTTCATTGACATGCCTGCCCCGACTTTCCCTGGTAGGCTTGGAGGATTTAGGCATGCCATGTAGCTTCCAGCAAGTGTCCTTGGTGTGATTCGTACGTTTGCAGTGCTCACAGAACAACTTTCCAGTTTGATCAGTAGGCTTCCTGACAGTTTCAGTAACCTCAGCAGGCTTCCTGACAGTCAGCAGGGTAGCACTCTCAGAAGGGTTGTCAGCAGGGGAGTTCAGCAGCATCACTTTCCTCCTTCTTTCCTCATGTTTGACTTCAGCAAACATGGATTTGAGATTGGGGAGAGGTTTTGTGCCAAGGATTCTTCCTCTAACATCATCAAGAGTAGGATTCAGTCCAGTAAGAAACTTGAATACTCTCTTTTTCTCAATAATGTCCTTATAAAGGGCAGCATCCTTGCATCATTCCAGGGGTGAGTTTCCAACATATCTAAGTGTTGCCATGCCCTAGACAGTTGGTTGAAGTATTGAGTTACAGACATATCTCCTTGTCTGCAGTTTTGAATCTGAGCTTCAAGTTCATACACTTCTGATGTATTGTCTTTCTTGGAGTAAAGATCCCTGGCATTATCCCAGATTTCCTTTGCAGTATCATACATCATAAAGTTCTCACTAATCTCTTTTGTCATTGATCTTGTGAGAATGGTCATGACTTGATTATTAGTAGTGTCCCATGCTTCAAATCCCGGGTCATCTTCAGCAGGGGCAGGTTTAGAGCCGGACGGGTATCCCATCTTACCTTGTCCAGAGATGTACATTTTCATAGACCTTGACCACAGCAAGTAGTTGTTGCCATCAAGTCTATGATTTGTGTATGATGAAGAGTCAGTGACCCCAGTCTGCTGAGGCAGCTGAGACTCGACTGAGGGTGAGGAAGCTTCAGATAATGAAGACATTCTTGATTCAGCAGGGTACTGAGAATTTGCAGCGGATTTCAGGAGTTTAAGTCTCTGATACCATGAAGAGAGTTTGAGAAAGTAATAATACTTGAGTAAACTTCAACTTGTTTATTCATGTTGAAAGAATTAGTATAAATAGATACAAGAGAGGATCCTTACAAGAGATGATCTTAGCTAGTAAAGTAAAAGTAACTAGAGCCGGCTAGAAGTAAATACTAGAGTCGGCTATGTCTATGGCTATTACATAATAGGACAAGAGGTAGTTACTTTATGACTTTTGGGACATATTAATTGTTTATTCAATACAATTAATATGTCTCTTGATACATAAGTAACATGTTACAATGTAACGTGTTATTAGTATAATAACAAAGTAATATTAACCATAATTAATATTAACCATAATATTTCCACAATAATGAATCATTTTTTTGTTTTTCTTTTAACTCTTTTAATTCATTTTTTATTTCTTTAATTTGTTTTTGTAGATCATGATTTGTAATATTATCCTTTTTATTTTTATTTCTATTTAGGATTGTCGTTAAATCATAAGTACCTTTGGAAGTACTTGGTGCTAATGGTTCATGTTTAAGAGTGTCTAATAATTTTTCGAAGTATTGTTGTTGTATAGCTGGGTCATTAATCTGTTGTAATATGTCAATAAATATTTGTTGTTCTTTGGAGATAACATTTAGCTTTTTTTCATTGTCTTCTTCTGATTCAGAAGTACATGTTAATGTATCGTCTATCTTTGCTTTTCCAATGTTATCTGTGATTTCTTCATTAGTTGTGTCACTATCAGAATCTATGAGTAAGTTTGAGAATTTGTTCATAATGTCATCTTCTAGACTTAGTTCATTAAGCTTTCCTTTTAATTTACAGTAATTTGCTGTATGTCCTTTTTTGTGGCATCTATAACATTCAATGTCTTTTTTCCAATTTGGTTTTGACGTATTATATTTTTTATTTTTATAGAAATTATTGTTTGAGGGTCTTTTTATTTGCTTGTTATTTCTGTATAAATTCCTATTAGGCTGATAGGGTTTTTTGTTTTGAAAAGTGGGTTTTTGGCAATCTCCCTTGCAAGAGGAAATATTTTTAAAAGGATTGTTGTCAAATTGTTGACAAAAGGTTCCAAGTTCTAAATTAGCCTTTTTCATTTCCCATTTTATGTGTTTCTGAAGTTTTAAGTCTTGGCATATTTTCATTCCTTCTTGTTGAATTACACTGACAAGTTGTCCATATGTGTATTGATCGTATGGAATTATTTGGATACCCGAATTCTCTCGGATTCTATTTCTAACTTTTTCCCCTAATAAGGTTGGTAATCCTGCTAGGAATTTTTCCTTCCAGAAAGGTTGATTGGAATCATCTCTTTGCATTAATCTTGTTAGGAAATTATTTTTATACCATTGGAAATCACTAAGTTTTTTACAGTGTAGATTTGAAAGTAGTTCAGTATTTCTTTTTTTTTAATTTTGCCGGATCTCCAAGAAAATGTATTGAAATAGTATGTATTAGTGTGGATACAACATCCTCTAGAGGTTCTTGTTGATCGTCAAGAATCAGATTTTGTTCTTCATCATATTTTAGTGAATTAAGTATTTGGTCATGTTGGTCGGATGTTAAATAGAAATCCCACCATCCTTTTAATTGTCCTGAAAAACCTGCAATTAGTAGTTCTGCAGTAGTCCTATCTTGGACTCCGTCTTTGCGTTCGTAAGCATTTGCGTACCATAGTCATTTGTTGTAGGAAGGATAGAATTTGATATTCGTTCATAGTATCTAAGTTCCAATTGTAAACAGATGATGCATTAAAACGGTTTTGAGTTTGAGTTTCTATTGGTATTATATCCATAGGATTGTTCGGAACTTGTTGTAAACTCCATCCTATTTTATTTAGTAGATTTTTATCTAGTGATGTATCAGTGTCTGTATTTGAATCATATTCTTTCCCAATCGTATTAATATGGAGTGTTGTCGTGGGGGTCATTGCGGGGGTATCAGGTGCTATCTGATTTTCAGAAGATGAGCTTGCTGTTATCCTTTGAAGTCTGTTTTGTAAATCTGTGAATAAATCAAATTTTTTCTTTTGTATGTCTTTGATAGAGGAAGAAGACACTTGGTATGGTTTGAAGGCTGGGGTTGTTGTGTTCTTTACTATTTTGAAATTCTCAGTTTGAGGAGTTTTCTCAATTTGACTAATCTTCATGTGTTTTTCCATTTTCTCTAATTGTTTTCCGATTGTATGGAGATTAGTATTTGTATAATTATTTTGCGAAATAATATTTTTTATATTTCTTTTGTCGTCTTCACCGGGGATTTTGATCGGATAGGCGTCTATATATTGATCTTGGTGTTGTATTTTTATACCTTGAAAAAGTGGGTGAGTAGATTTTATTTTTTCAGAATTTTGGGTAGTTTCCCATTGTGGATTCTTATTGCGAATGGTAATAGGGCTAATTATGTTTGAGAAAGGGTAATCGATATGATTTTCGAGGGATAACAGCAAAACAGACTTGATATATATATATATATATATATATATCATAAAAAATCTAATAAAAAGTAACTTAATTCATCAAAATATAATACACATCCGGTCATAAGCTTGTAGAAAATTTTGCTCATTTAAATACATAGTAAGAGAAGTTGGAATTAGTCTTTTATGTTGTGTAATGTTTTATGTTTAGATTATGACGGAATAAGGTAAAGGAATGGAGTTTGAGGTGTTCAAATTTTGTTAACTAGATTTAAAAGGTATAGGTAAAAAAAAAATATAGATGTTATAAGGTAATTAAAGAATAATGGAGTTTGTTTTGATGGTGTTTAAATTTTATTATTAGATTCAGATGGTATAGGGTATTAAAAACTGGAGTTTGAAATCTGAAGTCTGAAATAACTGAATTGTTTAAGTGTTGAAACTGATTAGAGTTTGATAATGTTACTCGTCAGAAATCTTAAAATAGTTAAGGGGCCGTTTGTTAAAACTGAAGTCTGAAATCTAAAATCTGAATACATTAAATATCTGAATGATTTAAGTGCTGAAATTGATTAGACCGTTTGGTAACACTATATCTGAAATTAGAAATTGTTTTATTTTTATAGTTTATATATACGAATTATTGTTTCTCTTTATATATATGTATTTGTGTGTGTGTGTGTATATATATATACTAGTAAAATGCACGTGCCTCGCACATGTTCGTTACCGAGCTCCGCTTCCACGCTTGTAAGATGCTAATGCTGACCGTATAATGAATTATTTCATTAAATTCATATTCCATCATGAGTTTTACCATAAAGGAAGGAAATCCGGAATCGAGAGGTTTGGCAAGCAACACGTACGATAAGGAACCCCTGCGAGGAAAATGAGCTAACGATCGAGCATTTGGGGTTGATAAATGATTTTAATTAAGATTTTATGTGATTGAATATCAATGATATTTATATAAATTAATTATAGTGATCAAGGATGATTATTATAGAAATTGAAAAAACGGATTAACTGATTAAACTGCTTCAAACTGGATTGAAAAATGACAAACTACAGTTTTATAATATGTTTTTTTTGTAAACAAATCGAACCGTTAAATCCGTTTGGTGTCCGGTTATAATGAAGTAAATCGGTATCCCCCGTATGAAAAACGTCTGATGGTTGAGCTTAGACTTTGATCTGCGACATGCAAATAAATTTTCTCTAGACGTAGCTGCTATAGAAATTCAAACTATAAATGAATTGATAGTGAACTGTGGTAGAAATCAAGTAGAAATGGGTTGAAATTGGGTAGAAATGAGTCCAAAATAGTAGATATTAATTAAAAAGGAACTTGATATAATTTTACGTAAACATACTAGACATATCAACATTTCACAAAATAAATGTTATCCATTCAAATCAGCGAGGTCGGTCATTAGAGCCAACTGCAGAGCTCAGCTTCTACGTTTGTAAGAGGCTCATGCTAATCGTATAATGACTTATTTCATTAAATGCATATTCCTTCATGAGTTTTACCATACTAGAAGGAAATCCGGAATCGTGAGGTTTGGCAAGCAACACGTACGATAAGGAACCCTTGCGAGGTAAATGCGCTAACGATATTAACTGATTAACTGGATCAAACCGGATTGAAAAACGACAAACTACAGTTTTATAATAGGTTTTTAAAAAAAAAAATCAAACCGTAAAATCCGTTTGGTTTCCGGTTATAATGAAGTAAATTTGTATTCCCCGTATGAAAAACGTCTGATGGTTGAGCTTAGTCTTTGATCAACGACATGCAAATAACTTTTCTCTAGAGGTAGCTGCTATAAAAATTCAATCTATAAATGAAATGATAGTGAACTGTGGTAGAAATCAGGTAGAAATGAGTAGAAATGGGTCGAAATTGGGTAGAAATGAGTCAAAAATAGTATAATATTCATTAAAAAGGAACTTTGTATAGTTTTACATAAACATACAAGACATATCAACATTTCACACAATAAATGTTATCCAGTCAAATCAGCGAGGTCGGTTAGAGCCAACTGCAGAGCTCCGCTTCTACGTATGTAAGAGGCTCATGCTGACCGTATAATGACTTATTTCATTAAATGCATATTCCATCATGAGTTTTACCAAACTGGAAATAAAGCCGGAATCGTGTGGTTTGTCAAGCAACACGTACGATCAGGAGCCTCTGCGAGGTAAATTCGCTAACGATCGAGCATTTGGAGTTGATAAATGATTTTAATTACAATTTTATGTGATTGAATGTCAATGATGTTAATTTAAATTAATTATAGTGTTCAAAGATGATTATTATAGAAATTGAAAAACCAGATTAACTGATTAAACTGGATCAAACCGGATTGAAAAATTACAAACTACAGTTTTATAATAGGTTTTTTTTTTGTAAAAAAATCGAACCGTAAAATCCGTTTGGTTTCCGGTGATAATAAAGTAAATTGGTATTCCCCGTTTGAAAAACGTCTGATGGTTGAGCTCAGCCTTTGATCTGTGACATGCAAATAACATTTCTCTAGACCTAGCTGCTATAGAAATTCAATCTATAAATGGAATGATAGTGAATTGTGGTAGAAATCAGGTAGAAATGAGTAGAAATGGGTCGAAATCGGGTAGAAATGAGTCCAAAATAGTAGAATATGGATTAAAAAGGAACTTGGTATAATTTCACGTAAATATACTAGGCATATCAACATTTCACAAAATAAATGTTATATATTCAAATCAGCGAGGTCGGTCATTACGGCCAACTGCAGAGCTCCGCTTCTACATTTTTATGAGGCTCATGCTGACCGTATAATGACTTATTTCATTAAATGCATATTCCATCATGAGTTTTACCATACTGGAAGGAAAGCCGGAATCGTGAGGTTTGTCAAGCAACACGTACGATCAGGAGTCCCTACAAGGTAAATGCGCTAACGATCGAGCATTTGGGGTTGATAAAAGATTTTAATTACGATTTAATGTGATTGAATATCAATGATGTTAATTTAAAGTAATTATAGTGTTCAAAGATGATTATTATAGAAATTGAAAAACCAGATTAACTGAATAAACTGGTTCAAACCGGATTGAAAAATGACAAGCTACAGTTTTATAATTGGGTTTTTTTGGTAAAAAAATCGAACCGTAAAATCCGTTTGGTTTCCGGTGATAATGAAGTAAATTGGTATTCCCCGTATGAATAACGTCTGATGGTTGAGCTCAGCCTTTGATCTGTGACATGCAAATAACATTTCTCTGGACCTAGCTGCTATAGAAATTCAATCTATAAATGGAATGATAGTGAACTGTGGTAGAAATCAGGTAGAAATGAGTAGAAATGGGTTGAAATCGAGTAGAAATGGGTCCAAAATAGTAGAATATGGATTAAAAAGGAACTTGGTATAATTTTACGTAAACATACTAGACATATCAACATTTCACAAAATAAATGTTATCCATTCAAATCAGCGAGGTCGGTCATTAGAGCCAACTGCAGAGTTCCGCTTCTATGTTTTTATGAGGCTCATGCTGACCATATAATGAGTTATATCATTAAATGCATATTCTATCATGAGTTTTACCATACTGGAAGGAAAGCCGAAATCGGGAGGTTTGGCAAGCAACACGTACGATAAGGAACCCCTGCGAGGTAAATACGCTAACCATCGAGCATTTGGGGTTGATAAATGATTTTAATTACGATTTTATGTGATTGAATATAAATGATGTTTATTTAAAGTAATTATAGTGTTCATGGAGGATTATTATAGAAATTGAAAAACCGTATTAACTGATTAAACTGGATCAAACCGGATTGAAAAATGAGAAACTACAGTTTTATAATAGGTTTTTTATTGAAAAAAATCGAACCGTAAAATCCGTTTGGTTTCCGGTTATAATGAAGTAAATTGGTATTCTCCATATGAAAAAATCTGATGGTTGAGCTTAGCCTTTGATCTGCGACATGCTAATAACTTTTCTCTAGACCTAGCTGCAATAGAAATTCAATCTATAAATGGAATGATAGTGAACTGTGTTAGAAATCAAGTAGAAGTGAGTAGAAAATGGGTCGAAATCAGGTAGAAATGAGTCCAAAATAGTAGAATTTGGATTAAAAAGGAACTTGGTATAATTTTACGTAAACATACTAGACATATCAACATTTCACAAAATAAATGTTATCTATTCAAATTAGCGAGGTCGGTCATTAGAGCCAACTACAGAGCTCCGCTTCTCCGTTTGTATGAGGCTCATGCTGACCGTATAATGACTTATTTCATTAAATGCATATTCTATCATGAGTTTTACCATACTGGAAGGAAAGCCGGAATCGTGAGGTTTGGCCAGCCACACGTACGATACGGATCCCCTGCGAGGTAAATGCAACGATTGAGTATTTGGGGTTGATAAATGATTTTAATTACGATTATTATAGAAATTGAAAACCGGATTTACTGTTTAAATTGGATCATACCGGAATGAAAAATGACGAACTACAGTTTTATAATAGATTTTTTATTGTAAAAAAATTGAACCGTAAAATCCGTTTGGTTTCCGGTTATAATGAAGTAAATTAGTATTCCACGTATGAAAAACGTCTGATGGTTGAGCTTAGTCTTTGATCTACGACAAGCAAATAGCTTTTCTCTAGACCTAGCTGCTATGGAAATTCAATCTGTAAATGAAATGATAGCTGTGGTAGAAATCAGGTAGAAATGAGTAGAAATGGGTCGAAATCGGGTAGAAATGAGTCCAAATCGGGTAGAAATGAGTCCAAAATAGTAGAATATGGATTAAAAAGGAACTTGGTATCATATTACGTAAACATACTAGACATATCAATATTTCACAAAATAAATGTTATCCATTCAAATCAGCGAAGTTGGCCATTAGAGCCAACTGTAGAGCTCCGCTTCTACGCTTGTATGAGACTCATGCTGACCGTATAATGAATTATTTAATTAAATGCATATTCCATCATGAGTTTTACCATACTGGAAGGAAAGCCGGAATCGGGAGGTTTGGCAAGCAACATGTACAATACGGAACCCCTGCGAGGTAAATGCGTTAAAGATCGAGCATTTGGGGTTGATAAATGATTTTAATTACGATTTTATGTGATTGAATATCAATGATGTTTATTTAATGTAATTATAGTGTTCAAGGATGATTATAATAGAATTTGGAAAACTGGATTAACTGATTAAACTAGATCAAACCGGATTGAAAATTGATAAACTAAAATTTTATAATAGGTTTTTTTTGGTAAAAAAATTGAACCGTAAAATCCGTTTGGTTTCCGGTTATAATGAAGTAAATTGGTATTCCCCGTATGAAAAACGTCTGATGGTTGAGCTTAGCCTTTGATATGGCACATGCAAATAACTTTTCTCTAGACCTAGCTGCTATGGAAATTCAATCTATAAATGGAATGATAATGAACTGTGGTGGAAATCATGTAGAAATGATTAGAAATGGGTCGAAAACAGGTAGAAATGAGTCCAAAATAATGGAATATGGATTAAAAAGGAACTTGGTATTATTTTACGTAAACATACTAGACATATCATCATTTCACAAAATAAATGTTATCCATTCAAATCCGTGAGGTCGGTCATTAGAGCCAACCGCAGAGCTCCACTTCTACGCTTGTACGAGGCTCATGCTGACCGTATAATGACTTATTTCATTAAATGCATATTCTATCATGAGTTTTACCATACTGGAAGGAAAGCCGGAATCGTGAGGATTGGCCCGCCACACGTACGATAAGGATCCCCTGCGAGGTAAATGCGCTAACGATCGAGCATTTGGGGTTGATAAATGATTTTAATTACGATTTTAAGTTATTGAATATGAATGATGTTTATTTAAAGTAACTATAGTGTTCAAGGATGATTATTATTGAAATCGAAAACCGGATTAACTGTTTAAATTGGATCAAACCGGAATGAAATATGACGAACTACAGTTTTATAATAGATTTTTTATTGTAAAAAAATTGAACCGTAAAATCCGTTTGGTTTCCGGTTATAATGAAGTAAATTGGTATTCCACGTATGAAAAAACGTCTGATGGTTGAGCTTAGCGTTTGATCTACGACAAGCAAATAGCTTTTCTATAGACCTAGGTGCTATGGAAATTCAATCTATAAATGAAATGATAGTGAACTGTGGTAGAAATTAGGTAGAAATGAGTAGAAATGGGTCGAAATCGGGTAGAAATGAGTCCAAAATAGTAGAATATGGATTAAAAAGGAACTTGGTATTATATTACCTAAACATACTAGACATATCAACATTTCACAAAATAAATGTTATCCACTCAAATCAGCGAAGTTGGCCATTAGAGCCAACTGCAGAGCTCTGCTTTTACGCTTGTATGAGACTCATGCGACCGTATAATGACTTATTTAATTAAATGCGTATTCCATCATGAGTTTTACCATACTGGAAGGAAAGCCGGAATCGGGAGGTTTGGCAAGCAACACGTACAATAAGGAACCCCTGCGAGGTAAATGCACTAAAGATCGAGCATTTGGGGTTGATAAATGATTTTAATTACGATTTTATGTGATTGAATATCAATGATGTTTATTCAATGTAATTATAGTGTTCAAGGATGATTATAATAGAAATTGGAAAACCGGATTAACTGATTAAACTAGATCAAACCGGATTGAAAAATGATAAACTACGGTTTTATAATAGTTTTTTTTTTTGTAAAAAAATCGAACCGTAAAATCCGTTTGGTTTCCGGTTATAATGAAGTAAATTGGTAATCCCCGTATTAAAAACGTCTGATGGTTGAGCTTAGCCTTTGATATGCGACATGAAAATAACTTTTCTCTAGACCTAGCTGCGATAGAAATTCAATCTATATATGGAATGATAGTGAACTGTTGTAGAAATCAGGTAGAAATGAGTAGAAATGGGTCGAAATCCGGTAGAAATGAGTCCAAAATAGTAGAATATGGATTAAAAAGGAACTTGGTATAATTTTATGTTAACAAACTAGACATATCAACATTTCACAAAAGAAATGTTATCCATTCAAATCCATGAGGTCGGTCATTAGAGCCAACTGCCGAGCTCCGCTTCTACGCTTGTACGAGGCTCATGCTGACCGTATAATGACTTATTTTATTAAATGCATATTCCATCATGAGTTTTACAATACTGGAAGGAAAGCCAGAATCGGGAGGTTTGGTAAGCAACACGTACGATAAGGAACCCCTGCGAGGTAAATGCGCTAACAATGAAGCATTTGGGTTTGATAAATTATTTTATTTACAATTTGAAGTGATTGAATATCAATGATGTTTATTTAAAGTAATTATAGTGTTCAAGGATGATTATCATTGAAATTGAAAAATTGGATTAACAGTTTAATCTGGATCAAACCGAATTGAAAAATGACAAACTACAGTTTGATATTAGGTTTTTAATTGTAAAAAAATCGAACCGTAAAATCCATTTGGTTTCCGGTTATAATGAAGTAAATTGGTATTCCATGTATGAAAAACGTCTGAGGGTTGAGTTTAGCCTTTGATCTGCGACATGCAAATAACTTTTCTCTAGACCTAGCTGCTATGGAAATTCCATATATAAATGGAATGATAATGAACTGTGGTAGAAATCAGGTAGAAATGAGTAGAAATGGGTCGAAAACAGGTAGAAATGAGTCCAAAATAATGGAATATGGATTAAAAAGCAACTTGGTATTATTTTACGTAAACATACTAGACATATCAACATTTCACAAAATAAATGTTATCCATTCAAATCTGTGAGGTCGGTCAATAGAGCCAACCACAGAGTTCCACTTCTACGCTTGTACGAGGCTCATGCTGACCGTATAATGACTTATTTCATTATATGCATATTCCATCATAAGTTTTACCATACTGGATGGAAAGCCGGAATCAGGAAGTTTGGCAAGGAACACGTATGATAAGGAACACATGCGAGGTAAATGCGCTAACGATCGAGCATTTGCGTTTGATAAATGATATTAATTACGATTTTAAGTGATTGAATATCAATGATGTTTCTTTAAAGAAATTATAGTGTTCAAGGATGATTATTATAGACAAACTACAGTTTTATAATAGGTTTTATATTGTTAAAAAATCGAACCGTAAAATCCGTTTGGTTTCCGGTTATAATGAAGTAAATTGGTATTCCACGTATGAAAAACATCTGATGGTTGAGCTTAGCCTTTGATCTGCGACATGCGTATAACTTTTCTCTTGACCTAGCTGCTATAGAAATTCAATCTATAAATGGAATGAAAGTGAACTGTGGTAGAAATCAGGTATAAATGAGTAGAAATGGGTCGAAATCAGGTAGAAATGAGTCCAAAATAGTAGAATATGGATTAAAAGGGAGCTTGGTATACTTTTACGTAAACATACTAGACATATCAATATTTCACAAAATAAATGTTATCCATTCAAATCAGCGAGGTCGGTCATTAGAGCCAACTGTAGAGCTCCGCTTCTACGCTTGTATGAGGCTCATACTGACTTACTTCATTAAATGCATATTCCATCATGAATTTTACCATACTGGAAGGAAAGCCGGATCCGGGAGGTTTGGCAAGCAAGAAGTATGATAAGGAACCCTATGAGGTAAATGGGCTAACGATCGAGCATTTGGGGTTGATAAATCCGTTTGGTTTTACGGTTATAATGAAGTAAATTGGTATTCGCCGTATGAAAAACGTCTGATGGTTGAGCTTGGCCTTTGATCTGCGACATGCAAATAAGTTTTCTCTAGACCTAGCTGCTATAGAAATTCAATCTATAAATGGAAAGGTAATGAACTGTGGTAGAAATCATGTAGAAATGAGTAGAAATTGGTCGAAATCGGGTAGAAATGATTCCAAAATAGTAGAATATGGATTAAAAAGGAACTTGGTATTATTTTACATAAACATACTAAACATATCAACCTTTCACAAAATAAATGTTATCCATTCAAATCCGCGAGGTCGGTCATTAGAGCCAACCGCAGAGTTCCGCTTCTACGCTTGTACGAGGCTCACGCTGACCGTATAATGATTTATTTCATTAAATACATATTCCATCCGGATTTTTACCATACTGGAAGGAAAGCCGGAATTGGGAGGTTTGGCAAGCAACACGTACGATAAGGAACCCCTGCGAGGTAAATGCGCTAACGATCAAGCATTTAGGGTTGATAAATGATTTTAATTACGATTTTAAGTGATTGAATATCAATGATGTTTATTTAAAGTAAATATAGTGTTCGAGGATGATTATTATAGAAATTGAAAAACCGGATTAACTGTTTAAACTGGATCAAACCGGATTGAAAAATGACAAACTACAATTTTAGAATAGGTTTTTTTATTGTAAAAAAATCGAACGTAAAATCCGTTTCGTTTCCAGATATAATGAAGTTAATTGGTATTCCACGTATGAAAAACATCTGATGGTTGAGCTTAGCCTTTGATCTGCGACATGCAAATAACTTTTTTTCTTGACCTAGCTGCTATGGAAATTCAATCTATAAATGGAATGATAATGAACTGTGGTAGAAATCAAGTAGAAATGAGTAGAAATGTGTCGAAATCGGGTAGAAATGAGTCCAAAATAGTAGAATATTGATTAAAAAGGAACTTGTTATTATTTTACGTAAACATACTACACATATCAACATTTCACAAAATAAATGTTATCCATTCAAATCAACGAGGTCGGTCATTAGAGCCAACTGTAGAGCTCCGCTTCTACGCTTGTATGAGGCTCATGCTGACCGTATATTGACTAATTTCATTAAATGCATATTCCATCATGAGTTTTACCATGCCGGAAGGAAAGCCGGAATCGGGAGGTTTGGCAAGCAACACGTACAATAAGGAACCCCTGCGAGGTAAATGCGCTAACGATCGAGCATTTGGGGTTGATAAATGATTTGAATTACGATTTTATGTGACTGAATACCAATGATGTTTATTTAAAGTAATTATAGTGTTCAAGGATGATTATTATAGAAATTAAAAAACCGGATTAACTTATTAAACTGGATCAAACCGGATTGAAAAATGTCAAACTACATTTTTATAATAGTTTTTTTTTGTTAAAAAATCAAACCGTAAAATCCGTTTGGTTTCCGGTTATAATGAAGTAAATTGGTATTCGCCGTATGAAAAACGTATGGTGGTTGAGTTTAGCCTTTGATCTACGTCATACAAATAACTTTTCTCTAAATGGAATGATAGTGAACTGTGGTAGAAATCACGTAGAAATGAGTAGAAATGGGTCGAAATCGGGTAGAAATGAGTCCAAAATAGTAGAACATGGATTAAAAAGGAACTTGGTTTAATTTTACGTAAACATACCAGACATATCAACATTTCACAAAATAAATGTTATCCATTCAAATCCGGGAGGTCTGTCATTAGAGCCAACCGCGGAGCTCCGCTTCTACGCTTGTACGAGGATCATGCTGACCGTATTATGACTTATTTCATTAAATGCATATTCTATCATGAGTTTTACCATACTGGAATGAAAGCCGGAATCGGGAGGTTGGGCAAGCAACACGTACGATAAGGAACCCCTGTGAGGTTAATGCGCTAACGATCGAGCATTTGGGATTGTTAAATGATTTTAATTACGATTTTAGGTGATTTAATTTCAAGGATGTTTATTTAAAGTAATTATAGTGTTCAAGGATGATTATCATAGAAATTGAATAACCGGATTAACTGTTTAAACAGTTTCAAACCGGATTGAAAAATGACAAACTACAGTTTTATATTAGGTTTTTTATTGTAAAAAAATCAGACCGTAAAATTCGTTTGGTTTCCGGTTATAATGAAGTAAATTGGGATACCACGTATGAAAAACGTCTGATGGTTGAGCTTAGACTTTGATCTGCGACATGTAAATAACTTTTCTCTTGACGTAGCTGCTATGGAAATTATATCTATAAATGGAAAGATAATGAACTGTGGTAGAAATCAGGTTGAAATGAGTAGAAATGGGTCGATATCGGGTAGAAATGAGTCCAAAATAGTAGAATATGGATTAAAAAGGAACTTGGTATTATTTTACGTAAACATACTTGACATATCAACATTTCACAAAATAAATGTTATCCATTCAAATCCACGAGGTCGGTCATTAGAGCCAACCGCAGAGCTCCGCTTCTACGCTTATACGAGGCTCATGCTGACCGTATAATGACTTATTTCATTAAATACATATTCCATCCTGAGTTTTACCATACTGGAAGGAAAGCCGGAATCGGGAGGTTGGCCAAACAACACGTACGATAAGGAGCCCCTGCGAGGTAAATGCGCAAACGATCGAGCATTTGGGGTTGATAAATGATTTTAATTACGATTTTATGTGATTGAATATCAATGATGTTTATTTAAAATAATTATACTGTTCAAGGATGATTATTATAGAAATTGAAAAACCGGATCAACTAAATATACTGGATCAAACCGGATTGAAAAATGACAAACTACAGTGTCATAATAGGTATTTTATTGTAAAAAGTCGTACCGTAAAATCCGTTTGGTTTTACGGTTATAATTAGGGCTGTAAATGAACGTCAGTATTCGATTCGATTCGCTGTATTCGGCTCGAAAAAAGCTCGATTCGAGTTCGATTCGAACCTTCGAACGTCGAGCCGAACGTTAGGTATTTGATATTCGTCTATCGAGCCGAACAGTATCGAACACGTTCGGCTCGAACTTTTTATATTTAAAAAAAAACTATATATATATAATATATATATATTATATATATTATAATATATAATATAATATATTATATATATTCGAACGGTTCGAGCCGAACATGTTCGAACGGTTCGAGCATGTTCGAGCCGAGCCGGACCGAACATGTTTCCTAATATTCCGGTTCGAACCCGAGCCGAACCTTGCTAAACTAAGGTTCGATCAGTTCGAGCCGAGCCGAACCTTAGGTTCGAACCTTTCGAGCCGAACTCGAACCCTGCACATGTTCGGTAGGGTTCGGCTCGTTTACAGCCCTAGTTATAATGAAGTAAATTGGTATTCCCCGTATGTAAAACGTCTGATGGTTGAGCTTGGCATTTGATCTGCGACATGCAAATAAGTTTTCTCTAGACCTAGCTGCTCTGGAAATTAAATCTGTAAATGAAATGATTGTGAACAACGGTAGAAATCAGGTAGAAATGTGTAGAAATGGGTCAAAATCGGGTAGAAATGAGTCCAAAATAGTAGAATATTGATTAAAAAGGAACTTGGTATAATTTTACGTAAACATACTAGACATATCAACATTTCACAAAATAAATGTTATTCATTCAAATCAGCGAGGTCGGTCAATAGAGCCAACTGCAGAACTCCGCTTCTACGCTTGTAAGAGGCTCATGCTGACCGTATAATGATTTATTTTATTAAATGCATATTCCATCATGAGTTTTACCATGCTGGAAGGAAAGCCGGAAACAGGAGGTTTGCCAAGCAACACGTACGATAAGGAACACCTGCGAGGTAAATGCGCTAACGATCGAGCATTTGATTTTAATTACGATTTTAAGTTATTGAATATCAATGATGCTTATTTAAAGTAATTATAGTGTTCGAGGATGATTATTATAGAAATTGAAAAACCGGATTAACTGATTAAACTGGATCAAATCGGATTGAAAAATGACACACTACAGTTTTATAATAGGTTTTTTTTGTTAAAAAACCGAACCGTAAAATCAGTTTGGTTTCCGGATATAATGAAGTAAATAAGTATTCGCCGTATGAAAAACGTCTGATGGCTGAGCTTAGCCTTTGATCTGCGATAGGTAAATAACTTTTCTCTAGACCTAGCTGCTATAGAAATTCAATCTATAAATGGAATGATAGTGAACTGTGGTAGAAATCACGTAGAAATGGGTCGAAATCAGGTAGAAATGAGTCCAAAATAGTAGAATATGGATTAAAAAGGAACTTGGTATACTTTTACATAAACATACTAGACATATCAACATTTCACAAAATAAATGTTATCCATTCATATCCGGGAGGTCGGTCATCAGAGCCAACCGCAGAGCTCCGCTTTTACGCTTGTACGAGGCTCATGCTGACCGTATTATGACTTATTTCATTAAATGCATATTCCATCCTGAGTTTTACCATACTGGAAGGAAAGCCGGAATCGGGAGGTTTGGCAAGCAACACGTACGATAAGGAACCTCTGCGAGGTAAATGTGCTAACGATCGAGCATTTGAGTTTGATAAATGATTTTAATTACGATATTAGGTGATTGAATATCAACGATGTTTATATAAAGTAATTATAGTGTTCAAGGATGATTATCATATAAATCGAATAACCGGATTAACTGTTTAAACTGGATCAAACCGGATTTAAAAATGACAAACTACTGTTTTATAATAGGTTTTTTATTGTGGATATAATGAAGTAAATTGGTATTCCACGTATGAAAAACGTTTGATGGTTTAATTAGCCTTTGATCTGCGACATGAAATAACTTTTCTCTTGACCCAGCTGCTATGGAAATTCAATCTATAAATGGAATGATAATGAACTGTGGTAGAAATCAGGTTGAAATGAGTAAAAATGGGTCAAAATCGGGTAGAAATGAGTCCAAAATAGTAGAATATGGATTAAAAAATAACTTGGTATAATTTTACGTAAACATACTAGACATATCAACATTTCACAAAATAAATGTTATCCAAATCAAATCGGCGAGGTCCGTCATTAGATCCAAGCTGCGAGCTCCGTTTATATGCTTGTATTCTTGTATAATGACTTATTTCATTAAATGCATATTCCATCATGTGTTTTACCATGCTAGAAATCGGGAGGTGTGGCAAGCAACACGTTCGATAAGACTCCCCTGCTAGGTAAATACGTTAACGATCGGGCATTTGGGGACGAAAAATGATTTTAATTACGATTTTAAGTGATTGAATATCAATGATGTTTATTTAAAGTAACTATAGTGTTCAAGGATGATTATTATAGAAATTGAAAAACAATATTAACTGATTAAACTAGATCAAACCGGATTGAAAAATGACAAACTACAGTTTTATAACTTTTTTTAATGTAAAAAATTCAAACCGTAAAATCCGTTTGGTTTACGGTTATAATGAAGTAAATTGGTATTCACCGTATGAAAAACGTCTGATGGTTGAGCTTAGCCTTTGATCTGCGACATGCAAATAACTTTTTTCTAGACCTAGTTGCAATAGAAATTCAATCTATAAGTGGAATGAGAGTGAATTGTGGTAGAAATCAGGTGGAAATGAGTAGAAATGGTTCGAAATCGGGTAAAAACGAGTCCAAAATAGTAGAATATGGATTAAAAAGGAACTTGGTATAATTTTACGTAAACATACTAGACATATCAACATTTCACAAAATAAATGTTATCCATTCAAATCCGGGAGGTCGGTCATTAGAGCCAACCGCAGAGCTCCGCTTATACGCTTGTATGAGGCTCATGCTGACCGTATAATGACTAATTTCATTAAATGCATATTCCATCCTGAGTTTTACCATACTGGAAGGAAAGCCGGAATCGGGAGGTTGGGGAAGCAACACGTACGATTAGGAACCCCTGGGAGGTAAATGCGCTAACGATCGAGCATTTGGGGTTGATAAATGATTTTAATTACGATTTTATGTGACTGAATATCAATGATGTTTATTTAAAGTAATTATAGTGTTCAAAGATGATTATTATAGAAATTGAAAAATCGGATTAACTGATTAAACTGGATCAAACCGGATTGAAAAATGACAAACTACAGTTTTATAATAGGTTTTTTTTTTTTGCAAAAAAATCGAACCGTAAAATCCGTTTGGTTTCCGGTTATAATGAAGTAAATTGGTATTCGGCGTTTGGAAAACGTCTGATGGTTGAGCTTAGCCTTTTATCTGCAACATGCAAATAACTTTTCTCTAGACCTAGCTGCTATATAAATTCAATCTATAAATGGAATGATAGTGAACTGTGGTAGAAATCAGGTAGAAATCAGGTAGAAATGAGTAGAAATGGGTCGAAATCGGGTATAAATGAGTCCAAAATAGTAGAATATGGATTAAAAAGGAACTTGGTATAATTTTACGCAAACATACTAGACATATCAACATTTCACAAAATAAATGTTATCCATTCAAATCCGGAGGTTTTTTTTTTGTAAAAAAATCGAACCGTAAAATCCGTTTGGTTTCCGGTTATAATGAAGTAAATTGGTATTCGGCGTTTGGAAAACGTCGATGGTTGAGCTTAGCCTTTTATCTGCAACATGCAATTAACTTTTCTCTAGACTTAGCTGCTATATAAATTTAATCTATAAATGGAATGATAGTGAACTGTGGTAGAAATCAGGTAGAAATGAGTAGAAATGGGTCGAAATCGGGTATAAATGAGTCCAAAATAGTAGAATATGGATTAAAAAGGAACTTGGTATAATTTTACGTAAACATACTAGACATATCAACATTTCACAACATAAATGTTATCCATTCAAATCCAGGAGGTCGGTCATTAGAGCCAACCGCAGAACTCCGCTTCTACGCATGTACGAGGCTCATGCTGACCGTTTAATGACTTATTTCATTAAATGCATATTCCATCCTGAGTTTTACCATACTGGAAGGAAAGCAGGAATCAGTAGGTTTGGCAAGCAACCCGTACGATAAGGAACCCCTGCAAGGTAAATGCGCTTACGATCGAGCATTTAGGTTTGATAAATGATTTTAATTATGATTTTGGGTGATTGAATATCAACGATGTTTATTTAAAGTAATTATAGTGTTCAAGGTTGATTATCATAGAAATTGAAAAACCGGATTAACTGTTTAAACTGGATCAAAACCGGATTGAAAAATGACAAACTACAGTTTTATTTTAGGTTTTTTATTGTAAAAAAATCGAACCGTAAAATCTGTTTGGTTTTTGGTTATAATGAAGTAAATTGGGATACCACGTTTGAAAAGCGTCTGATGGTTGATCTTAGCCTTTGATCTGCGACATGTAAATAACTTTTCTCTTGAACTTGCTGCTATGGAAATTCAATCTATAAATGGAAAGATAATGAACTGTGGTAGAAATCAGGTTGAAATGAGTAGAAATGGGTCGAAATTGGGTAGAAATGAGTCCAAAATAGTAGAATATGTATTAAAAAGGAACTTGGTATTATTTTACGTAAACATACTAGACATATCAACATTTCACAAAATAAATGTTATCCATTAAAATCCGCGAGGTCGGTAACTAGAGCCAACCGCAGAGCTCCACTTCTACGCTTGCACGAGGCTCATGCTGACCGTATAATGACTTATTTCATTAAATGCATATTCCATCCCGAGTTTTACGAAACTGGAAGGAAAGCCGGAATCGGGAGGTTGGGCAAGCAACACGTACGATAAGGAACCCCTGTGAGGTAAATTCACTAACAATCGAGCTTTTGGGGTTGATAAATGTTTTTAATTACGATTTTAAGTGATTGAATATCAATTATGTTTATTTAAAGTAGCTATAGTGTTCGAGGATGATTATTATAGAAATTGAAAAACTGGATTAACTGTTTAAACTGGATCAAACCGGATTGAAAAATGATAAACTACAGTTTTATAATTTGTTTTTTATTGTACAAAAATCGAACTGTAAAATCCGTTTCGTTTCCGGATATAATGAAGTAAATTGGTATTCCACGTATGAAAAACGTCTGATTGTTGAGCTTAGCCTTTGATCTGCGACATGCAAATAACTTTTCTCTTGACCTATCAGCTATGGAAATTCAATCAATAAATGGAATGATAATGAACTGTGCTAGAAATAAGGTAGAAATGATTAGAAATGGGTCGAAATCGGGTAGAAATGAGTCCATAATAGTAGAATATGGATTAAAATGGAACTTGGTATTATTTTACGTAAACAAACTACACATATCAACATTTCACAAAATAAATGTTATCCATTCAAAACAACGAGGTCGGTCATTTGAGCAAACTGCAGATCTCCGCTTCAACGCTTGTATGAGGCTCATGCTGACCGTATAATGACATATTTCATTAAATGCATATTACATCAAGAGTTTTACCTTACTGGAAGGAAAGCCGGAATCGGGAGGTTTGCCAAGCAACACGTACAATAAGGAAACCCTGCGAGGTAAATGGCCTAAAAATCGAGCATTTGGGGTTGATATATGATTTTAATTACGATTTTATGTAACTTAATGTCAATGATGTTTATTTAAAGTAGTAATAGTGTTCAAGGATGATTATTATAGAAATTGAAAAACCGGATTAACTGATTAAACTGGATCAAACCGGATTGAAAAATGACAAACTACAGTTTTATAATAGGTTTTTTTTTGTAAAAAAATCGAACCGTAAAATCCGTTTGGTTTCCGGTTATAATGAAGTAACTTGGTATTTTCCATATGAAAAAGCGTCTGATGGTTGAGTTGGCCTTTGATATGTGACATGCAAATAACTTTCTCTAGACCTAGCTGCTATATAAATTCAATCTATAAATGGAAAGATAGTGAACTGTGGTAGAAATCAGGTAGAAATGATTAGAAATGGGTCGAAACCGGGTAGAAATGAGTCCAAAATAGTAGAATATGGATTAAAAAAGAACTTGGTGTAATTTTACGTAAACAAACTAAACATATCAACATTTCACAAAATAAATGTTATCCATTCAAATCCGGGAGGTTGGTCATTAGAGTCAACCGCATAACTCCAATTCTACTCTTGTACGAGGCTCATGCTGACCGTATAATGACTTATTTCATGAAATGGATATTCCATCCTGAGTTTTACCATACTGGAAGGAAATCCGTTATCGGGAGGTTTGGCAAGCAACACGTACGATATGGAACCCCTGAGAGGTAAATGCGTTAACGATCGAGCATTTGGGTTTGATAAATAATTTTAATTACGATTTAGGTGATTGAATATCAACGATATTTATTTAAAGTAATTATAGTGTTCAAGGATGATTATGATAGAAATTGAAAAACCGGATTAACTGTTTAAACTGGATCAAACCGGATTGAAAAATGACAAACTACAGTTTTATATTAGGTTTTTTATAGTAAAAAAATCGAACCGTAAAATCCGATTGGTTTCCGGTTATAATGAAGTAAATTGGGATACCACGTATGAAAAACGTCTGATGGTTGAGCTTAGCCTTTGATCTGCGACATGCAAATAACTTTTCTCTAGACCTAGGTGCTATGGAAATTCAATCTATAAATGGAAAGATAATGAAATGTGGTAGAAATTAGGTTGAAATGAGTAGAAATGGGTCGAAATCGGGTAGAAATGAATCCAAAATAGTAGAATATGGATTAAAAAGGAACTTGGTATTAGTTTAAGTAAACATACTAGACATATCAACATTTCACAAAATAAATGTTATCCATTCAAATCCGCGAGGTCGGTCATTAGAGCCAACCGCAGAGCTCCGCTTCTACGCTTGTACGAGACTCATGCTGGCCATATAATGACTTATTTCATTAAATGCATATTCCATCCTGAGTTTTACCGCACTGGAAGGAAGGACGGAATCGGGAGGTTTGGCAAGCAACACGTACGATAAGGAACCCCGGCGTGGTAAATGCGCTAAAGATCGAGCATTTGGGTTTGATAAATGATTTTAATTACGAATTTAGGTGATTGAATATCAATGATGTTTATTTAAAGTAATTATAGTGTTCAAGGATGATTATAATAGAAATTGAAAAACCGGATTATCTGTTTAAACTGGATCAAACCGGAATGAAAAATGACAAACTACAATTTTATAATAGGCTTTTTATTGTACAAAAATTGAAACGAAAAATCCGTTTGGTTTCCGGTTATAATGAAGTAAATTGGTATTCCACGTATGAAAAATGTCTGATGTTTGAGCTTAGCCTTTGATCTGCGTCATGCAATTAAATAACTTATCTCTAGACCTAGTTGCTATTGAAATTCAATCTATAAATGGAATGATAGTGAACTTGGTAGAAATCAGGTAGAAATGAGTCCAAAATAATAGAATATGGATTAAAAAGGAACTTGTTATAATTTTACATAAACATACTATACATATCAACATTTCACAATATAAATGTTATCCATTCAAATCCTTGAGGTTGGTCATTAGACCCAACTGCAGAGCTCCGCTTCTACGCTTGTATGAGGCTCATGCTGACCGTATAATGACTTATTTCATTAAATGCATATTCCATCATGAGTTTTACCATACTGGAAGGAAAGCCATAATCGGGAGGTTTGGCAAGCAACACGTACGATAAGGAACCCCTGCGAGGTAAATACGCTAACGATCGAACATTTGGGTTTGATAAATGATTTTAATTACGATTTTAAGTGAGAATATCAATGATGTTTATTTAAAGTAATTATAGTGTTCAAGGATGATTATCATAGAATTTGAAAAACTGGATTAACTGTTTAAACTGGATCAAACCGGATTGAAAAATGACAAACTACAGTTATATAATAGGTTTTTTTTTTAAAGATCAAACCGTAAAATCCGTTTGGTTTCTGGTTATAATGAATTAAATTGGTATTCCCTGTTTGAAAAACGTCTGATGGTTGAGCTTAGCCTTTGATCTGCGACATGAAAATAACTTTTCTCTAGACGTAGCTGCTATAGAAATTCAATCTATAAATGGAACGAGAGTGAACTGTGGTACAAATCAGGTAGAAATGGGTCGAAATCGGGTAGAAATGTGTCCAAAATAGTAGAATATGGATTAAAAAGGAACTTGGTATAATTTTACGTAAACATACTAGACATATCAACATTTCACAAAATAAATGTTATCCATTCAAATCTGCTAGGTTGGTCATTAGAGCCAACCATAGAGCTACGTTTCTACGCTTGTATTAGGCTGATGCTGACCGTATAATGAATATTTTTTAAATGCATATTCCATTATGTGTTTTAACATACTGGAAGGAAAGCCGGAATCGGGATGTTTGGCAAGCAACACGTACGATAAGGAACCCTGCGAGGTAAATGCGCTAACGATCGAGTATTTGGGGTTGATAAATGGTTTTAATTTCGATTTTAAGTGATTGAATATCAATGATTTTTATTAAAAGTAATTATAGTGTTTAAGGATGATTATTATAGAAATTGAAAAACAGGATTAACTGATTAAACTGGATCAAACCGGATTGAAAAATGACAAACTACAGTTATATAATAGGTTTTTTGTTCTAAAAAAATCAAACCGTAAAATCCGTTTGGTTTCCTGTTATAATGAAGTAAATTGGTATTCCACGTATGAAAAACGTCTGATGGTTGAGCTTAGCCTTTGATCTGTGACATGCATATAACTTTTCTCTAGACCTAGCTGCTATAGAAATTCAATCTATAAATGGAATGAAAGTGAACTGTGGTAGAAATAAGGTAGAAATGAGTAGAAATGGGTCGAAATCAGGTAGAAATGAGTCCAATATAGTAGAAGGTCGGTCATTAGAGCTCTGCTTCTACACTTTTAGAAGGTCGGTCATTACATATCAATATTTCACAAAATAAATGTTATCCATTCAAATCAGCGAGGTCGGTCATTAGAGCTCTGCTTCTACGCTTGTATAAGGCTCACGCTAACCATATAATGACCTACTTCATTAAATGCATAGTCCATCATGAGTTTTACCATATTGGAAGAAAAGCTGGAATCGGGAGGTTTGGGAAGCAACACATACGATAAGGAATCCTGCGAGGTAAATGCATTAACGATCGAGCATTTGAGGTTGATAAATGATATTAATTACGATTTTAAGTGATTGAATATCAATGATGTTTTTTTAAAAGTAATTATAGTGCTCGAGGATGATTATTATAGAAATTGAAAAACCGGATTCACTGTTTAAACTGGATCAAACCGGATTGAAAATGACAAACTACAGTTTTATAATAGGTTTTTTATTGTAAAAAAATCGAACCGTAAAATCCGTTTCGTTTCCGGTTATAATGAAGTAAATTGGTATTCCTGGTATGAAAAAAGTCTGATGGTTGAGCTTCGCCTTTGATCTGCGACATGCAAATAACTTTTCTCTTGACCTAACTGCTATGGAAATTCAATCTATAAATGGAATGATAATGAACTATGGTAGAAATCATGTAGAAATGAGTAGAAATGGGTCGAAATCGGGTAGAAATGAGTCCAAAATAGTAGAATATGGATTAAACAGGAACTTGGTATTATTTTACGTAAACATACTACACATCAACATTTCACAAAATAAATGTTATCCATTCAAATCAACGAGGTCGGTTATTAGAGCCAATTGCAGAACTCCGCTTCTACGCTTGTATGAGGCTCATGCTGACCGTATAATGACTTATTACATTAAATGCATATTCCATCATGATTTTTACCATGCTGGAAGGAAAACCGGAATCGGGAGGTTTGGCAAGCAATACGTACAATAAGGAACCCCTGCGAGGTAAATGCGCTAACGATCGAGCATTTGGGGTGGATAAATGATTTTAATTTCGATTTTATTTGACTGAATATGAATGATGTTTATTTAAAGTAATTATAGTGTTCAAGGATGATTATTATAGAAATTGAAATACCGGATTAACTTTTTAAACTGGATCAAACCGGATTGAAAATTGACAAACTACAGTTTTATAATAGATTTTCTTTTGTAAAAAAATCAAACCGTAAAATCCGTTTGGTTTCCGGATATAATGAAGTAAATTGGTATTTTCCGTATGAAAAACGTATGATGGTTGAGCTTAGCCTTTGATCTGCGACATGCAAATAACTTTTCTCTACACCTAGCTGCTATGGAAATTCAATCTATAAATGAAATGATAGTGGACTGTGGTAGAAATCAGGTAGAAATAGGTCGAAATCGGGTATAAATGAGTCCAAAATGGTAGAATATTGATTAAAAATGAGCTTGGTATAATTTTACGTAAACATACTAGACATATCAACATTTCACAAAATAAATATTATCCATTCAAATCAGCGAGGTCGGTCATTAGAGCCAACTGCAGAGCTCCGCTTCTACGCTTGTAAGAGGCTTATGCTGACCGTATAATGACTTATTTCATTAAATGCATATCGCATCATGAGTTTTACCATACTGGAAGGAAAGCCGGAATCGGGAGGTTTGCCAAGAAACACGTACGATAAGGAGCCCCTACGAGGTAAATGCGTCAACAATCGAGCATTAGGGGTTGATAAATGATTTTAATTACGAATTTATGTTATTGATGCTATAGAAATTCAATCTATAAATGGAATGAAAGTGAACTGTGGTAGAAATAAGGTAGAAATGAGTAGAAATGGGTCGAAATCAGGTAGAAATGAGTCCAATATAGTAGAAGGTCGGTCATTAGAGCTCTGCTTCTACGCTTGTAGAAGGTCGGTCATTACATATCAATATTTCCCAAAATAAATGTTATCCATTCAAATCAGCGAGGTCGGTCATTAGAGCTCTGCTTCTACGCTTGTATAAGGCTCACGCTAACCATATAATGACCTACTTCATTAAATGCATATTCCATCATGAGTTTTACCATATTGGAAGAAAAGCTGGAATCGGGAGGTTTGGGAAGCAACACATACCATAAGGAATCCTGTGTGGTAAATGCATTAACGATCGAGGATTTGAGGTTGATAAATGATATTAATTACGATTTTAAGTGATTGAATATCAATGATGTTTTTTTTAAAAGTAATTATAGTGCTCGAAGATGATTATTATAGAAATTGAAAAACCGTATTAACTGTTTAAACTGGATCAAACCGGATTGAAAAATGACAAACTACAGTTTTATAATAGGTTTTTTATTGTAAAAAAATCGAACCGTAAAATCCATTTCGTTTCCGGTTATAATGAAGTAAATTGGTATTCCTGGTATGAAAAAAGTCTGATGGTTGAGCTTCGCCTTTGATCTGCGACATGCAAATAACTTTTCTCTTGACCTAGCTGCTATGGAAATTCAATCTATAAATGGAATGATAATGAACTATGGTAGAAATCATGTAGAAATGAGTAGAAATGGGTCGAAATCGGGTAGAAATTAGTCCAAAATAGTAGAATATGGATTAAACAGGAACTTGGTATTATTTTACGTAAACATACTACACATATCAACATTTCACAAAATATATGTTATCCATTCAAATCAACGAGGTCGGTTATTAGAGCCAATTGCAGAACTCCGCTTCTACGCTTGTATGAGGCTCATGCTGACCGTATAATGACTTATTACATTAAATGCATATTCCATCATGATTTTTACCATGCTGGAAGGAAAACCGGAATCGGGAGGTTTGGCAAGCAATACGTACAATAAGGAACCCCTGCGAGGTAAATGCGCTAACGATCGAGCATTTGGGGTGGATAAATGATTTTAATTTTGATTTTATGTGACTGAATATGAATGATGTTTATTTAAAGTAATTATAGTGTTCAAGGATTATTATTATAGAAATTGAAATACCGGATTAACTGTTTAAACTGGATCAAACCGGATTGAAAATTGACAAACTACAGTTTTATAATAGATTTTCTTTTGTAAAAAAATCAAACCGTAAAATCCGTTTGGTTTCCGGATATAACGAAGTAAATTGGTATTTGCCGTATGAAAAACGTATGATGGTTGAGCTTAGCCTTTGATCTGCGACATGCAAATAACTTTTCTCTACACCTAGCTTCTATGGAAATTCAATCTATAAATGAAATGATAGTGAACCGTGGTAGAAATCAGGTAGAAATAGGTCGAAATCGGGTATAAATGAGTCCAAAATGGTAGAATATTGATTAAAAAGGAGCTTGATATAAGTTTACGTAAACATACTAGACATATCAACATTTCACAAAATAAATATTATCCATTCAAATCAGCGAGGTCGGTCATTAGAGCCAACTGCAGAGCTCCGCTTCTACGCTTGTAAGAGGCTCATGCTGACCGTATAATGACATATTTCATTAAATACATATTCCATCATGAGTTTTACCATACTGGAAGGAAAGCCGGAATCGGGAGGTTTGCCAAGAAACACGTACGATAAGGAGCCCCTGCAAGGTAAATGCGTCAACAATCGAGCATTAGGGGTTGATAAATGATTTTAATTACGAATTTATGTTATTGAATATCAATGATGTTTATTTAAAATAATTATAGTGTTCAAGGTTGATTATTATAGAAATTGAAAAACTGGATCAACTAATTAAACTGGATCAAACCGGATTGAAAAATGACAAACTACAGTTTTATAATAGGTTTTTTATTGTAAAAAATTCTTACCGTAAAATCCGTTTGGTTTTACGGTTATAATGAAGTAAATTGGTATTCACCGTATGAAAAACGTCTGATGGTTGAGCTTGGCCTTTGATCTGCGACATGCAAATAAGTTTTCTCAAGAGCTAGCTGCTATAGAAATTCAATCTATAAATGGAAAAGTAATGAACTGTGGTAGAAATCAGGTAGAAATGAGTAGAAATTGGTCGAAATCGGGTAGAAATGATTCCAAAATAGTAGAATATGGATTAAAAAGAAACTTGGTATTATTTTACATAAACATACTAAACATATCAACCTTTCACAAAATAAATGTTATCCATTCAAATCCGTGAGGTCGGTCATTAGAGCCAACCGCAGAGTTCCGCTTCTACGCTTGTACGAGGCTCATGCTGACCGTATAATGATTTATTTCATTAAATACATATTCCATCCGGAGTTTTACCAAACTGGAAGGAAAGCCGGAATCGGGAGGTTTGGCAAGCAACACGTACGATAAGGAACCCCGGCGAGGTAAATGCGCTAACGATCGAGCATTTAGGGTTGATAAATTATTTTAATTACGATTTTAAGTGATTGAATATCAATGATGTTTATTTAAAGTAATTATAGTGTTCGAGGATGATTATTATAAAAATTGAAAAACCGGATTAACTGTTTAAACTGGATCAAACCGGATTGAAAAATGATAAACTACAATTTTATAATAGGTTTTTTATTGTAAAAAAATTGAACCGTAAAATCCGTTTCGTTTCCAGATATAATGAAGTTAATTGGTATTCCACGTATGAAAAACATCTGATGGTTGAGCTTAGCCTTTGATCTGTGACATGCAAATAACTTTTCTCTTGACCTAGCTGCTATGGAAATTCAATCTATAAATGGATTGATAATGAACTGTGGTAGAAATCAATTAGAAATGAGTAGAAATTGGTCGAAATCGGGTAGAAATGAGTCCAAAATAGTAGAATATTGATTAAAAAGGAACTTGGTATAATTTTACGTAAACATACTAGACATATCAACATTTCAAAAAATAAATGTTATTCATTCAAATCAGCGAGGTCGGTCATTAGAGCCAACTGCAGAACTCCGCTTCTACGCTTGTAAGAGGCTCATGCTGACCGTATAATGATTTATTTTATTAAATGCATATTCCATCATGAGTTTTACCATGCTGGAAGGAAAGCCAGAAACAGGAGGTTTGCCAAGCAACACGTACGATAAGGAACACCTGCGAGGTAAATGCGCTAGCGATCGAGCATTTGGGGTTGATAAATGATTTGAATTACGATTTTATGTGACTGAATATCAATGATGTTTATTTAAAGTAATTATAGTGTTCAAGGATGATTATTATAGAAATTGAAAAACTGGATTAACTTATTAAACTGGATCAAACCGGATTGAAAAATGTCAAACTACATTTTTATAATAGGTTTTTTTTTGTTAAAAAATCAAACCGTAAAATCCGTTTGGTTTCCGGTTATAATGAAGTAAATTGGTATTCGCCGTATGAAAAATGTATGATGGTTGAGTTTAGCCTTTGATCTACGTCATGCAAATAACATTTCTCTAGACCTAGCTGCTATATAAATTCAATCTATAAATGGAATGATAGTGAACTGTGGTAGAAATCACGTAGAAATGAGTAGAAATGGGTCGAAATCGGGTAGAAATGAGTCCAAAATAGTAGAATATGGATTAAAAAGGAACTTGGTTTAATTTTACGTAAACATACCAGACATATCAACATTTCACAAAATAAATGTTATCCATTCAAATCCACGAGGTCGGTCATTAGAGCCAACCGCAGAGCTCCGCTTCTACGCTTATACGAGGCTCATGTAGACCGTATAATGACTTATTTCATTAAATACATATTCCATCCTGAGTTTTACCATACTGGAAGGAAAGCCGGAATCGGGAGGTTTGCCAAGCAACACGTACGATAAGGAGCCCCTGCGAGGTAAATGCGCTAACGATCGAGCATTTGGGGTTGATAAATGTTTTTAATTACGATTTTATGTGATTGAATATCAATGATGTTTATTTAAAATAATTATAGTGTTCAAGGATGATTATTATAGAAATTTAAAAACCGGATCAACTAAATAAACTGGATCAAACCAAATTGAAAAATGACAAACTACAGTGTCATAATAGGTTTTTTATTGTAAAAAGTCGTACCGTAAAATCCGTTTGGTTTTACGGTTATAATAAAGTAAATTGGTATTCCCCGTATGTAAAACGTCTGATGGTTGAGCTTGGCCTTTAATCTGCGACATGCAAATAAGTTTTCTCTAGACCTATCTGCTCTGGAAATTCAATCTGTAAATGAAATGATTGTGAACAGCGGTAGAAATCAGGTAGAAATGGGTCGAAATCGGGTAGAAATGAGTCCAAAATAGTAGAATATTGATTAAAAAGGAACTTGGTATAATTTTACGTAAACATACAAGACATATCAACATTTCACAAAATAAATGTTATTCATTCAAATCAGCGAGGTCGGTCATTAGAGCCAACTGCAGAACTCCGCTTCTACGCTTGTAAGAGGCTCATGCTGACCGTATAATGATTTATTTTATTAAATGCATATTCCATCATGAGTTTTACCTTGCTGGAAGGAAAGCCGGAAACAGGAGGTTTGCCAAGCAACACGTACGATAAGGAACACCTGCGAGGTAAATGCGCTAACGATCGAGCATTTGGGTTTGACAAATGATTTTAATTACGATTTTAAGTTATTGAATATCAATGATGCTTATTTAAAGTAATTATAGTGTTCGAGGATGATTATTATAGAAATTGAAAAACCGGATTAACTTATTAAACTGGATCAAACCGGATTGAAAAATGACAAACTACAGTTTTATAATAGGTTTTTTTTTGTTAAAAAATCGAACCGTAAAATCAGTCTGATGGCTGAGCTTAGCCTTTGATCTGCGACAGGTAAATAACTTTTCTCTAGACCTAGGCTTGCTATATAAATTCAATCTATAAATGGAATGATAGTGAACTGTGGTAGAAATCACGTAGAAATGGGTCGAAATCAGGTAGAAATGAGTCCAAAATAGTAGAATATGGATTAAAAAGGAACTTAGTATAATTTTACGTAAACATACTAGACATATCAACATTTCACAAAATAAATGTTATCCATTCATATCCGGGAGGTCGGTCATTAGAGCCAACCGCAGAGCTCCGCTTTTACGCTTGTACGAGGCTCACGCTGACCGTATTATGACTTATTTCATTAAATGCATATTCCATCCTGAGTTTTACCATACTGGAAGGAAAGCCGGAATCGGGAGGTTGGGCAAGCAACACGTACGATAAGGAACCTCTCGCGAGGTAAATGTGCTAACGATCGAGCATTTGATTTTGATAAATGATTTTAATTACGATATTAGGTGATTGAATATCAACGATGTTTATATAAAGTAATTATAGTGTTCAAGGATGATTATCATATAAATCGAATAACCGGATTAAGCGTTTAAACCGGATCAAACCGGATTTAAAAATGACAAACTACGAGTTTTATATTAGGTTTTTTTTTTGTAAAGAAATTGAACCATAAAATCCATTTGGTTTCCGGTTATAATGAAGTAAATTGGGCTACCACGTATCAAAAACGTCTAATGGTTGAGCTTAGCCTTTGATCTGCGACATGCAAATAACTTTTCTCTTGACCTAGCTGCTATGGAAATTCTATCTATAAATGGAAAAATAATGAACTGTGGTAGAAATCAGGTTGAAATGTGTAGAAATGGGTCGAAGTCGGGTTGAAATGAGTCCAAAATTGTAGAATATGGATTAAAAATGAACTTGGTATTATTTTACGTAAACATATTAGACATATCAATATTTCACAAAATAAATGTTATCCATTCAAATCCGCGAGATCGGTCATTATAGCCAACCGCGAGCTCGGCTTCTACGCTTGTACGAGTCTCATGCGACCGTATAATGACTTATTTCATTAAATGCATATTCCATCATGAGTTTTACCATACTTTTGGAAGGAAAGCCGGAATCGGGAGGTTTGCCAAGCAACACGTACGATAAGGAGCCCCTGCGAGGTAAATACGCTAACGATCGAGCAGTTGGGGTTGATAAATGATTTTAATTAAGATTTTATGTGATTGAATATCAATGATGTTTCTTTAAAATAATTATAGTGTTCAAGGATGATTATTATAGAAATTGAAACACCAGATCAACTTATTAAACTGGATCAAACCGGATTGAAAAATGACAAACTACAGTTTTATAATCGGTTTTTTATTGTAAAAAAATTGTACCCTAAAATCCGTTTCGTTTCCGGATATAATGAAGTAAATTGGTATTCCACGTATGAAAAACGTTTGATGGTTGAGCTTGGCCTTTGATCAGCGACATGGAAATAAGTTTTCTCTAGACCTAGCTGCTATAGAAATTCAATCTATAAATGGAATGGTAATGAACTGTGGTAGAAATCAGGTAGAAATGGGTCGAAATCAGGTAGAAATGAGTCCAAAATAGTAAAATATGGATAAAAAGGAACTTGGTATTATTTTACGTAAGCATACTAGACATATCAACATTTCACAAATTAAATGTTATCCATTCAAATCCGCGAGGTCGGTCATAGAGCCAACCACAGAGCTCCCCTTCTACGCTTGTACGAGGCTCATGCTGACCGTATAATGACTTATTTCATTAAATGCATATTCCATCCTGAGATTTACCATACTGGAAGGAAAGCCGGAATCGGGAGGTTTGGCAAGAAACACGTACGATAAGGAACCCCTACGAGGTAAATGCGTTAACGATCGAGCATTTGGGTTTGACAAATGATTTTAATTACGATTTTAAGTTATTGAATATCAATGATGCTTATTTAAAGTAATTATAGTGTTCGAGGATGATTATTATAGAAATTGAAAAACCGGATTAACTTATTAAACTGGATCAAACCGGATTGAAAAATGACAAACTACAGTTTTATAATAGGTTTTTTTTTGTTAAAAAATCGAACCGTAAAAT
Organism: Gentiana straminea; assembly: GCA_036785695.1. Classification (NCBI taxonomy): domain Eukaryota; kingdom Viridiplantae; phylum Streptophyta; class Magnoliopsida; order Gentianales; family Gentianaceae; genus Gentiana; species Gentiana straminea. The sequence continues at coordinate 365,716 of JAVUPR010000365.1, forward strand.
CAGTCTGATGGCTGAGCTTAGCCTTTGATCTGCGACAGGTAAATAACTTTTCTCTAGACCTAGCTGCTATATAAATTCAATCTATAAATGGAATGATAGTGAACTGTGGTAGAAATCACGTAGAAATGGGTCGAAATCAGGTAGAAATGAGTCCAAAATAGTAGAATATGGATTAAAAAGGAACTTAGTATAATTTTACGTAAACATACTAGACATATCAACATTTCACAAAATAAATGTTATCCATTCATATCCGGGAGGTCGGTCATTAGAGCCAACCGCAGAGCTCCGCTTTTACGCTTGTACGAGGCTCACGCTGACCGTATTATGACTTATTTCATTAAATGCATATTCCATCCTGAGTTTTACCATACTGGAAGGAAAGCCGGAATCGGGAGGTTGGGCAAGCAACACGTACGATAAGGAACCTCTGCGAGGTAAATGTGCTAACGATCGAGCATTTGATTTTGATAAATGATTTTAATTACGATATTAGGTGATTGAATATCAACGATGTTTATATAAAGTAATTATAGTGTTCAAGGATGATTATCATATAAATCGAATAACCGGATTAACTGTTTAAACTGGATCAAACCGGATTTAAAAATGACAAACTACAGTTTTATATTAGGTTTTTTTTTTTTTGTAAAGAAATTGAACCATAAAATCCATTTGGTTTCCGGTTATAATGAAGTAAATTGGGCTACCACGTATCAAAAACGTCTAATGGTTGAGCTTAGCCTTTGATCTGCGACATGCAAATAACTTTTCTCTTGACCTAGCTGCTATGGAAATTCTATCTATAAATGGAAAAATAATGAACTGTGGTAGAAATCAGGTTGAAATGTGTAGAAATGGGTCGAAGTCGGGTTGAAATGAGTCCAAAATTGTAGAATATGGATTAAAAATGAACTTGGTATTATTTTACGTAAACATATTAGACATATCAATATTTCACAAAATAAATGTTATCCATTCAAATCCGCGAGATCGGTCATTATAGCCAACCGCAGAGCTCGGCTTCTACGCTTGTACGAGTCTCATGCTGACCGTATAATGACTTATTTCATTAAATGCATATTCCATCATGAGTTTTACCATACTGGAAGGAAAGCCGGAATCGGGAGGTTTGCCAAGCAACACGTACGATAAGGAGCCCCTGCGAGGTAAATACGCTAACGATCGAGCAGTTGGGGTTGATAAATGATTTTAATTAAGATTTTATGTGATTGAATATCAATGATGTTTCTTTAAAATAATTATAGTGTTCAAGGATGGTTATTATAGAAATTGAAACACCAGATCAACTTATTAAACTGGATCAAACCGGATTGAAAAATTACAAACTACAGTTTTATAATCGGTTTTTTATTGTAAAAAAATTGTACCCTAAAATCCGTTTCGTTTCCGGATATAATGAAGTAAATTGGTATTCCACGTATGAAAAACGTTTGATGGTTGAGCTTGGCCTTTGATCAGCGACATGCAAATAAGTTTTCTCTAGACCTAGTCGCTATAGAAATTCAATCTATAAATGGAATGGTAATGAACTCGTGGTAGAAATCGGTAGAAATGGGTCGAAATCGGTAGAAATGAGTCCAAAATAGTAAAATATGGATAAAAAGGAACTTGGTATTATTTTACGTAAGCATACTAGACATATCAACATTTCACAAATTAAATGTTATCCATTCAAATCCGCGAGGTCGGTCATAGAGCCAACCGAGCTCCCCTTCTACGCTTGTACGAGGCTCATGCGACCGTATAATGACTTATTTCATTAAATGCATATTCCATCCTGAGATTTACCATACTGGAAGGAAAGCCGGAATCGGGAGGTTTGGCAAGAAACACGTACGATAAGGAACCCCTACGAGGTAAATGCGTTAACGATCGAGCAATTGGGGTTGATAAATGATTTTAATTACTATTTTAAGTGATTGAATATCAATGATGTTTATGTAAAGTAATTATAGTGTTCCAGGATGATTATTATAGAAATTGAAAAACCGGATTTACTGTTTAAACTGGATAAAACCGGATTGATAATTGACAAACCACTGTTTTATAATAGGTTTTTTATTGTAAAAGTATCGAACCGTAAAATCCGTTTCCTTTCCGGATATAATGAAGTAAATTGGTATTCTACGTATGAAAAACGTTTGATGGTTGAATTAGCCTTTGATCTGCGACATGAAATAACTTTTCTCTTGACCTAGCTGCTATGGAAATTCAATCTATAAATGGAATGATAATGAACTGTGGTAGAAATCAGGTTGAAATGAGTAAAAATGGGTCAAAATCGGGTAGAAATGAGTCCAAAATAGTAGAATATGGATTAAAAAATAACTTGGTATAATTTTACGTAAACATACTAGACATATCAACATTTCACAAAATAAATGTTATCCAGTCAAATCGGCGAGGTCCGTCATTAGATCCAACTGTAGAGCTCCGTTTCTATGCTTGTATTACCGTACGTATAATGACTTATTTCATTAAATGCATATTCCATCATGTGTTTTACCATACTAGAAATCGGGAGGTGTGGCAAGCAACACGTACGATAAGACTCCCCTGCTAGGTAAATACGTTAACGATCGGGCATTTGGGGACGAAAAATGATTTTAATTACGATTTTAAGTGATTGAATATCAATGATGTTTATTTAAAGTAACTATAGTGTTCAAGGATGATTATTATAGAAATTGAAAAACAATATTAACTGATTAAACTGGATCAAACCGGATTTAAAAATGACAAACTACAGTTTTATAACTTTTTTTAATGTAAAAAATTCAAACCGTAAAATCCGTTTGGTTTCCGGTTATAATGAAGTAAATTGGTATTCACCGTATGAAAAATGTCTGATGGTTGAGCTTAGCCTTTGATCTGCGACATGCAAATAACTATTCTCTAGACCTAGTTGCTATAGAAATTCAATCTATAAGTGGAATGAGAGTGAATTGTGGTAGAAATCAGGTGGAAATGAGTAGAAATGGTTCAAAATCGGGTAGAAACGAGTCCAAAATAGTAGAATATGGATTCAAAAGGAACTTGGTATAATTTTACGTAAACATGCTAGACATATCAACATTTCACAAAATAAATGTTATCCATTCAAATCCGGGAGGTCGGTCATTAGAGCCAACCGCAGAGCTCCGCTTATACGCTTGTACGAGGCTCATGCTGACCGTATAATGACTAATTTCATTAAATGCATATTCCATCCTGAGTTTTACCATACTGGAAGGAAAGCCGGAATCGGGAGGTTGGGGAAGCAACACGTACGATTAGGAACCCCTGCAAGGTAAATGCACTAACGATCGAGCATTTGGGGTTGATAAATGATTTTAATTACGATTTTATGTGACTGAATATCAATGATGTTTATTTAAAGTAATTATAGTGTTCAAAGATGATTATTATAGAAATTGAAAAATCGGATTAACTGATTAAACTGGATCAAACCGGATTGAAAAATGACAAACAACAGTTTTATAATAGGTTTTTTTTTTTGTAAAAAAATCGAACCGTAAAATCCGTTTGGTTTCCGGTTATAATGAATTAAATTGGTATTCGGCGTTTGGAAAACGTCTGATGGTTGAGCTTAGCCTTTTATCTGCAACATGCAAATAACTTTTCTCTAGACCTAGCTGCTATATAAATTCAATCTATAAATGAAATGATAGTGAACTGTGGTAGAAATCAGGTAGAAATGAGTAGAAATGGGTCGAAATCGGGTATAAATGAGTCCAAAATAGTAGAATATGGATTAAAAATGAGCTTGGTATAATTTTACGTAAACATACTAGACATATCAACATTTCACAAAATAAATGTTATCCATTCAAATCCGGAGTTTTTTTTTTTTTTTTTTTTGTAAAAAAATCGAACCGTAAAATCCGTTTGGTTTCCGGTTATAATGAAGTAAATTGGTATTCGGCGTTTGGAAAACGTCTGATGGTTGAGCTTAGCCTTTTATCTGCAACATGCAAATAACTTTTCTCTAGACCTAGCTGCTATATAAATTCAATCTATAAATGGAATGATAGTGAACTGTGGTAGAAATCAGGTAGAAATGAGTAGAAATGGGTCGAAATCAGGTATAAATGAGTCCAAAATAGTAGAATATGGATTAAAAAGGAACTTGGTATAATTTTACGTAAACATACTAGACATATCAACATTACACAAAATAAATGTTATCCATTCAAATCCGGGAGGTCGGTCATTAGAGCCAACCGCAGAACTCCGCTTCTACGCTTGTACGAGGCTTATGCTGACCATTTAATGACTTATTTCATTAAATGCATATTCCATCCTGAGTTTTACCATACTGGAAGGAAAGCAGGAATCGGTAGGTTTGGCAAGCAACTTGTACGATAAGGAACCCCTGCAAGGTAAATGCGTTTACGATCGAGCATTTGGGTTTGATATATGATTTTAATTATGATTTTAGGTGATTGAATATCAACGATGTTTATTTAAAGTAATTATAGTGTTCAATGTTGATTATCATAGAAATTGAAAAACCGGATTAACTGTTTAAACTGGATCAAAACCGGATTGAAAAATGACAAACTACAGTTTTATATTAGTTTTTTTATTGTAAAAAAATCGAACCGTAAAAACCGTTTGGGTTTTGGTTATAATGAAGTAAATTGGGATACCACGTTTGAAAAACGTCTGATGGTTGATCTTAGCCTTTGATCTGCGACATGTAATAACTTTTCTCTCGAACTAGCTGCTATGGAAATTCAATCTATAAAAGGAAAGATAATGAACTGTGGTAGAAATCAGGTTGAAATGAGTAGAAATGGGTCGAAATCGGTTAGAAATGAGTCAAAAATAGTAGAATATGTATTAAAAAGGAACTTGGTATTATTTTACGTAAACATACTAGACATATCAACATTTCATAAAATAAATGTTATCCATTAAAATCCGCGAGGTCGGTAACTAGAGCCAACCGCAGAGCTCCACTTCTACTCTTGCACGAGGCTCATGCTGACCGTATAATGACTTATTTCATTAAATGCATATTCCATCCTGAGTTTTACCAAACTGGAAGGAAAGCCGGAATCGGGAGGTTGGGCAAGCAACACGTACGATAAGGAACCCCTGTGAGGTAAATGTGCTAACAATCGAGCTTTTGGGGTTGATAAATGTTTTTAATTACGATTTTAAGTGATATAATGTCAATTATGTTTATTTAAAGTAGCTATAGTGTTCGAGGATGATTATTATAGAAATTTAAAAACTGGATTAACTGTTTAAACTGGATGAAACCGGATTGAAAAATGACAAATTACAGTTTTATAATAGGTTTTTTATTGTACAAAAATCGAACTGTAAAATCCGTTTCGTTTCCAGATATAATGAAGTAAATTGGTATTCCACGTATGAAAAACGTCTGATGGTTGAGCTTAGCCTTTGATCCGCGACATGCAAATAACTTTTCTCTTGACCTAGCAGCTATGGAAATTCAATCAATAAATGGAATGATAATGAACTCGTGCTAGAAATCGGTAGAAATGATTAGAAATGGGTCGAAATCGGGTAGAAATGAGTCCATAATAGTAGAATATGGATTAAAATGGAACTTGGTATTATTTTACGTAAACAAACTACACATATCAACATTTCACAAAATAAATGTTATCCATTCAAAACAACGAGGTCGGTCATTAGAGCAAACTGCAGATCTCCGCTTCAACGCTTGTATGAGGCTCATGCTGACCGTATAATGACATATTTCATTAAATGCATATTACATCAAGAGTTTTACCATACTGGAAGGAAAGCCGGAATCGGGAGGTTTGGCAAGCAACACGTACAATAAGGAACCCCTGCGAGTTAAATGGCCTAAAAATCGAGCATTTGGGGTTGATATATGATTTTAATTACGATTTTATGTAACTTAATATCAACGATGTTTATTTAAAGTAGTAATTGTGTTCAAGGATGATTATTATCGAAATTGAAAAACCGGATTAACTGATTAAACTGGATCAAACCGGATTGAAAAATGACAAACTACAGTTTTATAATAGGTTTTTTTTGTAAAAAAATCGAACCGTAAAATCCGTTTGGTTTCCCGTTATAATGAAGTAAATTGGTATTTGCCGTATGAAAAAACGTCTGATGGTTGAGTTGGCCTTTGATCTGTGACATGCAAATAACTTTTCTCTAGACCTAGCTGCTATATAAATTCAATCTATAAATGGAAAGATAGTGAACTGTGGTAGAAATCAGGTAGAAATGAGTAGAATGGGTCGAAACCGGGTAGAAATGAGTACAAAATAGTAGAAATGGATTAAAAAGGAACTTGGGATTATTTTACGTAAACATACTAAACATATCAACATTTCACAAATTAAATGTTATCCATTCAAATCCGGGAGGTTGGTCATTAGAGTCAACCACAGAACTCCAATTCTATTCTTGTACGAGACTCATGCTGACCGTATAATGACTTATTTCATGAAATGGATATTCCATCCTGAGTTTTACCATACTGGAAGGAAATCCGTAATCGGGAGGTTTAGCAAGCAACACGTACGATATGGAACCCCTGAGAGGTAAATGCGTTAACGATCGAGCATTTGGGTTTGATAAATAATTTTAATTACGATTTAGGTGATTGAATATCAACGATATTTATTTAAAGTAATTATAGTTTTCAAGGATGATTATGATAGAAATTGAAAAACCGGATTAACTGTTTAAACTGGATCAAACCTGATTGAAAAATGACAAACTACAGTTTTATATTAGGTTTTTTATAGTCAAAAAATCGAACCGTAAAATCCGGTTGGTTTCCGGTTATAATGAAGTAAATTGTAATACCACGTATGAAAAACGTCTGATGGTTGAGCTTAGCCTTTGATCTGCGACATGCAAATAACTTTTCTCTAGACCTAGGTGCTATGGAAATTCAATCTATAAATGGAAAGATAATGAACTGTGGTAGAAATCAAAGTTGAAATGAGTAGAAATGGGTCGAAATCGGGTAGAAATGAATCCAAAATAGTAGAATATGGATTAAAAAGGAACTTGGTATTAGTTTAAGTAAACATACTAGACATATCAACATTTCACAAAATAAATGTTATCCATTCAAATCCGCGAGGTCGGTCATTAGAGCCAACCGCGTAGCTCCGCTTCTACGCTTGTACGAGACTCATGCCGGCCATATAATGACTTATTTCATTAAATGCATATTCCATCCCGAGTTTTACCATACCGGAAGGAAGGACGGAATCGGGAGGTTTGGCAAGCAACACGTACGTTAAGGAACCCCGGCGTGGTAAATGCGCTAAAGATCGAGCATTTGGGTTTGATAAATGATTTTAATTACGAATTTAGGTGATTGAATATCAATGATGTTTATTTAAAGTAATTATAGTGTTCAAGGATGATTATAATAGAAATTGAAAAACCGGATTATCTGTTTAAACTGGATCAAACCGGAATGAAAAATGACAAACTACAATTTTATAATAGGCTTTTTATTGTACAAAAATTGAAACGAAAAATCCGTTTGGTTTCCGGTTATAATGAAGTAAATTGGTATTCCACGTATGAAAAATGTCTGATGTTTGAGCTTAGCCTTTGATCTGCGTCATGCAATTAAATAACTTATCTCTAGACCTAGTTGCTATTGAAATTCAATCTATAAATGGAATGATAGTGAACTTGGTAGAAATCGTGTCGAGTAGAAATGAGTCCAAAATAATAGAATATGGATTAAAAAGGAACTTGTTATAATTTTACATAAACATACTATACATATCAACATTTCACAATATAAATGTTATCCATTCAAATCCTTGAGGTTGGTCATTAGACCCAACTGCAGAGCTCCGCTTCTACGCTTGTATGAGGCTCATGCTGACCGTATAATGACTTATTTCATTAAATGCATATTCCATCGTGAGTTTTACCATACTGGAAGGAAAGCCATAATCGGGAGGTTTGGCAAGCAACACGTACGATAACGAACCCCTGCGAGGTAAATACGCTAACGATCGAACATTTGGGTTTGATAAATGATTTTAATTATGATTTTAAGTGATCGAATATCAATGATGTTTATTTAAAGTAATTATAGTGTTCAAGGATGATTATCATAGAAATTGAAAAACCGGATTAACTGTTTAAACTGGATCAAACCGGATTGAAAAAAATGACCAACTACAGTTTTATAATAGGTTTTTTAGAAAAAAATCAAACCGTAAAATCCGTTTGGTTTCTGGTTATAATGAATTAAATTGGTATTCCCCGTTTGAAAAACGTCTGATGGTTGAGCTTAGCCTTTGATCTGCGATATGAAAGTAACTTTTCTCTAGACGTAGCTGCTATAGAAATTCAATCTATAAATGGAACGAGAGTGAACTCGTGGTAGAAATCGGTAAAATGAGTAGAAATGGGTCGAAATCTGGTAGAAATGAGTCCAAAATAGTAGAATATGGATTAAAAAGGAACTTGGTATAATTTTACGTAAACATACTAGACATATCAACATTTCACAAAATAAATGTTATCCATTCAAATAAGCGAGGTCGGTCATTAGAGCCAACCATGAGCTACTTCTACGCTTGTACGAGGCTCGATGCCGACCGTATAATGACTTATTTCATTAAATGCATATTCCATTATGTGTTTTACCATACTGGAAGGAAAGCCGGAATCGGGAGGTTTGGCAAGCAACACGTACGATAAGGAACCCCGCGAGGTAAATGCGCTAACGATCGAGCATTTGGGGTTGATAAATGATTTTAATTTCGATTTTAAGTGATTGAATATCAATGATGTTTATTTAAAGTAATTATAGTGTTCAAGGATGATTATTATAGAAATTGAAAAACCGGATTAACTGATTAAACTGGATCAAACCGGATTGAAAAATGACAAACTACAGTTTTATAATAGGTTTTTTATTGTAAAAAAATCAAACCGTAAAATCCGTTTGGTTTCCGGTTATAATGAAGTAAATTGGTATTCCCGTATGAAAAACGTCTGATGGTTGAGCTTAGCCTTTGATCTGCGACATGCAAATAACTTTTCTCTAGACCTAGCCGCTTATAGAAATTCAATCTATAAATGGAATGATAGTAAACTGTTGTAGAAATCAGGTAGAAAATGAGTAGAAATGGGTCGAAATCGGGTAGAAATGAGTCCAAAATAGTAGAATATGGATTAAAAAGGGACTTGGTATAATTTTACGTAAACATCGGTCATTACATATCAACATTTCACAAAATAAATGTTATCCATTCAAATAGCGAGGTCGGTCATTAGAGCCTCGAGCTCGCTTCTACGCTTGTACGAGGCTCATGACCGACCATATAATGAGTTATTTCATTAAATGCATATTCCATCATGAGTTTTACCATACCGGAAGAAAAGCCGGAATCGGGAGGTTTGGCAAGCAACACGTACGATAAGGAACCCCTGCGAGGTAAACGCGCTAACGATCGAGCATTTGGGGTTGATGAATGATTTTAATTACGATTTTGAGTGATTGAATATCAATGATGTTTATTTAAAGTAATTATAGTGTTCAAGGATGATTATTATAGAAATTGAAAAACCGGTTTAATTGATTAAACTGGATCAAACCGGATTGAAAAATGATAAACTACAGATTTATAATAGGTTTTTTATTGTTAAAAATCGAATCGTAAAATCGAACCGTAAAATCCTTTTGATTTCCGGTTATAATGAAGTAAATTGGTATTCCCGATATGAAAAAGTCCGATGGTTGAGCTTAGCTTTTGATCCGCGACATGCAAATAACTTTTCTCTTGACCTAGTTTGCTATGAAAATTCAATCTATAAATGGAATGATAATGAACTCGTGGTAGAAATCGGTAGAAATGAGTAGAAATGGGTCGAAATCGGGTAGAAATGAGTCCAAAATAGTAGAATATGGATTAAAAAAAGAACTTGGTATAATTTTACGTAAACATGCTAGACATATCAACATTTCACAAAATAAATGTTATCCATTCAAATCAGCGAGGTCAGTCATTAAAGCACACTGCAGAGCTCCGCTTTTCATGCTTGTATGAGGCTCATGTTGACCGTATAATGACTTATTTCATTAAATGCATATTCCATCATGAGTTTTACCATACTGGAAGGAAAGCCGGAATCGGGAGGTTTGGCATGCAACACGTACGATAAGGAACCCCTGCGAGGTAAATGCGCTAACGATTGAGCATTTGGGGTTGATAAATGATTTTAATTACGATTTTATGTGATTGAATATCAATGATGTTTATTTAAAGTAATTATAGCGTTCAAGGATGATTATTATAGAAATTTAAAAAACCGGATTAACTGATTAAACTGGAACAAACCGGATTGAAATATGACAAACTACAGTTTTATAATAGGTTTGTTTTGGTAAAAAAATAGAACCGTAAAATCCGTTTGGTTTCCGGTTATAATGAAGTAAATTGGTGTTCCCTGTATGAAAATTGTCTCATGGTTGAGCTTAGCCTTTGATCCGCGACATGCAAATAACTTTTCTCTAGACCTAGCTGCTATAGAAATTCAATCTATAAATGGAATGATAGTGAACTGTGGTAGAAATCATGTAGAAATGAGTAGAAATGGGTCGAAATCGGGTAGAAATGAGTCCAATATAGTAGAAAATGGATTAAAAAGGAACTTGGTATAATTTTACGTAAACATACTAGACATATCAACATTTCACAAAATAAATGTTATCCATTCAAATCCGCGAGGTCGTTCATTAGAGCCAACCGCAGAGCTCCGCTTCTACGCTTGTATTAGGCTCATGCTGACCGTATAATGAATATTTCATTAAATGCATATTCCATCATGAGTTTTACCATACTGGAAGGAAAGCCGGAATCGGGAGGTTTGGAAAGCAACACGTACGATAAGGGACCCTGTGAGGTAAATGCGCTAACGATCGAGCATTTGGGGTTGATAAATGATTTTAATTACGATTTTAAGTGATTGAATATCAATGATGTTTATTTAAAGTAATTATAGTGTTCAAGGATGATTATTATAGAAATTGAAAAACCGGATTAACTGATTAAACTGGATCAAACCGGATTGAAAAATGACAAACTACAGTTTTATAATAGGTTTTTTATTGTAAAAAAATCGAACCGTAAAATCCGTTTGGTTTCCGGTTATAATGAAGTAAATTGGTATTCCCCGTATGAAAAACGTCTGATGGTTGAGCTTATCCTTTGATTACGACATGCAAATAACTTTTCTCTAGACCTAGCTACGCGCGGAAATTCAATCTATAAATGGAATGATAGTGAACTCGTGGTAGAAATCGGTAGAAATGAGTAGAAATGGGTCGAAATCGGGTAGAAATGAGTCCAAAATAGTAGAATATGGATTAAAAAGGAACTTGGTATTATTTTACCTAAACATACTACACATATCAACATTTTACAAAATAAATGTTATCCATTCAAATCCGTGAGGTCGGTCATTAGAGCCAAACACAGAGCTCCGCTTCTACGCTTGTATTAGGCTCATGCCGACCGTATAATGACTTATTTCATTAAATGCATATTCCATCATGAGTTTTACCATACTGGAAGGAAAGCCGGAATCGGGAGGTTTGGCAAGCAACACGTACGATAAGGAACCCCTGCGAGGTAAATGCGCTAACGATCGAGCATTTGGGGTTGATAAATGATTTTAATTACGATTTTAAGTGATTGAATATCAATGATGTTTATTTAAAGTAATTATAGTGTTCAAGGATGATTATTACAGAAATTGAAAAACCGGATTAACTGATTAAACTGGATCAAACCGGATTGAAAAATGACAAACTATAGTTTTATAATAGGTTTTTTATTGTAAAAAATCGAACCGTAAAATCCGTTTGGTTTCCGGTTATAATGAAGTAAATTGGTATTCCCCGTATGAAAAACGTCTGATGGTTGAGCATAGCCTTTGATCTGCGACATGCAAATAACTTTTCTCTACACCTACCTGCTATAAAAATTCAATCTATAAATGGAATGTTAGTGAACTGTGGTAGAAATTAGAAAGAAATGAGTAGAAATGGGTCGAAATCGGATAGAAATGAGTCAAAAATAGTAGAATATGGATTAAAATGGACTTGGTATAATTTTATGTAAAATACTAGACATATCATCATTTCATAAAATAAAGGTTATCCATACAAATCAGCGAGGTCGGTAATTAGAGCAAACTACAGAGATCCGCTTATATGCTTGTATAAGGCTCATGCTGATCGTATAATGACTTATTTCATTAAATGCATATTCCATCATGAGTTTTACCATACTGGAAGGAAAGTGCCGGAATCGGGAGGTTTGGCAAGCAACACGTACGATAAGGAACCATGTGAGGTAAATGCGCAAACGATCGAGCATTTGGGGTTGATAAATGATTTTAATTACGATTTTAAGTGATTGAATATCAATGATGTTTATTTAAAGTAATTATAGTGTTCAAGGATGATTATTATAGAAATTGAAAAACCGGATTAACTGATTAAACTGGATCAATCCGGATTGAAAAATGACAAACTACTGTTTTATAATAGGTTTTTTATTGTAAAAAAATCGAACCGTAAAATCCGTTTGGTTTCCGGATATAATGAAGTAAATTGGCATTCCATGTACGAAAAACGTCTGATGGTTGAGCTTTGCCTTTGATATGCGACATGCAAATAACTTTACTCTTGACCTAGCTGCTATGAAAATTCAATCTATAAATGGAATGATAATGAACTGTGGTAGAAATCAGGTAGGAATGAGTAGAAATGGGTCGAAATCGGGTAAAAATGAGTCCAAAATAGTAGAATATGGATTAAAAAGGAACTTGGTAGAATTTTACGTAAACATACTAGACATATCAACATTTCACAAAATAAATGTTATCTCTTCAAATCCGCGAGGTCGGTCATTAGCGCCAACCGTAGAGCTCCGCTTCTACGCTTGTATTCGGATCATGCTGACCGTATAATGATTATTTCATTAAATGCATATTCCATCATGAGTTTTACCATACTGGAAGGAAAGCCGGAATCGGGATGTTTGGAAAGCAACACGTACGATAAGGAACCCCTGCGAAGTAAATGCGCTAACGATCGAGCATTTGGGGTTGATAAATGATTTTAATTACGATTTATATGATTGAATATCAATGATGTTTATTTAAAGTATTTATAGTGTTCAAGGATGATTATTATAGAAATTGAAAAACCGGATTAACCGATTAAACCGGATCAAACCGGATTGAAAAATGACAAACTACGTTTTATAATAGGTTTTTTATTGTAAAAAAATCGAACCGTAAAATCCGTTTCGTTTCCGGTTATAATGAAGTAAATTGGTATTCCCGTATGAAAAACGTCGATGGTTGAGCTTACCTTTGATCTCGCGACATGCAAATAACTTTTCTCTTGACCAAGTCGCTATGAAATTCAATCTATAAATGGAATGATAAGTGAACTCGTGGTAGAAATCGGGTAGAAATGAGTAGAAATGGGTCGAAATCGGGTAGAAATGAGTCCAAAATAAGTAGAATATGGATTAAAAAGGAACTTGGTATAATTTTACGTAAACATACTAGACATATCAACATTTCACAAAATAAATGTTATCCATTCAAATCAACGAGGTCGGTCATTAGAGCCAACTGCAGAGCTCCGTTTTTCACGCTTGTATGAGGCTCATGTTGACCGTATAATGACTTATTTCATTAAATGCATATTCCATCATGAGTTTTACCATACTGGAAGGAAAGCCGGAATCGGGAGGTTTGGCAAGCAACACGTAAGATAAGGAACCCCTGCGAGGTAAATGTGCTAACGATCGAGCATTTGGGGTTGATAAATGATTTTAATTACGATTTTATGTGATTGAATATCAATGATGTTTATTTAAAGTAATTATAGTGTTCAAGGATGATTATTATAGAAATTGAAAAACCGGATTAACTAATTAAACTGGAACAAACCGGATTGAAAAATGACAAACTACAGTTTTATAATAGGTTTGATTTTGTTAAAAAATAGAACCGTAAAATCCGTTTGGTTTCCGGTTATAATGAAGTAAACTGGTGTTCCCTGTATGAAAAACGTCTGATGGTTGAGCTTAGACTTTGATTCGCGACATGTAAATAACTTTTCTCTAGACCTAGCCGCTATAGAAATTCAATCCATAAATGGAATGATAGTGAACTGTGGTAGAAATCAGGTAGAAATGAGTAGAAATGGGTCGAAATTGGGTAGAAATGAGTCCAAAATAGTAGAATATGGATTAAAAAGGAACTTGGTATAATTTTACGTAAACATACTAGACATATCAAAATTTCTTAAAATAAATGTTATCCATTCAAATCCGCGAGGTCGGTCATTAGAGCCAAGCGCAGAGCTCCGCTTTTACGCTTGTATTAGGCTCATGCTGACCGTATAATGAATATTTCATTAAATGCATATTCCATCATTAGTTTTACCATTCTGGAAGGAAAGCCGGAATCGGGATGTTTGGAAAGCAACATGTACGATAAGGAACCCCTGCGAAGTAAATGCGAAAACGATCGAGCATTTGGGGTTGATAAATGATTTTAATTACGATTTTAAGTGATTGAATATCAATGATGTTTATTTAAATAATTATAGTGTTCAAAGATGATTATTATAGAAATTTAAAAACCGGATTAAGCGATTAAACCGGATCAAACCGGATTGAAAAATGACAAACTACAAGTTTTATAATAGGTTTTTTATTGTAAAAATATCGAACCGTAAAATCCGTTTGGTTTCCGGTTATAATGAACTAAATTGGTATTCCACGTATGAAAACGTCGATGGTTGAGCTTATCCTTTGATCCGCGACATGCAAATAACATTTCTCTAGACCTAGCTCGCGGAAATTCAATCTATAAATGGAATGATAATAAACCGTGGTAGAAATCGATTGAAATGTGGAGAAATGGGTCGAAATCGGGTAGAAATGAGTCCAAAATAGTAGAATATGGATTAAAAAGGAACTTGGTATAATTTTACCTAAACATACTAGACATATCAACATTTCACAAAAATAAATGTTATCCATTCAAATCCGTGAGGTCGGTCATTAGAGCCAACCGCAGAGCTCCGCTTCTACGCTTGTATTAGGCTCATGCTGACCGTATAATGAATATTTCATTAAATGCATATTCCATCATGAGTTTTACCATACTGGAAGGAAAGCCGGAATCGGGATGTTTGGCAAGCAACACGTACGATAAGGAACCCTGCGAGGTAAATGCGCTAACGATCGAGCATTTGGGGTTGATAAATGAGTTTAATTACGATTTTAAGTGATTGAATATCAATGATGTTTATTTAAAGTAATTATAGTGTTCAAGGATGATTATTATAGAAATTGAAAAACCGGATTAACTGATTAAGTTGGATCAAACCGGATTGAAAAATAACAAACTACAGTTTTATAATAGGATTTTTATTGTAAAAAAATCGAACCGTAAAATCCGTTTGGTTTCCGGTTATAATGAAGTAAATTGGTATTCCCGTATGAAAATCGTCTGATGGTTGAGCTTATCCTTTGATCTACGACATGCAAAAAACATTTCTCTAAACCTAGCTACTGCGGAAATTCAATCTATAAATGGAATGATAATAAACTGTGGTAGAAATCAGGTAGAAATTAGTAGAAATGGGTCGAAATCGGGTAGAATTGAGTCCAAAATAATAGAATATGGATTAAAAATGAACTTGGTATTATTTTACGTAAACATATTAGACATATCAACATTTCACAAAATAAATGTTATCCATTCAAATCCGCGAGATCAGTCATTAGAGCAAACTGCAGAGCCCCGCTTCTACGTTTATAATAGGCTCATGCTGACCGTATAATGACTTATTTCATTAAATGCATATTCCATCATGAGTTTTACCATATTGGAAGGAAAGCCGGAATCGGGAGGTTTGGCAAGCAACACGTATGATAAGGAACCCCTGCGAGGTAAATGCGCTAACGATCGAGCATTTGGGGTTGATAAATGATTTTAATTACGATTTTAAGTGATTGAATATCAATGATGTTTATTTAAAGTAATTAAAGTGTTCAAGGATTGATTATTATAGAAATTGAAAATTGGATTAACTGATTAAACTGGATCAAACCGGATTGAAAAATGACAAACTACAGTTTTATAATAGGTTTTTTATTGTAAAAAAATCGAACCGTAAAATCCATTTCGATTCCTGATATAATGAAGTAAATTGGTATTCCACGTAAGAAAAACGTCAGATGGTTGAGCTTAACCTTTGATCTGCGACATGCAAATAACTTTTCTCTTGACCAAGCTGCTATGATAATTCAATCTATAAATGGAATGATAATGAACTGTGGTAGAAATCAGGTAGGAATGAGTAGAAATTGGTCGAAATCGGGTAACAATGAGTCCAAAATAGTAGAATATGGATTAAAAAGGAACTTGGTATTATTTTACGTAAACATACTAGACATATCAACAATTCACAAAATAAATGTTATCCATTCAAATCAACGAGGTCGGTCATTAGAGCCAACTGCAGTGCTTCGTTTTTCACGCTTGTATGAGGCTCATGCTGACCGTATAATGACTTATTTCATTAAATGCATATTCCATCATGAGTTTTACCATACTGGAAGGAAAGCCGGAATCGTGAGGTTTGGCAAGCAACACGTAAAATAAGGAACCCCTGCGAGGTAAATGCGCTAACGATTGAGCATTTTGGGTTGATAAATGGTTTTAATTACGATTTTATGTGATTGAATATCAATGATATTTATTTAAATAATTATAGTGTCAAAGATGATAATTATAGAAATTTAAAATCCGGATTAACTGTTTAAACTGGATCAAACCGGATTGAAAAATGACAAACTACAGTTTTATAAAAGGTTTTTTATTGTAAAAATATCGAACCGTAAAATCCGTTTGGTTTCCGGTTATAATGAAGTAAATTGGTATTCCACGTATGAAAATCGTCTGATGGTTGAGCTTATCCTTTGATCTGCGACATGCCAAAAACGTTTCTCTAGACCTAGCTACTGCGGAAATTCAATCTATAAATGGAATGATAATAAACTGTGGTAGAAATCTGGTAGAAATGTGGAGAAATGGGTCGAAATCGGGTAGAATTGAGTCCAAAATAGTAGAATATGGATTAAAAAGGAACTTGGTTTTATTTTACGTAAACATACTAGACATATCAACATTTCACAAAAAACTTGTTTTCCAATCAAATCTGCGAGGTCAGTCATTAGAGCCAACTGCAGAGCCCCGCTTCTACACTTATAATAGGCTCATGCTGACCGTGTAATGACTAATTTCATTAAATGCATATTCCATCATTAGTTTTACCATACTGGAAAGAAAGCCGGAATCGGGAGGTTTGGCAAACAACACGTACGGTAAGGAACCCCTGCGAAGTAAATACCCTAACGATCAAGCATTTGGGGTTGATAAATGATTTTAATTACGATTTTAAGTGATTGAATAACAACGATGTTTATTTAAAGTAATTATAGTGTTCACGGATGATTATTATAGAAATTGAAAAACCGGATTAACTAATTAAACTGGATCAAACCAGATTGAAAAATGACAAACTACAGTTTCATAATAGGTTTTTTATTGTAAAAAAATCGAACCGTAAAATCCGTTTGGTTTCCGGTTATAATGAAGTAAATTGGTATTCCACGTATGAAAATCGTCTGATGGTTGAGCTTATCCTTTGATCTACGACATGCAAAAAACTTTTCTCTAGACCTAGCTACTGCGGAAATTCAATCTATAAATGGAATGATAATAAACTGTGGTAGAAATCAGGTAGAAATGAGTAGAAATGGGTCGAAATCGGGTAGAATTGAGTCCAAAATAGTAGAATATGGATTAAAAAGGAACTTGGTATTATTTTACGTAAACATATTAGACATATTAACATTTCACAAAATAAATGTTATCCATTCAAATCACGAGATCAGTCATTAGAGCCAACTGCAAAGCCCCGCTTCTATGCTTATAATAGGCTCATGCTGACCGTGTAATGACTAATTTCATTAAATGCATATTCCATCATGAGTTTTACCATACTGAAAGAAATCCGGAATCAGGAGGTTTTTCAAGTAACACGTACGATAAGGAACCCCTGCGAGGTAAATACCCTAACGATCGAGCATTTGGGGTTGATAAATGATTTTAATTACGATTTTAAGTGATTGAATATCAACGATATTTATTTAAAGTAATTATAGTTTTCATGGATGATTATTATAGAAATTGAATAATCGGATTTAATAATTAAACTGGATCAATCCAGATTGAAAAATGACAAACTACTGTTTTATAATTGGTTTTTTATTAGAAAAAAATTGTACCGTAAATCCGTTTGGTTTTACGGTTATAATGAAGTAAATTGGTATTCCCAGTATGAAAAATGTCTGATGGTTGAGCTTAGACTTTGATCTGCGACATGAAAATAAATTTTCTCTAGACCTAGCTGCTATAGAAATTCAATCTATAAATGGAATGATAGTGAACTGTGGTAGAAATCAGGTAGAAATGAGCAGAAATGGGTCGAAATCGGGTAGAAATGAGTCCAAAATAGTAGAATACGGATTAAAAATGAACTTGGTATAATTTTACGTAAACATACTAGACATATCAATATCTCACAAAATAAATGTTATCCATTCAAATCAGCGAGGTCGGTCATTAGAGCCAACTGCAGAGCTCCGCATCTACGCTTGTATGAGGCTCATGCTGACCATATATTTACGTACTTCATTAAATGCATATTCCATCATGAGTTTTACCATACTGGAAGGAAAGCCAGAATTGGGAGGTTTGGCAATCAACATGTATGATAAGGAACCCTGCGAGGTAAATGCGCTAACGATCGAGCATTTGGGGTTGATAAATGGTTTTAATTACGATTTTATGTGATTGAATATCAATGATGTTTATTTAAAGTAATTATAGTGCTCGAGGATGATTATTATAGAAATTGAAAAACCGGATTAACTGTTTAAACTAGATCAAACCGGATTGAAAAATGACAAACTACAGTTTTATAATAGGTTTTTTATTGTAAAAAAATCAAACTGTAAAATCCATTTCGTTTCCGGATATAATGAAGTAAATTGGTATTCCACGTATAAAACCGTCTGATGGTTGAGCTTAACCTTTAATCTGCGACATGCAAATAACTTTTCTCTTGACCTAGCTGCTATGAAAACTCAATGTATAAATGGAATCATAATGAACTGTGGTAGAAATCAGGTAGGAATGAGTAGAAATGGGTCGAAATCGGGTAAAAATGAGTCGAAAATAGTAGAATATGGATTAAAAAGGAATTTGGGATTATTTTACGTAAACATACTAGACATATCAACAATTCACAAAATAAATGTTATCCATTCAAATCAACGAGGTCGGTCATTAGAGCCAACTGCAGAGCTCCGCTTTTCATGCTTGTATGAGGCTCATGCTGACCGTATAATGACTTATTTCATTAAATGCTTATTCCATCATGAGTTTTACCATACTGGAAGGAAAGCCGGAATCGGGAGGTTTGGCAAGCAACACGCAAAATAAGGAACCCCTGCGAGGTAAATGCGCTAAAGATTGAGCATTTGGGGTTGATAAATGAATTTAATTACGATTTTATGTGATTGAATATCAATGATGTTTATTTAAAGTAATTATAGTGTTCAAGGACGATTATTATAGAAATTGAAAAACCGGATTAACTAATTAAACTAGAACAAACCAGATTGAAAAATGACAAACTACAGTTTTATAATAGGTTTTTTTTGTAAAAAAATAGAACCGTAAAATCCATTTGGTTTACGGTTATAATGAAGTAAATTGGTGTTCCCTGTATGAAAAACGTCTGATGGTTGAGCTTAGCCTTTGATCTGCGACATGTAAATAACTTTTCTCTAAACCTAGCTGCTATAGAAATTCAATCCATAAATGGAATGATAGTGAACTGTGGTTGGACCGAACCCTCTAACGTGTATCAACGATCCTCATGGGTTGAAATCCTTGCCTCAGCAACAAAATCATCACTCAATAATCCACTGGCACCATCAAGTCAAAATCCACGCTCCCAACCGTGATATTTGTGCTGCAAAATAGACACAAAGATACCACGCGTAAATCCGATAACAAAATTGGCTAATAACTAATTGAAATAAAGTAAAAGTATGGTTTTTCTGAAAGTTCCTATGTACACAAATAGTTCAAGTTATCATAAAATTTGCTCAAGTTGATATCAAAATATCACTAATTGCATGAGAAAAAGGGGTGAATCATCGGAAATTGTATCATTAGGTTGACTTAATCGACCACTCATGTGTGGGTGATACGGTGTACCAATCTTGTGCTCCACACCATACTTTTCAAGTAGTTTGGTGAATGGTTGGTTACAAAAATAGGATCCTCTATCACTAATGATGGCCCGAGGAGTGCTAAATCACGTAAAGATGTTCTTTTTAAGGAACTTCATCACTACTCTGGCATCATTAGTGGGAAGAGCTTGGGCTTTAACCCATTTAGATACATAATCGACCATTACCAAAATAAACTTATTGCCAAACGATGGTGGAAATGGGCCCATAAAATCTATGCCCCATACATCAAACAACTCACACTCTAAAATAGGGTGGAGAGGCATTTCATGTTTCTTGGAGACATTTCCCCATTTCTGGCATGACTCACAAGATCTAGCATAATGATGTGCATCTCTGTATAACGTTGGCCAATAAAAACCACATTATAAAACTTTATAAGCGGTTTTCCATCCGCCGTGTGGCCTCCAACTTCACGTCCATGGCAAAAGGATTGTAGACTTGAAATTTCATTATTAGGAATGCATCTCTTAATGATGCCATCCGAACACCTCCGAAAAAGGTTCGGTTTCTCCCAATAATAGAATTTCAAATCGTGGAAAATTTTCTTTTTCTTTTTCCATGTCCAATGTGATGGAATGTAACCGTGTGTGAAATAATTAACAATGTTACCAAACCATGGTGAGGTCTCCTTTTGCATAGGATTGTTTCCAATGAGTTACATATATGGTGGAGCATCAACTACCATAAGTTGTTCATGCTCTTCTACATTCCGCATGGATGCTTCTATAGTCTTTATTCTCGTATCAAGACCACTCATCATAGTCTTCAAAGTGCTAAGGTCTTTAGTAACCGTACTCATTGAAGTCATCATGGATTCCATGTTCTTAGCTTGAGTAGATACAACACCCATGAGATTATCCATCAATGCTCCTCACTTATCAACATTCTCACTTGATTGAGTTGGATTTTGAGTGATGGGAATGCTTTGTGTGGTGTGTTGTCGGTAAGAGTGAGTTGGTGGTTGTTGTGGATAGGTGGAGGAATTTCCTTGAAAATTTCGGGTTTGGGAATTTGGGTTATATGAAGTTCTTTGTTGTAAAGGGAATGGGGGTTGGTTTTGTTTGGTTGCATTATCGGACCAACGAGAGTTAGGATGATATCTTCTTATGGCATCAAAGGAATTTGAATAAGCATTGTTTAAATTCCGATGTTGTTGCATGAAGCTAACCTCTTCGTTCGTGTCTTCCCTAGACTCATCCATTACATAGGGTGTATCATCATCATACCTCATTTCCTCAATTGGGCAATCGCCTTGTGCATAGTTATCTGAATTCTTGCTAGCTTGCATTCCATCAAATTTCTTGTTGAGAGAGGCCAATTGTGCTAACACTTCCGATTGGGATGTAGCTTCTCCTGCAAAAGCCACTTTCCTATGCTCAATCTGGTTTCCCACATTCTATTGTTTTTCGAGATTCTTTCAATAGCATCATACACCTCTTGTGCATCACACATCATCAAACATCTGCCACATGCATGATCAACATCCGCACGAGACACTTGTCTCAAGTGTCTACAAAAGAGTTTGGATTTGCATTTCAAGAGTACAGTATAGCCTGCTAGATATACAGAAACCCGAATCCGGATCCGATCCATAATTGGTTCATCAGATCTGATTCACAACACTGATCGAGACGCTAGATCATGCACAACGGAAGCTACGAATAAATTCGCATGCGATTTTACCACGATATGATTCACATGATTAATTAATACAACTACAAGAAGGTAGAAGATTTACCCAACCGGAGAGAAGCTGTGATCTTTCGAGTTGTATCTCCAAGCGACGACTGGTGGACGTCGATCCTCGTAGTGAAACCTCCTCGAATATGCTCAAGAAAAATTCCAAGTTTTTCTTCTCCCAATGACTAGAACGAGAAACTAATTTTTCTCTTCTTTTTATTATAATGTGGCACCAATAATTATGATCTATTGTGTTGAGAGGAACTCTCTTTATATAGGAAAATAACTAGTAAAAAGAGAGTTATCATTTTCACAATACAATTACCTATTTCCATAAGGAAAAGATATTTGCCATAAAATAAGAAATAATCTCCATAAATGAGATAATGATTAAAAAATCAATCTCTTATTTTTCCATTAATTATCTAACAATTAATTAATTAATTAATTACACATGTGACATAATCTAGGAAAATTTATTTTCCTAATTTTCTCACAAGTGTGGCGCCATTTTTGCCATTTATTTTAATAGAAAATGTCTTTTCTATTTTACATATTATTTACCAAATAAA
The DNA here is from genome assembly GCA_036785695.1 of Gentiana straminea. Classification (NCBI taxonomy): domain Eukaryota; kingdom Viridiplantae; phylum Streptophyta; class Magnoliopsida; order Gentianales; family Gentianaceae; genus Gentiana; species Gentiana straminea. Next base: position 388,433 of record JAVUPR010000365.1, read on the forward strand.
TAATATTGCATACTCATTAAATAGACCAACTATTTAATTTGTTCTCGAGGTTCTACAAAATGAGAAAACACTCACGTGTTAGGAGCCAACTCGGGGACCATGGACCTATAACCAGTAGCTACAATAAATTGAATAAAATATTCATCGAACAGAATATTTCTACTCAACTTATTAATTCTGGAATTACGCCACCATAAATCCGAAACTGAACTCTATCGATTATACATGTAACTTATTCTCGAAAGTCGAGTCAATAAGTGTCTATTGATATAATCATTACATACGTACTAACCCTCCATAGACTATCCGTATTGAAGCGGGATTATTTCCGTAAACCTTCTTAAATACATCTTATCCTTATTTACCATTAACCCACTAGTGATCAATTAGTTCATAACCAATATGAACTCCGTGGATCGATCGGTTTCTAGGATTAACAAATAAGGGGATTGTCTTTCTACTTCCCACAGGAAGGAATAGATTCCATATATGTAAGACACACACTTCTCACTCATTCCAGAATAGTGCCAACATGAAAGTGATTCGGACCGCGCCTCTTAGCAATCCTTAACGAACACATCAAACCCTATTGAAACAAGTAGGAGTATGTAATCCTTCAGGATTAAGGTTAATCCATATATGACCATCTTGTGATTTAATAAGATTTCTCAATCACGGAATTATATGAGAAATGCAGATTAAATCGGTCCAGTCCTATATGACTACATCATATATAAATGCCCCACTTAGATAACCAATATCGACGGTCCGGATAAGACGGTCACACCTTAAAGTGTTCTGGGCGCATTAGTGGCGGTTTAATCAATATACCACATACTTTGATTAAGTTCACCATGGACTAATAGTTCAAGTGTATCACCATAAACTTAATCCTCTCGTGTGACACACACGAAGTTATATGGCTACATATGATACGACTTGGGTTTTCTGCAGTGTATTACTCACAAGCACAATGCAAGTAATAAGATGAGAATAAATCTGTCATCTATTAATTATAAAAACAATTACATAAATTGTCTTTCGGGCGCTACTTCCAACAATTTCCCACTTGCCCGTATAGACAAGAAACAATTGTATTTCGGGCACTACATCCAACAATCTCCCACTTGCCTGTAAAGACAAGCAACAATTGTTTTTAGAGCACCACAGCACCACACCCTTATTCTATCTATCCCCAACATTCTCCCCTTGCTCTAAAGCAGATGAGACATATCTCCCAATCTCATACCTGCCAAGCGCTTATCAGTGACATTAGATGCCATGCGTCTTGGTAAACTGATCATCTAGGTCGTCGAATTGAGGCGATCTTTAGGATCAAAACATCGCCTCTCTGCACGGTTTGTCTGATCAGGTGGTACTCTCTCAATATACTTTTGACCTCTTGTGATTGTGAAGATCCTTTGCATAAGCTACCTCTCTACTGTTTTCACAGTGAAGTGATATCGACTTACCCAGAAGTGGAATTACTCCCAGATCAGCAATGAACCTTTCAAGCTATACTGCCTCTCTAGCTGCTAAACCTATTATAAAATTGTAGTTTGTTATTTTTAAATCCGGTTTGATCCAGTTTAATCAGTTAATCAGGTTTTTCAATTTCTATAATAATCATCCTTGAACACTATAATTACTTTAAATAAACATCATTGATATTCAATCACTTAAAATAGTAATTAAAATCATTTATCAACCACAAATGCTCGATCGTTAGCGCATTTGCCTCGAAGGAGTTCCTTACCGTACGTGTTGCTTGCCAAACCTCCCAATTCCGGCATTCCTTCAATTATGGCAAAACCCATGATGGAATATGCATTTAATGAAATAAGTCATTATTCGGTCAGCATGAGCCTCATACAAGCATAGAAGCGGAGCTCTACTGTTGGTTCTAATGACCGACCTCGCTGATTATAAGGGACAATATTTATTTTTTGAAATGTTGATATGTCTAGTATGTTTACGTAAAATTACACCAAGTTCCTTTTTAATTCATATTCCACTATTTTGGAGTCATTTCTACCCGATTTCGACACATTTCTACTCAATTCTATTTGATTTCTACCATAGTTCAATATCATTCCATTCATAGATTGAATTTCTATAGTGGCTAGGTCTAGAGAAAAGTTATTTGCATGTAAGCTCAACCATCAGAAGTTTTTCATACGGCGAATACAAATTTACATCGTTGTAACCGGAAGCCAAACGGATTTTATGGTTTTATTTTTTTACAATAAAAAACCTATTATAAAACAGTAGTTTGTCATTTTTCAATCTGGTTTGATCCAGTTTAATCAGTTAATCCGGTTTTTCAATTTCTATAATAATCATCCTTGAACACTATAATTACTTTAAATAAACATCATTGATATTTAATCACTTAAAATCGTAATTAAAATCATTTATCAACCCAGATGCTTGATCGTTAGCGCATTTACCTCGCAGGGGTTCCTTATCGTCCGTGTTGCTTGCCAAACCTCCCGATTCCGGCATTCTTTCCAGTATGATAAAACTCATGATGGAATATGCATTTAATGAAATTCATTATATGGTCAACATGAGCATCATACAAGCATAGAAGCGGAGCTCTGCAGTCGGCTCTAATGACCGACCTCACTGATTTGAATGGATAACATTTATTTTGTGAAATGTTGATATGTCTAGTATGTTTACGTAAAATCATACCATGTTCATTTTTATTTTATATTCTACTATTTTGGTGTAATTTCTACCCGATTTTGACCCATTTCTACCTGATTTCTACCACAATTCACTATCATTCCATTTATAGATTGAATTTCTATAGCAGCTAGGTCTAGAGAAAAGTTATATGCATGTCGCAGATCAAAGGCTAAGCTCAACCATCAGATGTTTTTCATACGGGGAATACCAATTTACTTCATTACAACCGGAAACCAAACGGATTTACAGTTTGATTTTTTTACAATAAAAAACCTATTATAAAACTGTAGTTTGTCATTTTTCTATCCGGTTTGATCCAGTTTAATCTGTTAATCAGGTTTTTTATTTTCTATAATAATCATCCTTGAACACTATAATTACTTTAAATAAACATCATTGATATTCAATCACTTAAAATTGTAATTCAAATCATTTATCAACCCTAAATGCTCGATCGTTAGCTCATTTACCCCGCAGGGTTTCCTTATCGTGCGTGTTGCTTGCCAAACCTCCCGACTCCGGCATTCCTTTCAGTATGGTAAAACTCATGATGGAATATGCATTTAATAAAAATAAGTCATTATTCGGTCAACATGAGCCTCATACAAGCGTAGAAGCGGAGCTCTGCTGTTGGCTCTAATGACCTTCATTGTAACCGGAAACCAAACGGATTTACTGTTCGATTTTCTTACAATAAAAAACCTATTCTAAAGTGTAGTTTGTCATTTTTCAATCTGGTTTGATCCAGTTTAATCAGTTAATACGGTTTTTCAATTTCTATAATAATCATCCTTGAACACTATAATTACTTTAAATAAACATCATTGATATTCAATCACATAAAATCATAATTGAAATCATTTAACAACCCGAAATTCTCGATCGTTAGCGCATTTTCCTCGCAAGGGTTCCTTATCATACGTGTTGCTTGCCAAACCTCCCGATTCCGGCTATCTTTCCAGTATGATAAAACTCATGATGGAATATGCATATAATGAAATTCATTATACGGTCAGCATGAGCCTCATACAAGCGTAGAAGCGGAGCTCAGCAGTTGGCTCTAATGACCGACCTCGCTGATTTGAATGGATAACATTTATTTAGTGAAATGTTGATATGTCTAGTATGTTTACGTACAATCATACCAATTTCCTTTTTAATCCATATTCTACTATTTTGGAGTAATTTCTACCCAATTTCGACCCATTTCTACTAGATTTCTACCACAGTTCACTAACATTCCACTTATAGATTGAATTTTTATCGCAACTAGGTCTAGAGAAAAGTTATATGCATGTCGCAAATCAAAGGCTATGCTCAACCATCAGATGTTTTTCATAAGGGAATACCAATTTATTTCATTATAACCGGAAACCAAACGGATTTACAGTTTGATTTTTTTACAATAAAAAACCTATTATAAAACTATACTTTGTCATTTTTCAATCCGGTTTGATACAGTTTAATCAGTTAATCAGGTTTTTCAATTTCTATGAGAATCATCCTTGAACACTATAATTACTTTAAATATACATCATTGATATTCAATCACTTAAAATTGTAATTCAAATCATTTATCAACCCTAAATGCTCGATCGTTAGCGCATTTACCCCGTAGGGGTTCCTTACCGTACGTTGTCACGGATTTTATCAATGGAAAACAACAAGTAATAAATTTATAATCCGATATACCTCAAGTGCAAGGATCGTAGTAAAGAGGTTGATACCGGAGTCGATCTCAGGGAATCGAGGTTGTTTAATCGAGTCTATTACTTCTTCTACTTTGCTATTACTAAAACAAAACTAAGAACAATAAAATAAACTGGACAGAGGATTGTCGGTTCAAAGCCGGGAAGGATAATTGCGAACCAATTTAAACTAAACTAAACCTAATATGCAATAAAAGACTAACTAAGCTAAACACTTCGAATTCAAGGGGTTTTTAATCAATAAAGTTACGAACGAACAAGCAATTGATCCACCTATCCTACAACATTCAATTTCAATTCAGATTATCTCGTGATCTTTAACCAAGTTGTGATTCACCTAACCAAGGCATGAACTCCTAATTTCTTGGAAAAGTTCGTTTCTTAATCTCCTATCTCTCGAGTAAAGATTATTATTTTCGAAGCGAAGGCGTAAGATTTCTCAATCTAGTAATCTAGAGATTCAACCTAATTAACTCTCGTTATTTTATAGGTTAAAAATCTAATCTTTATTATATTGATCTAGGGTTTAACAAGATTTTCATCAATGTAAACATCACACATGCAAGCATCTTTCGATAAAATTGCAATAAACAATGATAAACGGTAATAAAGATACAACTTGAATAAAATACTCACAAGATAATCCTGAAATGAAATCGAAGTGTTGGTAGAACGGCTTCACAACGCTTGTTCTAGAGGGATTTAGCCTCTAGACATGATAAGGAACCAAGAAAGTGCTTGATTCGAAAACATGGAATAAAAAGATGATAAAATTGTATGTAAACTAAGAAAAACGCAGCCGAGCCGCCCCTAGGGTTTAGGGTTCGAATATATGACGATATTGTGTGAGAAAAACGCGACTATATATAGAGAAATAAGTCGGTTCCAAAGCAAAGTCGGCCGCGGACGCCCGTCCGGCCTTCCGGACGCCCGTCCGAGTTTGTTTCGGACGCTAGGGAAGACGCTCGTCCATGCAACGTCCAAACTCTCTCGAATGTAAAAACTCCTCCGGACGCCGGTCCACTTATTTGGACGCCGGTCCACTCGGACGGGACTTGGACGCTCGTCCAATGTGACTTGAAGGTGATTTCTCCATATTTATCTCTTTTTTTCTTCACTCCACTTGATCATTATCTCTTCCTTCAATCACTTAGCTCGAATTTCAATCTCTTTAAATCATCATTTGAGCCTCATAATTGCACCTATAACACAATGGAAAATATCGCAACTGTAATAAAGTCCATATAATCATAATTTCACCATAAAACCACATAATTATATCAATATTGCGATTAAGTCTTTAAAAACATCGTTCGCTCAATATTTCAATATAAGACCTATTTATTGTGCAAATTATACAATTAAGAGGGAAAATATCATAAAATATACATCTGAAAACCATAGAATTTCACCCTTAACAACTCCCCCACACTTATCTTTTGCTCGTCCCGAGCAAAACAAAACGAAAATTAGGCATCTAAACAGATATAACATATAGATAATAACTTAGAGGTTCACCGGTGTGTGGTGTGCAAAGCCATAGAAAACTTCCACTAAGTCCAAACTTGAGAAACTCAAAGTAAAACTAGCTAATACCCCCTCGTAGAATAGTAATAAATGACACTCATAAGACGTACCCTACAAACGTGACATATCCCGAAAAGAATGATCGAATGAATCTAGGGCCTTTCTGAAATACTCAGAGGATAATCCCTACATCATATCTTTCAGTTTATACTGGGGATAAGACATACGAGAACTTAGTCTTATATTCATTTCATAACAATATCTTTTAGTTGATTTAACTTATTCACTTATAAACACACATCGAATGAGCTCTTGCTGTCGTCATAGCGAGAATAGGATATTCGAGATATACCCTACCTTACTCCAATCATAAGGCGGCTTTTTTCTAAGCGTCGTGAGCTCTTAGTCATCATAGTGGAATAGGACATACGTGGTACACCCTACCTCACCCAAATCATCGACTAGCTTTCGACACACCCAATTGATTCAATCATCAACTCAACTTGCATTTGACCATAGTCACGTGTTACTTATCACATTCAAACTTCTAGATATTCACAGTATATCATACTTCGGAACTAAATACAAACTATCATAATTCGCGAGATATATACGTAGCACTAAGCACATGACTTATAAGAAAATCAAAAATCACTAATCCAAAACGGGGTATAACTTTATAAGTTAGCTCATCGTCACTATGGCTCGTGAAAAGTAGTGTCAGGTGAAACAACTAACTTATCAAGTACATGAAATATCGCATAGATGACTATAAAAACAACGAACTTCAAATTGAATTGCCTACTCGGGACCAAACAAAGACAAAAGTGTCGGAAAATTTTGAAGAATTACTCTCATTTTGCCTAATAAAAACATTCTAGCGTATTAAACAAACTTATATGCATAGGTACAAATCGAACTATCCCCTCCACCACACTTAAAAATTCAACATGTCCTCATGTTGTGCAGAACGAAAGAAAAGGTAAAAGTACTTAGCTGATTGTAATTCGAAAGTGGCAATTCCGGAAGTGGCTAGCATCAAATCCAGAAATGCCCGAGGAAATCAATAAACTGTGGACCATCCACCGGAAAAATGATATCAACGAAAAGCTCACAATCGCTATCGAAAAGATCCTGCACACGTGAACAAACAAAACAAAACGGACCTCGGGGAACATAGGGGGATATTATCTCAAAAATGAAAAAGAAGGATAAAGATGAAATCGAAGAAGATAAAAGAGTAATCATTCATCACAATAAAGCACAGCTCAACTGACAGAGACAAACATAATCTTAAAAAAAACTAAATCAAAGACAAGAAATAACATAAAAGAGAGTCCTAATAGAATAAGGGATATCTAGGATGCCTCCTAGTAGCGCCTTTGGTTAATGTCGTTAGCTCGACACTGTTGAAGTCTAGTCCGGATCAGGCCATTTGACTTTTCTGCCAGCCACTACCTCGTGTAAGCTCTGATTAGTAGTGTGGCCGCAGAAACAGCACCTAACACACGGGGTTAAATTCTTTATAGCTTTCCAGACACGTTTAAACTTCCCCATGGTTGACTTCTTCGTCTTCTGAAGCTTCTGATGACATTCTTGTTGACGCTCCTTCCAATATTCTTCCATATCCCAACTACCAGCTAGAACTTCTTCACATCTACGACTACCGTCATCCTCAGAGAACAAGTCGGGTGAAAACTCATCGAATCCTTCAACTTCCGTAACACCACACCCGAGGATATCGAGGAAACGGACACTCAAAGGTTTCTCTTTAGGCTCACCAATATAGTGCTTGCACCTTTGACCATTCACTCGAAACGGTTGGTCACCATAACATCGCAGTTCTAGAACGCCTCCGGGAATAATTTGGAGAATTTCGAAGGGACCGGACCAACGTGTCCTCAACTTTCCAGGGAACAGATGTAACCTAGAATTGTATAGAAGAACTTGTTCTCCGACTTGGAATTCTCTTTTCTTAATCTTAGCATCATGGAGTAGCTTCATCTTATCCTTACTAATCCTGGCACTTTCGTAAGCCTGGAGTCTGAATTCGTCCAATTCATGCAATTGCTGCAGTCGATGTTGTCCACAAGATTGGGAATCAAAGTTCAGAAACTTGGTAGCCCAATAGGCTCTATGCTCTAACTCGACGGGCGAGATGACATGGTTTTCCGTAGACCATTTGATATGGAGATGTACCCATAGGAGTTTTATAGGCGGTCCTATAAGCCCAAAGTACATCATCCAATTTCAAACTCCAGTCTTTCCGATGACTGTTTACCGTCTTCCCCAGGATTTTCTTGATACTTTGGTTGCTCCTTTCAACCTGACCACTAGTCATCGGATGATATGGTGTGCTGTTTTATGACGAACACCATACTTTTCAAGTACTTTCTCTAGGGGTCGGTTGCAGAAATGCGTCCCTTCATCACTGATCAAGGCACGTGGACATCCAAACCTCACGAAGATATTCTTCTTTAGAAATTTCATCACCGTCTTATGATCATTGTGAGGAGTGGCTTGGGCCTCCACCCATTTAGACACGTAGTCTACGCAGACTAAGATGTATTTATTACCGCAAGATGATGGGAATGGTCCCATAAAATCGATACCCCACACATCAAAGACTTCGCATTCTAGAATGGGTTTCAAAGGCATGTCAAAACGCCTCGTCAGAGTACCGGTCCTTTGGCACCTATCACAAGCTTTACAGAAAGCTTCGTGTCCTTAAAGATCGTAGGCCAATAGAAACCGGATTGGAAGATCTTAGCAACGAGTTTTCCACGGACCAAAGTGACCCCAGGTGGGTCCACCGTGGCTTTGCTCAATGATATCATGTTGCTCGGATTCGGGAACACATCTTCTTAGCAAACCATCTTTTCTGATTTTAAAAAGATAAGGTTCATCCCAAACGAAGTATTTCAAATCGAGAGAAGAACTTTTTCTTCTCCCGATAAGACATTTACGGATCGAGATAACGAGCATGAAGGTAATTTACAATGGAAGAATACCACGGAACATCGGGAGGACATCCGTCTATCGGCATGATGTTCTCAGAGGAAAGTAAAGGTCTATATCATCTGGAGCATCCTTTTCCTCACTTAACATTCTGGAAACGTGATCAGCCACTACGTTTTCACTGCCCTTTTTGTCCTTAATTTGAACGTCAAACTCCTGTAGGGTCAATATCCAACGTAGTAAGCGCGGTTTAGCCTCTTTCTTGGTCATCAGATAACGCAAAGCAGCGTGATCAGTCCACACAATCACTTGAGCTCCTAACAAGTAACTACGAAACTTATCCATAGCAAAAACTACGGCCAGTAGTTCATTTTCAGTAGTAGAATAGTTAACTTGAGAGGGGTTCAATGTGTGACTGGCGTAATAGATAGGCTGGAACTTTCCCTTGACCTTTTGCCCTAGAACGGCACCAACAAAGACATAGTTTGATGCGTCGCACATAAGCTCAAATGGTAGGTTCCGGTCGGGCGATATAAGAATTGGAGCGAGATATTAAACGATCCTTGAGCTCCTCAAACGCTTGCTTGCGGTTCTCATCAAAATTAAACTCAACGTCTTCCTTTAGTAAAGTGGACGGGGGCTTGGCTATCTTGGAGAAGTTTTGAATGAACCTTCGTAAAAAGCGACATGTCCAAGAAAGCCTCTAACTTCCCGCACATTCTTAGGGTAGCTCATCTTCTCGATAGCTTCTACTTTCGCCCTGTCAACTTCTATACCTTTGGCGGAGATCTTGTGGCCAAGAACTATTCCCTCATCTACCATGAAATGGCATTTTTCCCAGTTCAGTACTAAGTTCTTTTCCACACATCCGGATAACACTTGATCAAGATTGTCGAGGCAATCATCGAAGGATCGACCAAAAACCGAAAAATCGTCCATAAAGATCTCCATACACTTCTCTACAAGCCCGTCAAAGATAGCCGGCATACATCGTTGAAATGTAGCCGGGGCATTGCGAGACCGAATGGCATTTGTACGTAAGCGAATGTACCATAAGGGCGGTGAAAGTGGTCTTTTCTTGGTCGATTTGGATCAATGGGTATCCGGAAGTATCCACGAATATCCATCTAGGAAGCGATAGAATGCGTGCCCCGCCGGACGCTCAAGCATCTGGTCAATGAATGGAAGGGGAAAGTGATCTTTCATGGTTACTTCATTGAACTTTCTATAATCGATACAGACTCTGTAACCAGTGTCAAGTCTCAATGCTATTTCCTCTCCCTTCTCATTCTTCTCAATTGTAATTCCACCTTTCTTGGGAACTACCTGAGTCGGGAAACCCATTCACTATCGGCGATGGCATAGATAATTCCCATGTCCGAAGTTTGATGATTTCTTTCTTAACTACTTCTTGCATATGAGGGTTGAGCCTCTCTACGGGGTTGTCTCACACATTTCGCACACTCATTTGTCTTGATCTTATGCATACGAGATGTCCGGAGATATCCCTACGATATCTCCTACTTGCCATCCAAAGGCTTTTTCATTCTTCTTCAAGACGTTGATTAATTTCATCTCTTCTAGTCGAGACGACTTGGCGGATATGATTAACGGAAGCTTGTCACCTTCTCTTAGAAACACATACTTCGGATGTTTAGGCAACGGCTTCGGTACCGGATCGCGGGGGTCTTCTAAACTTGATTTAAGATCTCCACTTTTCAACTCAATATCGCTGAGTTTACTTAGCGGTCCCAGTGCCAAAGCTTCTCCTCTTAATAACTCATCCTCAAAATCGGCCGCTAATTGATCTAGATTAACCACACCATGGCTATTCGGATTATCGATCAATCGCTCATATTCCGCTTCCACGACCTTGACTTGCTCGTCCATACGATCACCGAAGTCATTAAATTACTCCTCAATGGAAAAGCCGGTTGGAGAACCGAGAGGGTACTTGAATAGATTTAGAGACACTATAGCTCACCTCCCTGGTCACCAACTTGAATAGTCACTTGCCCACCATCGCAATCGATGAGGGCTCTAGTTGTGGATAGGAAAGGTCTCCCAAGAATCGGGGGACTTTCTCATCTTTTCCCATATCTAAGACGTACCAATCAACGGGAAAGGTAAATCTATCGATCCGGACTAAAATGTCTTTCGAGAATCCCTAAAGCTTTCTTAGAAGATCTATCGGCGGGCGAAGGTTCATGGAAGTGGGTTCTAGAAGACTTTGTAAACCCAATTTTGCTCACACACGGACAATGGCATCGGGTCGATGGATGCACCCAAGTCACATAAAGAATTTGGAAAGACTAAGCCTCCCATCCGCAATGTGAGCACGAATTTTCCGGGGTCACCTCTTTTGATTGGTAAGTACGGATAATTGATCATTGAACAATCCTCACCAATTGCACGATCCATTTCTCGCTAACTTCTTCTTCAAAGAAACAACATCCTTGATGAATTTAGTATACTTAGGCATCTCAACCAAAACTTCGGATAATGGAAGATTAACCGAGTATTTTTCAAACAAATTAAGCACTTTTTCATATTTCTTAACTTCACTCAAGGGAATGTTGCTTCTCCTAGGTGGAAATGGAAGCTTCTTCAACTCACTCTCGAAAATACTTTCTTTGAGGAAGCAACTTGTGACTTTGTCTTCCATGTCCTTCCACCTTACAACTTTTTCGGACTTTTTATTAGTCGGGGGATCACCCTCCCGACTTTCACTTGATTCTTCATTCCTCGGGGGAACAGCCCACGAGGACTTACAACTTCTTCACCTCCCGGGGGATCGGCCACCCGAGTCTTTTCTTGCGAACGGGGGAACGTAGATGCTCAACTTCCCCTCCCGCTTTATCAACGCGGGGAGGGGCTAGTGGTTTCCCCGGTGAGAGGGACCACTCGGTTGAGCACCGCTTCTAAGATTCATTGCACCGGCCTCTCGGTATTCCATAAGGAATCGAAGGAACTAGGTCGGTGCTTTGGCCACAACCGAAATCAATTTGGGTTACTAGGCCACCCTTCGGATTTTTCTCCATAAAAGCGGGGCAAGCGCCCGATGGTCAGAAGCTTGCTTTGGTCGGCCATCTGCTTCTCAAGGTTCTTGATTGTGCTCATCAACATTTGGATATTATTATTTTGCTCCTTCTGCTCCTTCTGATAGGAGTCCAATCTAGCTTCAAGATCATCGACGCGAGAGGGGCCTTGAGAGTTCTGAATGTTTTGAGAGAAAGGTTGGCTAGACCGACTTTGAAATGCGGGATTTGGATTTTTAGGCCAACTTTGATTTAACCCTTGATTTAGATTGGAGGAATTCAAGCTCGGGTTCTGATTAAAATTAGGGTTTCGATTGAGATTCGAGTTTTGATTGAAGCTTTGACGGAAACCCCGATTTTGAAAATTGCCCCGGCCGGAGAGAATTGATTTCCAAACCTCGATTCGGCTGGCCATTGAAGGCATTGATCTCTCGCGTTCGTCCAATCATAGGACGAAACGAGCAAGTGTGCCCATATCGTCACATACTTGGCATGCGACTTGATTATACCGTCCATGATTTCGGGACGAGCATTGACTTGATAAGGAACGGGGAATTGAATTGACACCGGCCAACCATATGGCCAGTCTGAGAGCAATTCTCGCAGTACAGAACTTGAGAGTTCTGTAGAAATGAAGGAGTCTGATAACTCGGATTTGGAGATGTCGTGAGAGTAGCCAGCTGCTGTTTCAGCATGGCGATTTCATTTTGCATTTTCACCTCCTCGATCCTAGGATGAGGGGGTGGTGCCTGAACAGCTTGAAAGGAGGGGGCATAATTATATTTTGCAATGTCTTCGAACAATGCCCACCCCACTTGAGGCGTTTTCCTTAGGAATGCCCCACCTAATGAACTATTGACCATGCCCTTGGTGAGCTCGGTCAACCCACTGAAAAAAGTATTGACTTGCCTCTGCAAGTCTAACCCATGGTGGGGGCATTTACGAAGAAGAGCCCTAAATCTCTTCTATGCCTCAAAGAATGATTCTGTTTCCGTTTGATAAAAATTGTATATTTCCCTTAAACACGGGTGTCTTGGCGAAGGTGGAAAGTATTGGCTTAAAAATTCTTTTTCCAATGCAGCCCAAGTGGTAATGGATTCGCAGGGAGAGAGCTATACCACTCTTTAGCTTCTCCCTTCAAAGAGAACGGAAACAAAGTGTAAGTTTAATCGCATCCTCACTCACACCTTGAATGCGTGTCGTACCACATATCTCCGTAAATGTGTGTACGTGTGTGTGAGGATTTTCGAAGGGGACCCGTGAAACATTGATGCATGCCGCATCATCCGTATGAGACCGGGTTTGAGTTCGAAGGTCCGTGCCGTAATGGTCGGTAAGACGATAGCCGGGTTGACGATTCGCACCAGGCATAGCGTAGTCGGCCAACGTACGTCTATCTTCTCGCACGACCATAATGATGAAGTTTCCGAATTCCTCGGCTAACCGATCCTCAAGCACACTATAACTAAAAACTAAAGGTTAAACTAAGAACGAAAGGTTAAAACCTATGAAAAGAAATTAAAATAAAATAAAATAAAATGAAAGAGGCGGACGGGCGTCCAAGGTCCCGGACGGACGTCCGCCCGGAGGATGAACCGGACGGGCGTCCGGATAACCCGAACGCTCGTCTGGATAAGCTGAAGAACTGGACGGACGTCCAAATTGGATGGACGCTCGTCCGACAAGTTAAAAACGATTCAGAGTCGAGAAATTTAGAACAGACGGGCGTCCACTGGTCTAGACGCCCGTTTGGAAGCAGAAAAACGAAGCAGGAACATAGAAAAACAGTAGGAAAAGATGGGGAGAAAAAAAAAGAAAGACGGAAAACAGATAAAAAGGAAAAACTAATCACAAGGGAACTATAAAGAGAAGACCTTAAACCCTAACTAAAACCCTAATTACCTAATTAAAATCTACCTACGAAAAATTTAAAACAGAAAAAAAAAAACTAAGACGGTAAAAAACGTGTTGAAATCTTCTGGGGCCAAAATGGAAGGGAAAACAGCAGATTTTGACCTCGAAAACGGTGCCGAACGGAACGAGCTTTCCGAATTGGGGTCCTGCGTTCCAAACGGACACTCGAGCCGAAAGTTACGGCCAAAATACTATAATGTGCCCTAACTAACCCTTTTATACACACTTATAACAAAAAAATCAGAAAAATTGATAAACTAGACAACCGTACCGATTCCCCGGAAACGGCGCCAAAAACTTGTCACGGATTTTATCAATGGAAAACAACAAGTAATAAATTTATAATCCGATATACCTCAAGTGCAAGGATCGTAGTAAAGAGGTTGATACCGGAGTCGATCTCAGGGAATCGAGGTTGTTTAATCTAGTCTATTACTTCTTCTACTTTGCTATTACTAAAACAAAACTAAGAACAATAAAATAAACTGGACAGAGAATTGTCAGTCCAAAGCCAGGAAGGATAATTGCGAACCAATTTAAACTAAACTAAACCTAATATGCAATAAAAGACTAACTAAGCTAAACACTTCGAATTCAAGGGGTTTTTAATCAATAAAGTTACGAACGAACAAGCAATTGATCCACATATCCTACAACATTCAATTTCAATTCAGATTATCTCGTGATCTTTAACCAAGTTGTGATTCACCTAACCAAGGCATGAACTCCTAATTTCTTGGAAAATTTCGTTTCTTAATCTCCTATCTCTCGAGTAAAGATTATTATTTTCGAAGCGAAGGCGTAAGATTTCTCAATCTAGTAACCTAGAGATTCAACCTAATTAACTCTCGTTATTTTATAGGTTAAAAATCTAATCTTTATTATATTGATCTAGGGTTTAACAAGATTTTCATCAATGTAAACATCACACATGCAAGCATCTTTCGATAAAATTGCAATAAACAATGATAAACGGTAATAAAGATACAACTTGAATAAAATACTCACAAGATAATCCTGAAACGAAATCGAAGTGTTGGTAGAACGGCTTCACAACGCTTGTTCTAGAGGGATTTAGCCTCTAGACATGATAAGGAACCAAGAAAGTGCTTGATTCGAAAACATGGAATAAAAAGATGATAAAATTGTATGTAAACTAAGAAAAACGCAGCTGAGCCGCCCCTAGGGTTTAGGGTTCGAATATATGACGATATTGTGTGAGAAAAACGCGACTATATATAGAGAAATAAGTCGGTTCCAGCAAAGTCGGCCGCGGACGCCCGTCCGGCCTTCCGGACGCCCGTCCAAGTTTGTTTCGGACGCTGCTAGGGAAGACGCTCGTCCATGCAACGTCCAAACTCTCCGAATGTAAAAACTCCTCCGGACACCGGTCCACTTATTTGGACGCCGGTCCACTCGGACGGGACTTGGACGCTCGTCCAATGTGACTTGAAGGTGATTTCTCCATATTTATCTCTTTTTTTCTTCACTCCACTTGATCATTATCTCTTCCTTCAATCACTTAGCTCGAATTTCAATCTCTTTAAATCATCATTTGAGCCTCATAATTGCACCTATAACACAATGGAAAATATCGCAACTGTAATAAAGTCCATATAATCATAATTTCACCATAAAACCACATAATTATATCAATATTGCGATTAAGTATTTAAAAACATCGTTTGCTCAATATTTCAATATAAGACCTATTTATTGTGCAAATTATACAATTAAGAGGGAAAATATCATAAAATATACATCTGAAAACCATAGAATTTCACCCTTAACATACGTGTTGCTTGCCAAACCTCCAGACTCCGGCATTCCATCCACTAAGGTAAAACTCATGATGGAATATGCATTTAATGAAAATAAGTCATTATTCAGTCAACATGACCCTTATACAAGCATAGAAGCAGAGCTTTGCGGTTGGCTCCAATGACCGACCTCGTTGAAAAAAAAAAGAACAATGAACTTTTATTGCATAATACTTGTCTTGAAAATTGTACACTTGTGTTCTGAGGCAAAGCCTCTTATTTATAGCTATCTAAACCGACTTAGAATCATCTAGTTCGACCCATCGTCCAAGAAAACGCGTTTCGGAAGCTTATGGGACCTCGGTAAGTCGGCACCGCCCATCTGGTTACCGAGGGTAATTTTGTCTTTTTTCTTCAACCGACTTAACTTGGATGCTTCTAGAATACCCTAAGCCCATTCTTTTCGTTCAGTCCACTCCAGATTCGTCCATCATGCTCAGCCCAATATTTCGTATCCTGGCTGATTACGTGTTATAAGAAATATTATATTATTGAAGGAAATAGTAGATTGCATATATTTGGAGTAATAGCCACAAAATAACTAAACAATAGACTTGACAAATACTTAAGGTAAAGAAAATAAAAGGATGCCAAAGGAAATTGACAAAAGGTAATACTTCTATTATTTCTTTCTTAACCTATACAAATGGGGATGGGGTTATATATATTGAGAAGATGGAAATGAAACGACATATAACAAATATTACAATTAGTGGTACATTAAATTAAGTAGTGGGACTTTTGACAACCAAAATTTATGACATAAGAAACCTTATTTATTTCAAAATTTGAGTGAGTACATCCTATAGCAAAATCCCTAGATCTAGGCGATAGCCTTAATTTGATTCTCGTTTGATGATGTTCCGATTGGTCACGGGGACTTGTGTAGAACTCCGGATATGGCGGATGATCCTCGATATTTGTTGAAGGGCTCCGGATATGACGGATGATCTCCATTTGTTGTTAAAACGTTATTCTGCTTATGACATTACATTTTCGTATGGTTTAACAAAAAGTGTTAAAAATGCCTTGTAGGTCACTTCTCACAAGATTTTACACTTCAACTTTTTAAGTGATTGTTGCATCATTTAATGTTACACATTTTATCAAAAACAAATTGAAGGGATTTAAAACAGGGGACCTTTAAGGACACCCCACCAGATCTACTTAGGCACCACAATAAGGTTTAAAAATAGACATGACCGGAGTGCCCTTAAGGGTAATGGTAGATTTAATACGGTGTATTTAAAGGTTTCCCTTTAAAATATGATAGCAATAAATATACAAAGTGAACATTTAAAAAAAAAAAAAAAACACGGATACAAAAAGTGTATGGAGTCCATATTGCCAATGTAAAGTTCTTGACACATTTATTCTGGAAAAAAAAAAAAAAAAAAGTTCTTGTCACAAAGTGAAAAAAAATTAATATATATATATATATATATTGCCGAGAACGTTCAAGATAAGAAAATAATTATGCTACGATCGCTATTTTATAAAGATATATAAAATGGATGAGTGTGATTTATTTTCAATCACCCCCTTATGATTAAGTAAGTGAGCAGGGTTAGATGAATCACGCTCGTCCTTTTGATATGTCTTTAAAATAATCGTAACACTATAAATTTTTCGTATCAGAATACATAATAACATTTTTCGGGAGAAACCCACAATATTATTCATAAAGATGGTGTGCACTCGAATGGATGAAGTTGCCATTGTCACTATTATCCATGGCCGTTCACAACAATACCATTTCCATCACCACCTTGAAACTAAATAGTTGTTGAACCACCTATTGATTCATCTTCAAAAACCGTTGATTCATCCGGAACCTGTAAGTCGCTTTCATCACCCAAATTCAGTGTAGATTCACCATCATTTGGAACATGATCATGTGTATATTCTTCTTCATCACCCAAAATCAGTGTAGAGTCACCATCATTTGGAACATGATCATGTGTATGTTCTTCTTCATCACTAAACGTATCGTAATTATTGACATCATGATCCTCAATATCAGCTTCGTACCCACGATCATCATCATCATCATCTTCTGTAGGTTTGAAAAACATGTTGCGAATTAGGACTCGATTCTTTTCATTCTCTTGAGGAATTACAGAACCATCTACCATTGAAGACCTGCAGCAGACACAAAGCAAGAGAGCAACGACGACCGCTACGAGCAAAACTTTTGCCATGATCATTAGCTGCTGATTGGTTGTGAAAAATTAATCGGGACGAGGGTGAAACCTTCAACAGATTGATTATATATTTAATATTCTTACAAGCCTAATTAAATATATACCGGCAGAATCTTTTGAATTATCGATAACAACCTCATATGCTACGCCACAAATGACATTCTAAATTGATTTTCTATTGGAAGAATTAGTCTTTTTTGACACTTTTGCGTCCGTTCCTTAATGATGAACTTAATATACTGTTGAGACCTGTTCATAAATTCTGGTTCTGTTTACGGAAGCTAGAAAACATAGAGAAGAGTTGAAAACTTTATAACTGATTGAGACTCACTCAAATCTCGTAGAAGCAGTGCGGATCCCAAGAGGAGGTGGGGTGGTCTAAAACCGCCCCAAATTTTGGTAAAAATCTTTATACTTATAGTAATATTAATATTAGTAAATTCGATATAATATTTTTTGAGGTTCTATTGGCACCCCTTTCTACTACTTGCACCCACTTACTCCCTGCATCTGATCGCGTGTAAGTCGCTTAATAATAGCAAGAGGACTAGCTCAATCGTAGTATAGCAAAGCGAGTCAAGGTCGATCCCACATAGACTATTATTTAATAATGTAAAACACAGCCACATTAATAGGTTAACCGGATATGGTGGTCATTGACCAACATAAATAAACAGTAAATAAAAGAGATGCAAATAAACCCAGGGTCATCATATATTGAAGAGGCATTAACCAAACTATTCAGAACTAATCTCCCCTTAATCCTTATCTGATCCGTGTGTGTAATTAAGCTATGGGTGCAGTCTCCTAACCTTATCTACATCCATTGAAAGGTTAGTAGACATCTATGTGCAATTAACCTCCTTCGTTGGTTGTATTAACCCACACGCAATAAGTTCTAGAAAGTGCCGGCTTAAGACCAAGAATATCCCTAAGAAGCTATCGTGGATTGACTAGCACGTTCCTAGGGATTGATCAAACTATGTCCAAACTAGCACTTCACCTTGCAAGTCCTTCATGTTAATTTACGATGTACGATAATAAGATTCGTCAGATCTAACCTATCGTGAATTAAACCAGTCGACCAACGTAGCTGACGCCGAACCACAGAATTAGGGTTTACTAGGTATCTCGCAGTTGCGGTAAAGACCACCGCGACTGCGGGAGAACGCAACCATTAATTCTGCGTTTAATATTAACAGATCGAATAATGAAGATTAAGGTTTGTTTAATTAAGTCATAGTTGATTAGATGCAAGCCTAATATAGATATATCACAAGAACAATATCAAATCTAAGTTATGAAATTAAACATCGGAGCACGACATTACCATGGCGCAAATCACGCTCTCACCCCACAATTCGCTTCCACACCGCCGATTAGATTGATCCGCGAAGAACATAAACCAAACACAATTCAATAATGAAAGACTCATGACTTATTTGCAAGAGAAGAAAAGAAGAAAAGAAGACTTTAATCACCAAAAGACTACATTGTAGCTAGTTGATGAAGAACTAGAAGAAGAGATTATGAATGAATGGATACAAATTTGCAGCCCTCTTTGGCCTTATATATGTTTATAAACCGACCTAAGGTAAACCTTAATCCTTTGAGGACAAGAAAACGCATTCTGCCAGCTTCCGGAATTCTCCGGGGTCGTAGTTGCGGCGGCGTACTCCGCAATTGCGAGGGCATTTCCGTCATTTTCTTTGCCGACTTAACTCGAAATCTTATCGAAACCCTAAGCCTGTTTTCACTGGGCTCGCGGCTGCGGGAGGTGGGCTCGTAGTCGCCAGAGCACACTTCGGTATTTGGACCATAACTTAGCCTACGTAACTCCGATTTGGGTGATTCATAGTGTGTTGGAATCCTCGTTTCAAGACCTTCAACTTTCATGCAGAAGTCCAAGCCGAAATCGTCGTGTAAGTATCCTGACACAGCGTTGCATGATCACCAATCAGATTCTCAGGTCCAATTTCCGTTCGATACACTTCATCATTCAGCTCCGTTCACTTATTTATCAATTGACTCTCATATTCAGCCCAAATGATGCTCCAAACACTCGTTCATCTATCAATAAAACCATAACAAACATAGTACCTTCCATTATGGCTAATAACACATAAAAAACACGGTTAATACGCATAATACCAATTTAGTCACCCCGGACGTGGCTTCATCACATTTAGCTAATTAACCCATGATTTCATACATATTATCACCATTGAGAACACACATCCTGGGTAAGTTGATAGTAAAATATGATACCGATTTGACCGTCATCAACTACCCCCACTTAGCTTTTGATCATCCCGAGAAAAAACCAAATCAAACAAACCTCATAAAAAATTACAAACTAATTAAAAACAGACTCATTCAAGAATTCTAAATAAGATGGTGGTTACACATATCCATCAGTAATCCATTAAGCACTATCTCGTAGCAGAACCGACGTGTGTGTGAATAACTCTCAAACAACAGTGACGCAGACTTGATCACATTATATCAATAAGGATTTTAGGCAAAACATGCATCATGCACACATCTATAAGTTCCCCATTAATCATCACCTACCAATGCATCAATGTGTCGTGTGATAAATCTTTTGTGATAATGCATTCAAGACAAGAATGAAGTTATGGCGACCCTACAACCTTAACTTATTAATGTGCACACTCGCTCTTCTTGCCTTTAGACTCAGACAAACAACATGAAACCTTACTTTGGCCGGGCGGACTTGGGGACCGAGTTTTACTCGTTATCCTCGTTTGTTTCTTTTTTATGCGAGGGTCGTGCCCTTTTTGCTACGAGTTCGCTTCCCTCACTGCCTTTATTATATATATTTATTCTTTTTTTATTCTTTTTTCTTTTTATGCAATAGCCGTGCGTTTTACCCTCCATCGGGTTGGCAGATTTCTCACTTTTTTTCTCTCTCACTCGCAAGCCCGTTGTATCCCGTTTGACCATTTTTAGTCTTATTGTTGCTACCATCATCCTACAACAATTGGTTAAAGTATATCCACCGACAAATATCGATTCTCGGTCTAAGATAACTCTTCATCTTATCCAAATACTTCTCACTCGGATTGCATGCTCAAAAATTGAATGCATCTTCTCAAAAAAAAATGAATGCAAATGGCAAAATAATAATTAATAAGTCACTACTTTATGCAACATGACACGTGCTCATTCTTCCATACTAAATTGAATAATGCGTCATCTATACTACATACTGAAGAAGTGAATTATACGTGCTTAAAAAGGCCGATTCCACAATTAAGACACCACTACTTCAAATAGTTGACAAACCCCTTATTCGTAATTAATGAATTGAGTATATAATTAAGCAGTTTCAACGGTTTAAAGATTCTATTTCATTCAATTCATTGCATCAAAATTCACAAAAGTAAGTGTAAATGTGTCTAAAATTTTCAAACTAAGTGTTATTCCTAACCCCCCCCCCCCCCCTCCCCCATTTTAAAACTCAACATTGTCCCCAATGTGGAAAGTAAAGCAAAAAAAAGTAGGAATAAGAAGAACACTTAGCTTTGGAAAATAGAAGAACTCGGCTAACTGTCTGAAGCAAATCATATCAATAAACTGGAGCTAAAGTTGTCTCATCCTTAATACTAATCTACACTAGGTCGGCTAATATAAACAACTCTTGCACAAAAGCCATTAGTACCACAAGAAGCGAATAAATAACAAAATAATTATGTCATTGGCGGTAAATAGCACAACTAAAAAGAAGAAGTGCAATAAACAATTTAAGTCAATACATAACAACTTTATTACTTTAACACAACAAAACTACTACAAGACTCCAAATAAAAATAAAAAGACTCAAGACTCAAAGTAAAAAAAACTCCCGCACGTCCCTTGCTCAACAGCCTCAGGAGTATGGCGATGAAAAAAAAAAACCTTCCACTTTTATTCAATTTTCGAAAAGAAAAAAATTGATAAAAAGGTTAACCATAAATTAATGGCTATGCCTAACAATTAAATAAATAGTCCCCGGCAACGGCACCAAAAACTTCATCGCGTGTAAGTCGCTTAATACTAGCAAGAGGACTAGGTCAATCGTAGTATAGCAAAGCGAGTCAAGGTCGATCCCACAGAGACTATTATTTAATAATGTTAAACACAACCACAATTCATAGGTCAACCGGATAGGGTGGTCTTTGACCAACATAAATAAACAGTAACTAAAAGTGATGCAAATAAACCCATGGTCAATCATATATATTGAAGAGGCATTAACCAAACTATTCACAATTAATCTCTCCTTAATCCTTATATGATCCGTGTGTGTAATTAAGCTACGGGTGCAGTCTCCTAACCTTATCTACTTCCATTGAAAGGACAATAGAGGTCTATGTGCAGTTAACCTCCTTCGTTGGTTGTATTAACCTACACACAATAAGTTCTAGAAAGTGCCGGCTCAAGACCGAGAACATCTCTAAGCAGCTATCGTGGATTGACTAGCACGTTCATAGGGATTGATCAAACTATGTCCAAACTAACACTTCACCTTGCAAGTCCTTCATGTTAATTTACGATGTATGACAAAAAGATTGGCCAGATCTAACCTATCATAAATTAAACATGTTGATCAACGTAGCAAACGCCGAACCACGGAATTAGGGTTTACTAGGTATCTCGCAGTTGCGGTAAAGACCGCGCGACTGTCGGAGAACACAACCATTAATTATGCGTGTAATATTAACGGATCGAATAATAAAGATTAAGGTTTGTTTAATTAGTTTATAGTTGATTAGATGCAAGCATAATCTAGATCTATCACAAGAACAATATCAAATCTAAGTTATGAAATTGAACATCGGAGCACGACATTACCATGGCACAAATCACGCTCTCACCCCTCAATTCGCTTCCACACCGCCGATTAGATTGATCCGCGAAGAACGTAAATCAAGCACAACTCAATAATGAAAGACTCATTACTTATTTGCAAGAGAAGAAAAGAAGACTTAAATCACCAAAAGACTACATTGTAGCTATTTGGTGAAGAACTAGAAGAAGAGATTATGAATGATTGGATACAAATTTGCAGTCCTCTATGGCCTTATATAGGCGTATAAACCGACCTAAGGTAAACCTAAATCCTTGGAGGACAAGAAAACGAGTTCTGCCAGCTTCCGGAATTCTCTGGGCTCGCAGTTGCGGCGGCGTACTCCGCCATTGCGGGGGCATTTCCATCATTTTCTTTTCTGAATTAACTTGGAATCTTCTCGAAACCCTAAGCCCATTTTCACTGGGCTAGCGGTTGCGGGAGGTGGGCTCGCAGTTGCCAGAGCACACTTCGGTATTTGGACCATAACTTAGCCTACGTAAATTCGATTTGGGTGATTCAAAGTGCATTGGAATCCTTGTTTCAAGACCTACAACATTCATGCAGAAGTCCAAGCCGAATTCGTCTTGTAATTATCCTGAAACAGCGTTGAAAGATCACCAATCAGATTCTCGGGTCCAATTTCCTCTCAATACACTTCATCATTCAGCTCCGTTCACTTCTTTATCAATGACTCTCATATTCAGCCCAAATGATGCTACAAACACTCGCTCATCTGTCAATAAAATCATAACACGCATAGTAGCTTCCATTTATGGCAAATAACACATAAAATACACGGTTAATACGCATAATACCAATTTAGTCACCCCGGACGAGTCTTAATCACATTTAGCTAATTAACCCATTATTGCATACATATTATCACTATTGATAACACAAATCCGGGTTAAGTTGATAGTAAAATATGATACCAATTTGACCGTCATCAGCACCACAAAAATTTACTTTTTGCACCACATGAATATTTTGATTATTTTCTTACGTCTCACACCACAAAAATAATAAGAAATCACGTCTTACACCACAACTTTTAGAAATTGTAAAATAGTCCGCTAAAAAATTAATCAAACAATATTATCCTTCGATTAATCTAACCCACTAATCTAATCTAAACTTAAAAAACATTTTATCATTTCATCTGCAAACTTAATTCTAATACAAATTAATAATCCCAAACATAAAAAACCATCATCCATAAAGCAATAAAAAAAAACTCCATCTTCTTCTACATTCATTATCTTCCTCACTTCATCATCTTCATCATCCCAGAAAAATCTATGGAACCTTCACCATCATCCAATATAACACCATCATCCAATACAAGTTTCAAAGGTCATTATCTTGAATCAACTCATATCAATCAACAAATGCATTGCAATGTGGAAGATGTAGCAATCTCACTTGAAGATATACCATTTTCAAGCCAAGTGGAGAAGAAGACGAACCCCTCAAATTTGGTAATTTCTTGATCTAAAAATCATATTTTGATGTTCAGTGTATGAGTTAAGTGAATGGGTAAAGTTCCTACACACATACTAGCATGGTATACATTCATATATGGAAGAAATTATGGCTATTTCGTTTTTTGATCGTCCCTGGGGCTTTCCCCGTCATTCTTTTACGTCCTGGAGCGTCCATGCCAGACGCAGGGAACGCCACCCACAACGACGCCCTTTTTTGCATATGAACGTCAGCAGTAATGACGTTCTGCCACACAAAACAATGTATACATGTAATGCTTGAATGTCGTCACCACCAGCGTTCATTTTACATAAGGAACGTCAGTACAGTTAACGTTGTCTAAACGCTAGCACTGCTGACATTTTTAGGGAAGAAGGAACTCTGATCTGGCTGATGTTTTAATCGATGAGTAACTTCTTCCTCATGACATTATAATGTCAGTGATGATGGCATTTGTACAGCCACACCAACGTCGATATTGCCGACATTCTGTATCATTTTTCACATTTTCCATCCATGTGTATTGAACTACCATTTACTTGTATTTATTAATATTTAATCCATAGAAACAAAGCGATGATAAAAATTATGACAAGAGTAACGATGCGGGGGCAGTAGAAGACGATGACAAGGAGTATTTTAAGGTAAGAAACCATTAAGTCAATATGTTATTCTTCTATTCTCATCCGAATTGACTATGACTTTATCTAATTCAAATGTACATTTCAGATGAAATGATTGATGAAGATCAAGAAAATCTTAAGCTTTAAGATAGCACACTTGCATTGAGGGATGAGTCACCTGAAGAGTTATCAATCGATATGACTTCACTTTTTACAACTGATCAAGTATGTCTTTAAAACATATACTATTTCAATGTTTGTGCATTTTAAACTTGATTTTGTTTTCATTACATTTGTATATTGTTCACAGGTATTTGATTAGCATGAAGCCATCACCAAACACCTCAAGGCGTTAGCAAGAGCGAATGGTGTCATCATTGTGCAAATGAGATCTAACATGACCGGAAAGCGGACACCGTTCATTACAAACTAGTGTGAGAGGGGTAGAGAGATCATTGCAAAAGAGGAAAGTATGAGAAAAAAGTTGGCACTACCGGAAAGAATAAGCCAAGGGAATTGTCCACAAGGAAATGCAGATGTCCATTTGTATTAAAAACCAAGAAGGATACATTTAGGGCGGTGTGGACCGCAAAAGTAGTGAATGGTGTGCATAATCACAAAACATTCAAGTATGATGAGGGCCATGAATACCTTGGTCGGATTGATAAGGAACAAGTCCATAATGTTGCAGCAATGACTCGAAATGTCATTTTGCCAAGAAATACACTACAGATGTTGAGAGATACAAATGGGAAAACTGTACATCACAGAAGGCGATCTTTAACATTCGTTCTAAGGTAAGAAAGAAAGTAAGAGAGGGTCAGACAATGATGCAAGAGGTTTACAATTTGGCGGATAAGACCACATCCTTCGTTCATTGTAGGCATGATGAGGGCAACGTAGTGAATGATGTTTTTGGGCCTATAACGACAGCTTGTCCCTTGCAAGGTGATTTCCTTCTGACATGCTTATGGATTGTACATACAAGACAAACAAGTACAAGATGCCCCTTTTGAAGATTGTTGGCGTTACGTCTACGGACATATCATTTTCGGTTGGATTTGCACTACTATGTTTTGAGAGGAAAGACAACTACACATGGGCTTTGACTATGCTTCACGAAGCAAATGGTGACTAAAGCGAGCAAACATGTTGTATCGTGACAGATAAGGAAGAAGCTTTAATGAAGCAATATGGGTGGTATTTCCAAAAGCAAAGAACTTATTATGCCGGTGGCACATCGAGAAAGGTCTTGTGTCAAATTTGAAGACGAAGACTACGAGCGAAGGTCGACAGGATTTAATGACAGCATGGATAGAGGTTGTTAAATCAAATTCAAAAGAAGAGTTGAATGAGCGATTGGAGGAGTGTAAGAAGACTTTTTGTGAAGACGCCTTGAGTTACATTTCATCTACATTGTTGAACGCGCACAAGGAGGCATTCGTCTCGGCATGGACGGATTCTGTGTTTCATCTAGGAAACACATCAACAAGTAGAGTTGAGGGAATGCATTCAGTGTTTAAAAATTGTCTAAAAACGGGCTTGGGGACTTGGTTGCAGAGTGGGAAGCCGGCATTTGCTTGATTGATCAAGAGATAGCCAACATCAAGAAATCCTTTTAGCAACGTCTTTTCATGGAGCCTGAAAAATTCAAAGACGAGCCGTTGTTTAAAGAGCTTAAACATCATGTATCTATATACGCATTGGACTTGTTGTATGATGAGTTGAGAAAATCAATGATAGCAATGCGTTGAATAAGGAGTGTGGATGTACTATTGGAAAGACACACGGATTTCCGTGTAGACATAAGATGGCAAGGTTTATGAAGAAGCCCGGATGCATCCCTCTATCATCGATCGATGTTCATTGGAAGACCCTCGATATCAAAGGTCCACCTCTAAAAGAATCGGATTTAGTCTACGTGCCAGTTTTGCATGCCTTAGAAGAAAAACTGAATATGGTAGACGTGTGGGAGAGAAAGTGGTTGATAATGAAGATACGGGACATTTGTCAACCGATTAATAAGGTGTTGCAAGAGCCAAAAACGAAAAAGATGGGTCATGGCTGGCCTAAGGGATCCAGAAACAAGAGGAATTTAGTGGAGGATGACTCAACTAAGAGAGAGATGAGCATGTTTGAACGAGTTGAGCAAGAATTATTGAGTGTTACCCCAACTCCACCTTCATCTCAAGGTGCCAAAAAGAAATAATCTCCAAGTACTCGGGCACCATCCAAACGTGCAAAGGTTTCAATGGCTATATGTTCTACCGTTGGATACATAAACATGTATCTTAAATATTTTCCACCAAATGTTCATGAGCACATTTCCTCAATGGTTAATGTAGATCCGGATGGAAATTGCAGCTTTAGAGTAACATCACACAGAATAGGGCTTGAATAGAGTGATTGGCCAACGGTGAGAAAAGCAGTGCAACATGAATTGATGTCAGACAAGGATCATTATATGGCCTTATTTGATGGACAAGAATATGTCTATTGATAACGCTCTAAATACTACCATTAAATGCACCTTTATTTACCCTGAATTATGCTCAAGAGGAGATAGATAGGCTTATTATTGTGAGAATATGTGTTAAACACTAAGTTCATTTTCCTAGGTTTATGATTCTGCATCTATGTTATTATCCCGTGGATTTGGTACTATTTTGCCTTGTTTTTGTACATGTTAGGAACATTTTATTATGTTTTGATGATGGCCATACTAGCTGTTATAACAAGCTTGAAATAAGTTAGAACACTCTGTATAGTCTTTACTTAGAGTCCGACATGTTGTATAAGTTGAATCGACAAGTATTGTACTAGTTGGTAGGACGGCAAAGCAAGAACGCATTTTCGCGCAGTGAAGCCGACCAAGTACCAGCAGAGAAGCAATGAAGATATTATGGTCTGACTTATAACCAAGGAAGTCTGTGATGACCTTGGATAAGTCTAAGTTATGTTTCAAGTGATGACACTTAATGTTTAAATATGGTGTACACTGATCTCTCACAAATCAAGGATCAGTTAAGTACAATAGACTATAATCCGAATTATTGTTATCATCCGGGGCATTGCAATCTTGATTTAAATCAATGCCATCATCCTCAAATATCGGTTCATTGTTTGCCTCCACTGGTGTAGCATTCACGCAAAAAATTACATTTTTACTGTCAGAGGCCGCTTCGATGTAACCATTTAGTGTCTCGTCGTCTAAGATATCATCGGGTGGTATATTCCCCACACTAGCATAAGTAAACAAAGCTTTTACGCCGAGCTTTGAAACAGACCGATCAATACCAAGCCTCACATGCAATTTATCCAACAACGCATTCAATCTTATGTTCTTTCGGACAAATAATGAGAACATCGATCCATTTACATGATTCCACCGGTTATAGAGAGGATCATACGTAAATTCTCCATTGAACGAGACAACAATCATAGAGTTGCGATTATCTGTTTTTTTTTTATAAAAACAATTCAAGTCATTATTAAATCATTCAATATCAACTTAGATAACAACTTAAAATGCATTATAGACATTCAATATAATAATTCAAAACCCTACCTAAGCAAATTTATCACAAATAGAAAACAAAATATACTTACACGAAAACCCTACTAATTAAACCCCAACAAGGAAAAAAAGACTATGTTTCAAACAAGGAAACTAAGACTTTTAACATTTAAAACTCTTTCACTCTAAGTTTAAGTGTGATCAATATTTCCAATAACAATGGTCTCTACAAACAGAGCCATTTTCAGTACCATTTTTGGGTAGGAACAACACCCTTATGCAAGATCAAAACATCAATATGGACAATTCCATTACTACCAACAACAAATTTCCCAACTTCTCAAAACTACAATACCAAATCAACAATACCAAAGTTTACTACAATCGAACAATACCAAAGACTTAAACACACTACTTAGATGTATAAACATTACATAAACAACCAACTTAAAACACACATTTCGGTTAAATACATATCATTACTACAATATAAATAACATAATCACTACTTAAAACACACATTTCGATAAATACATATCATTACTACAATATAAATAACATAATCACTACTTAAAACACACATTTCGGTTGAATACTTATCATTACTTACACTAAACCTTAGTAATTAAACCCTAAACAATAACACTAAGAAATGACTTAAACAAACTACTTAGATGTATAATCATTACATAAACAACCTACTAAAAACACACATTTCGTTTAAGTACATATCATTACTAGCATAAATAACATAATCACATTGAGCACTTTAATTAAGACAAATTACATAGCAAAAACTTACCCATTTGAGCACTTAAATGATGAAAAAATGGACTTGAAAGATGAACAAATGGACTTGAAAGAAGAAGAAATGGCTAGAAAATTGATATTAACTTGAAAGACTCTGAACAATGGCCCGTTCGTGTGATGTATATTGAACAAGTACCTTACAACAATATTAATTGCCATCTACCACTTCCAAACGTAGATAATATAATTTAAAACGTAGGAAACCTACGTTTCAACGTAGAACAATGCATTTGAACCTACGTTTAAACGTAGTGAAATACACATAATTGAACTTCCTAATTTATTGAATTTCCTTACGTTTAAACGTAGTTAATCTACGTTTAAACGTAAGAACCCTACGTTTACTGCATTGATTTGTGTCAGAAAGCTATCTGAATTACTTACGTTTAAACGTAAGGTAAGGAACACTACGTTTACCTGAATTTCCATGTCAGAAAAGACACGACCTGATTTTCAAGTGTGACACAACCTCATTTTCCAATTTATGGAGGTAAGGCAGAAATTGGAAAATCAGGTTGTGTCAGACCTTTGACTTGCAAATCAGGTTGTGCCTTTTCTGACATTGAAAATCAGGTAAACGTAAGGTTCTCTACGTTTAAACGTAAGGAACCCTACGTTTAAACGTAGATAAATTTGAATAATTGCAACCCCTATTTTATTGAAATAACCTCCGTTTAAACGTAGGATCCTTACGTTTAAACGTAGAGAAACTACGTTTAAACGTAGGTTCTTTCAATAAATTAGGAAAGTTGCAATAAATGTATATTTCTCTATGTTTTAACGTAGGTTTGAACGCATTTATCTACGTTTAAACGTAGTTTTTCTACGTTTACAAAGCAATTATCTACGTTTGGAAGTGGTAGATAGTAATTAATGTTGTTGTAAGGTACTTGTTCAATATACACCACATTACGGGCTATTTTTCTCATTCCTTCAGAGTCTTGCATGTTAATATACATTATCTAACCACTTCTTCATCTTTCAGGTCCATGTCTTCATCATTCAAGTGCTCAAATGGGTAAGTTTTTGCTATTTAATTTGTCTTAATTCAAGTGCTCAATGTGATTATGGTATTTATGCTAGTAATGAAATGTACTTAAACTAAATGTGTGTTTTTAGTAGGTTGTTTATGTAATGTTTATACATTTAAGTAGTGTGTTTAAGTCTTTTCTTAATTAGTGTTATTGTTTAGGGTTTAATTAATATGGTTTAGTGTAAGTAATGATATGTATTCAACCGAAATGTGTGTTTTAAGTAGTAATTATGTTATTTATATTGTAGTAATGATATGTATTTAACTGAAATGTGTGTTTTTAGTAGGTTGTTTATGTAATGTTTATACATCTAAGTAGTGTGTTTAAGTCTTTGGTATTAGTAGGGTTTTCGTGTAAGTATATTTCCTTGTTGGGGTTTAATTAGTAGGGTTTTCGTGTAAGTATATTTTGTTTTCTATTTGTGATAATTGTGCTTAGGTAGGGTTTTGAATTATTATATTCAATGTCTATAATGACTTGAATTGTTTTTAAAAAAAAACAGATAATCGCAACTCTATGATTGTTGTCTCGTTCAACGGAGAATTTACGTACGATCCTCTCTATAACCGGTGGAATCATGTAAATGGATCGATGTTCTCATTATTTGTCCGAAAGAACATAAGATTGAATGCGTTGTTGGATAAATTGCATGTGAGGCTTGGTATTGACCGGTCTGTTTCAAAGCTTGCCGTAAAAGCTTTGTTTAGTTATGCTAGTGTGGGGAATATACCACCTGATGATATCTTAGACGACAAGACACTAAATGGTTACATCGAAGCGGCCTCTGACAGTAAAAATGTGATTTTTTGTGTGAATGCTACACCAGTGGAGGCAAACAATGAACCGATATTTGAGGATGATGGCATTGATTTAAGTCAAGATTGCAATGCCCCGGATGATAATAATAATTCGGATTATAGTCTTGGTAATTTCCCTTCTCCGGTACAAGAACTTGCTACAGATCAAAATTTTAATCCATTCGAGCAACAGTATGGATGTAGTGGGTTTGAAAACCATGTTCCTACACAAGGGCTTGGTGAAGCTTTGGACCAACAGTTTCAGTGTGAACCAGTCAGACCAAGTCATAATCTTTCAAATCAACTCAAGTAGTCATTTTCGTGTTGAAATGGTTGGTGAATACACTGCTCCGTTTGAATTCGGTCCTCCAAGTTATAATGTTATAAATAACCATTCACATAATCAACCTTCAAGTAGTCGTGCTCAACCTATCCAACAGCCGTATAATTTGTTTGGTGGATCAGTCACTAGTTTTTTAGCTTCTCCGTTTGCACCTCATATTCAAACCGATCAAACGGGCAGGGATGACAACAATAATCAGGGTGCCAATGCTAGGGCTAGTGTACGAGAAGATTATTCATGGAGGATTCCCACATTTGAAGATGATGATTTACCACGGTGTCTATCTACCGGTACGTTACATATGAATGACGTGAACGAATTGTTCATTGGGAAGCAATATGATTCGAAAGAAGATTTTAATTTAAAAATAAAATCGTATGCGGTCGCCAATAATTTTCAGATGAGATTGGGTAGGTCGGACACACGTTGCTTGTATTACACATGTCTAAACGATACATGGAAATGGCATGTAAGGGCGAAAATGGTGAAGACAAATACAACACATACATTTGAGATCACAACATTGAATGATGTGCATACTTGTGCCTCTCAGAATACGGATAATGACAATCGACAAGCAACACCTATTGTTATTGCGAGTCTGCTAAGTCAGAAAATGGAAGAACTCGGCAATGAGTATAAACCCAGACATATTATGGAGGACATGCTCACAACTTACAGTGTACAGTTGACTTATGACCAAGCATACCGAGCTCACGAGAAGATGAGAATCCTGGTTAGAGGTTCACCAACGGAGTGTTACAATGCGATACCCTCGTACCTGTGGATGGTGCGTGAGGCCAATGAAGGGACCTATGTTGACTTTCAGCTTGATAATCTGGGAAGGTTCGGTAGTTGTTTCATGGCTTTGGGAGCAAGTCGTCGTGGTTTCAAGTATTGTCGACCTATTTTGTGTGTGGACGTCACTCATCTAAAAACCCGTTTCTCAGGGCAACTATTTGTTGCTGTTGCTGTAGATGCCGGTGACCACCTATTCCCTGTAGCCTTCGGTATTGCTGAAAAAGAATGCAATGATTCATGGGGGTATTTCATGAGACAATTGAGGGTGGCCATTGAAGGTATCCATGCTGAAAATTTGAGCTTTATATCTGACAGACACAAGGCTATTAGAAATGCGGTTGGTCAGGTATTTCCCAATGCATATCACGGTGTTTGCTATCATCATTTAAAGGGCAATCTAACAAAAAAATGGAAGGATTACGGTTTTTGTGAAGACACTTTCTATCAAACATCCTATGCATTCTCGGAGGCCGAATTTCTCCGAAAGTACGCCCTAATCAAGGCACAATGTCTTGGCACATATCTAAAACTAGAAGAAATAGGTGTTGAACGGTGGGCGCGTGCCAAATTTCCTGGGAAAGATACGCCTTAATGACAAGCAATTACGCTGAAAGTTTCAACTGTGCGATTAGAGGAGCTCATCGTTGGCCTGTTCCTAGCCTCTTGGAATTCATTAGAGCTACACTGCAGAGATGGTATAATGATAGACGACAGAAGACGCTTGATTGTGCGACTATGTTAGCATCGGAGATCGATGAAATAGTGGTTTCGAATATTACTGCTAGAAGGAAGTTCAGGGTTAATCCTATTAACCCCAATGAGTTTGAGGTGCATGGAAATAACTTGCTTCATGGGACGGTAAATCTACGAGAGAGGAAGTGTTATTGTGGTTATTTTGAGAAAATGGAAATACCATGTACGCATGCTATAACAGCCGCAGCAACACGTAGAATTAGTCCACCCGAACTCTGTTCACGGTATTATAGAGCTGAATGTTTCAAGGAGATTTACATGGGTAGCATATATCCAGTTCCTAACAGGGAGGATTGGGATGTTTCGGAGGTGGTAAGAAACATGAAAGTCGGAGTGCCTAATATAAGATATGCGCCTGATGCCAGTGGAGCTCCAAGAAGAGGTAGAATTAATACCACTAGAATCCCTTCTGAATGGGAACGTCCAGGCCATCAGAATGTATGTACTAACTGCAAACATCCAGGACATAACAGAGCTAGTTGCACGCAATACCGGTAGGATCGTTATTGATTTTTGTTATGGTGGTATTAGAATGGATCGTTATTGTGTAACGTATTAATAGAATGTAGTATTTTATTAATGGATTGTAGTAATGATTGTATTCGGTTATTAATCGGAATCAAGTTTGTCTTGTATTACACTACCTCTGTAAAACTAATAGTAATTATTACGGGGTTTACACACAAGAAAAAAGATTATTGATACATTGAGATAACAATAAGATGACGCTTAAATAAACTAAGGGTGATCAATAAATAGGATAGGATGACGCCTAAATAAATGATCTTCAATATTTAGTAATCACCACATTAAACACGACGTGATATTCTATAGGTTGATCAATGACTTCAAAGCTGCATTCATCTCCCGCATTTAGGTCATTGTCCGTAATAAAATCATTCAACCCGCTTAAACGAACTTTTTGATTTACCATATAGACAATTCTAGCAGGCCATGATTCCCCTGTGGCAATTCGCAGTTCCACGGTCTTGTTTCGCAACATGTCGTTTGTTCTCGCAAATGCCTTTGGAATACTCTACAAATCACAAACAAATTTTAATACTGTTTCAAAATGAGGAAAAAATATCAAACAAGAAAACAACTAAAAATATATTAAATATCTCACCACATAATAACAACCATGTGAAAATACCCAGTTTGGCAGCGTCGTCTAAAAATGGGGATTTCGGTTACCTGCACCTGCACCTGCATCATCAACTGCATCATCACCTGCATCATCAACTGCATCATCACCTGCATCATCATCTACATCATCGGTCTCAGCAAAAGTCTTCTCACAAGAAGTGTGATCATAAACAAGAGTGTCGAAAGTGAAATCCCCTTTGTGTTCAAACACTATAAACTCCCTCTCATTCAAGTAATGAGCCGCCACATACTCCTCCCAACCTTCCCCAAAGAAACGAAGAATTCCATTGTCTGTGGCTCCAACTCTCACTTCCCATGTCCCTAATCGGCTTTTGAGAACGGCCCTATCTAGGTTCCTCAGCGTGTCGTTCAACCTATTAACGTATGCTGGAGGTAGTGTCTATGAAAAAAGAAACATTTCACATTTGTTTGACCATAATACAAGTGATATAAAAGTAAATAAATTAAAAATGACATACCAAACTTGTTGCGAAACCGCCATCAAGAACTTTAAAGAAACGATCATTATCCATTTGCTTCAGTGTAAATTGAAAGGTGAAGAAGTGGTTCTCTTTACACTACTTAAAAGAGTTTGAAGAAATGAGAGAAATGGCTCGTACTTGTACAACAACAATAATTGCCATGTACCACACTAGTACTTGCATTCCCTACGTTTGGACGTAGAGAATGTTGCATTCCCTACGTTTGGACGTAGGTTATCTACGTTCAAACGCAGAGAATGTTGCAGCCATACATTTGGACTAGGTTCTCTACGTTCCGACGTAGAGAAAGTAGCATTCCCTACGTTTGGACGTACATTCTCTACGTTTGGACGTAGATAAATTCAAATTGAATGTTGCATTTTAAGTTGAGTTGTTTTTTAAACAAATTGAATACTCATCAACACAACATACACCAAAAATATAACATACACCAAAAATTCCTACACAGTTTGTCAAAACAACATACACAAAAATACCTATATATCTACTATTTGATTAAATAGCTGTACACAAAGTTTCTTTCTTAGCAACGGCATATTGTCATGATGGATCAGAGAAAAGTTTTCCTTGTGCATCAAATGCTCAATGAACTTGACCGTGTATACCCCACAGTCACCCCTGTATAATATGAATAGTGTAAGAATAGTATAAACTGTATAATATAATAAATAGTTTGAAGTTTATAACACTTACGGAATTGGCATTTGTGGTACGAATTCAGGTTTTACTATTCTGACATCAAAAAGAGGCTTCGTTGGATCAACCATTTGTGGGAGTTGACGTAGACGAGCATCCATCTCCAACACTCTCCTAAACGAAACACCCCACGCTTTGATGTTTTTCTTCACATCATCCTTATACGGCTGCCCCGACAGACACCCTAATCTTCCATTCGGGAATACACACATCGACAGCTGCCCAGTGAGCATAACTAATGGACCAGGGAATGTAGATCACGGTGTTTTCATCCCATTGCTTGACGTACCGATCCACAAAGTCTGGAATGACCGTTCTGTCTGGCGGCTTTCCCTGATCTACATGACCTTGCCCGCAAAAGGCGGCTAATTCAGAGTATGCAATGGCCGTATGCGGTTGAAAGCATCCTGGATGTGCTTCCATTTGCCGTTCTATCAGGTCCAGATACGTATCGACATGATGTACGCATGCAAAAATAAGTTAGAGATAATGAAATCAGAAATATGAAAATTTCATAAATATGAAAATGAAGTCACAAGAATATACTTCTCGGTCTAACTCTGAAAGAGGGCCATGGAGACGTGTGAACCACTCCTTGCCAAATAACCCTGTAAGGCGGAAACCAGCTGCGTACCCCGTCGGAATCTCAATTGGGGGCGGATTTTCTTGTTGGTACCACCTTGTGAACTTGTTTTCCAGCTCGTCCGGAAACTTTTTCCACGCTGACCATCTCACAACGTTATCACTAGGCATATTGACTATGTGAGACCCATCAGTTAAATACCGTGGTCGGCTAGTAGTCTGACGGGTCGTCAATTTTCTGTCAATTGCATCAACCGCCTTTCGTTTACCCAATTGTACAACACTTGGCCACCAGCTAAACAAATTTCAATACATTCACAAGTTAGATAGTTTTTCACAATATAATTTATAGTTTCGAAATTGAAAATCAAATAACTTACTATAATCCATCTCAGGCTCCACAACCGATGCCTGGCTGGTCGTAGCCTCGGGAGGGGGAGGGGGCGTAGCCTCGAGAGAGGGAGGGGGCGTAGCATCGATAAGGGTCGTAGTCTCGGGAGGGGTGGGGGTCGTAGCCATGGGAGGGGTGGGGGTCGTAGCCTCGGAAAGGGTCGTAGTCTCGGGAGGGGTCGTAGCCTCGGTAGTAGCATCGAAAGTATCTGCATCAAAATAGGCACTCTCATCAATTCATGATAACAAACAATATCTATGTTAATAATACAAATTTCAATATAAATAACCTACTAAACAATAATTAGATATAAATAACATAATGCTTACCCGAATAAGCTTCCTCCACGAATAATTCGTCGATGAAATCCTTCTCGACTCCCTTCTTCTGAACTCCCTCCAACAGCACTCCCTCTTGCCCGGGTTGGGAAATGCCTTCAAGAATCTTATCAAACCCGAGCATCATCATCGGGTCGTCGGCGGACGGGGTAGGAGATGAATAAGTATGCTGATGCGTATGCTGACCAGGTGGAGGCTGATGAGTATGCTGACCAGCTGGAGACTGATCAGTATGCTAATCAGTACGATGACCCCGTGTAGACCCATCAGGGGAAAACTGAGAAGATGTGCCCCGGTCAGTATCATGTGGAGGAGGTGAAGGAGGTGGAGGAGGTGGAGGCCGATGAGGGGTAGACTGAAAAGATGTTGCCCGATTAGTATCATAATACATACAACTAAATTTATCGCATAAATAAATTGACAATGAAATAATTTTTTACCTGATCTCTGGATGACAGCGTCTGCATCAATGATGGGAGTCAACTTTACGTGACTCCGGTGCATTAATTGCCCCCGTTTACCACACTTTCAGCACATTTTTGGGTGAATTAGACCGTTTTCGGGTAATATCGTGAGTTTATAGCACGGGGAGTAAATCCGTCGCTTTGATGGTTTACTACCTCTTTTTAGTGATATTAACCCATTCCCAAGCACTTTTACCCTCCGGAATTGTTTGGATGTTTTCGGTTGATTTTGTTGTTGAAGGGTATCGGTGTCTCGAGAACTCGGAAGGTGACGATTTGTGGTGAAAAGCATGATCGAGGCAAGAAGAGGGGCCAAAAAGGAAGAAAAGTGAAGATTTGGGGAAACAGGGGTTCAAACGCGCGTTTCAGAAGTCCATAAGTGATACAGAGTTGAAGCCCTCCAAACGCGCGTTTGAAACCACCTTAAACGCGCGTTCCAAGTCATCCAAACGCGCGTTCGAACCTTCTAAACGCGCGTTCCAAATGAAGAACAGTCAAGTCCCTGCCCAGAAATGATGCGAAACGCGCGTTTCAACTATGCGAAACGCGCGTTTGAAGATTCCAAACGCCGGTTCCAGCCTCCAAACGTGCGTTTGGACCGGATTTCTAGTAGATTTTTCTCCTACCTATAAATACCCCCCTTAGACTATTTCTTGAACAACAATTACTTTCTTACAAAACTCTACCCATTTCTTAGCTCGATTTTTGTAATAGCTTAGATTACTTTCTCTTAGCCTACATCAACATAATATTAGCTTAATATTTCCATTTCTTAGCTTAGATTTTCATTCCAAACACTAAGAGACCACCTTTTAATTACTTCTTTATTTTGTACTTTTTGGATCTAAACTCGAATTTCTGCAATCTAATGGTAATTTTCCCCTCTCTTTTGCTTGTTATGGCTTTCATTTACTGTCTTGTGTATGTTTTAACTAGCATAATGAGTAGCTAATCCCTTCTCATAGTCGAATCATGTGAAATTTAGTGAAATCACCCTTGGGGTGATGAAATTGGGAGTGGGTAGTGCTTTTTATTGTTGTATCTTGCATATTTCACGTCTTAGAACTTGTTATAAAGGATTTGGGCTAGATTGATCACCTAGGTCAAAAGTCACACACATCAATCTTGAGAGTTGTTCAGATAGAGAGATGTGGGAAAGGGGTTCTAGGATCACTTCAGAGTGAGGTTACTCGTTTTAACGTTTAAACGGCTCTCGTGCATAACATGTCTTATGAGTGAATCTTCCTTAGGGAAGGCTAGTTAATTTCACATAAGGTGTTGGGGAAGAGTTGTTCAGACCTTAGCACCGGGATCAGGAGTTCGTACCCGTGAAAGTAAATGTAAGAGTTCGTTCGTTTATTGCACACTCCTGGTTTTGTGATTCCTAGGGGTGAAACTAACTATTTTGAACATGGTTCGGCTATATCCCTTTATCTATCTTTAAAACCTAGTAGTTTAATCTTCTCTCTTTCTATCTTATCTGCAAACTTGTTAGTATAGATCACTTTAGTGTCGTTGTAGTTACAAATACTTTAAAATCATTGATCACCTAGACTAAGTTCCACGTTCACTTTGGTACTTGCAAACACGATTCCTTTGGGTTCGACCTCGTACTCCTGTAGCTATTCTAGCAATCGACCCGGTACACTGCCGGTTAGAGAGTTTGTTTACCCACGGTTTCGAGTCTTTACAAATTGTTTTTGAAGGGGTAGATTTAATGCTCATCAAAATGGCGCCGTTGCCGGGGAATTGTGTGCTATTTGTGATATCTTGTAAGTGAACCGAAGGCTTGGGCCTAGGTTTTATTTTATTGTTTTCTTGTTGTTTGCTTTTTGTAGTGCATGACCCGGAGATCTCAAACACCACTCGAACCATACATAGACGGGATTGAGGCTTACGCAAGGCGTAGAAATAGTCAAAGAAGAAGAAGTCGTCAAGTAAAGGAGTCGATTCCGGTCTTTGAAGAGAACAGTTTGGGTGAGTTGGGAGAAGGATCCGACATGGCACAAAACGGTGGACAAGGATTGGAAGGAAATTTGGGGAACGATAATGGTGTCCCGAATCAAAACCCGCCTCTTGTCAATAACAATGCACAAGGAGGTGGGAATGGACAAGGAAATAATCATGTGAACGCAAATGGGCCTATACCTCAACATGTTCAACAAGAGGCTCGAGGGAATCAAATGGACCCCGTTCTTATGCAACAGTTCAACGCATGGATGTTGAATTAATCAACTTCAACAAAACCAAAATCAGGCTCATAATCAAGGTGCAAATGCGATGCCTAATTGGTTTAATGGTCAACAAGAGCAAAATCAGGGTGGTTTGACTTGTAGAGACTTTGTGTTAGCTCCTACGGCAAACATGGGGCATAGTCCAATTCGAATGCCCCCGGTGGCCGCCAACAATTTGGAATTGAATAGAAATATCATACATTTGTTGGGAGATAATGCTATATTCAAGGGAACCGCTTTAGAAAATCCTCACTTGTTCATTGATCACTTTCTCCAAATAGTGAACTCAACAAAGATCAATGGAGTGAGTGATGAGGCGCTCAAACTTATGCTTTTTCCGTTCGCCTTGAAAGAGCAAGCTAAGCGGTGGTATGATTCGTTGCCTAATGATTCTTTGCACACATGGGAAGAAGTGGTTAAGACTTTTCTACTCAAGTATTACCCCCCCATCGAAGACCATGGATATGAAAGAAGCTATAATGTCGTTCAATTCTTATGAAGGAGAAGAGCTACATGAGTCATGGGATCGGTTTAAGGCTTTGTTGAGAGAGTGCCCGGGGCACGGGTTGAGATCTTATGAGGTAGTTCATGCTTTCTTCCGGGGTTTGGACCAAGTACATCAAAGTACCTTGCATGCTTCATGCAATGGAGATATTATGAGTATGGTACCCGAAGTGGCTATGAACCAAATAGAGACGATTTCCGAGACCTCGAGGCAATACATATCGTCAAGTAGAAAGGGGACAAGAAGTAAGAAGCCCGGTTTGGTTGAAGTGAAAGAAGTTGAGGCAAGTGATCAATATCATGCTCAAGTATAAGCGATGGAGCAACAGATGGGGAGATTGCAAAAGGAGACTGAGAGTGCTAAGCTTTGCCAAATTTGTAGTGGATCACACTCGGCAAAGGATTGTAGGATGACGACCAAAGCTCAAAATATGGCTTATCCTCAATCCTCGACTCAAGGGCAACCTAGTACTCTATCTCAAGATAACATGAATGAGTTAGCTAAGCGGATGATGAGTATTTGTTCTATGGAGCAATGGAATTCGGGGCCTCAATTTCAAAATCAATTGCAAAGCGCTTATCAAGGCCAATATATGGGAGATCAACAAAGTGGGCCACCGTATGAGGAATCCCAAGATATAAACTTTGTGGGACAAGGTCAAGGAGGGAATTATGGAAATCAAGGTGATGGTTCTTGGAGGAATAACAACAATCAAGGTTGGAACCGAAATCAAAACCAAGGCCAAAACCAAGGTTATAGACAAGGTCAAAATCACGGCCAATCTTCTCAAGGGCAATTCTATCAACCTCCACACCAAAGGCAACCACAAGGAGGGTACAATCAACAAGGGTCTAACACTTATCAAAACCCTCCTCGTTTGGCCCCTATACCTCAAAAGAGTGCAACCGATGTCATCTTGGAACAAATGAACAAAAACTTTGCGGAGATAAATAAGGACATGGTTGAGATGAACTACAAACATGGTTCCGCCATAAAAAATCTTGAAACTCAATTTGGTCAAGTGGTGGAACATGTTCAGTTGAAAGGCGGCTTACCAAGTAACACCGAGAAGAATCCAAGAAGTGTAAACGCCATCTTAACTCGAAGTGGTAAGGTGTTGAGGACAAGTGGAGAAAAGAAAGTCCTATGGGAGGACAAAGCTCGAAAAGCTCCTATTGAGACCCAAGCGGGGGCCATGGATGGCGACATAGATAGGATTGAAGATGATGAAGACCATGGAGAATATTTCAAGAAGAAGGAAGTTGAGAGGAAAGAAGCTCAAGCTAGGGGAGATTATGTGGTTATCGATGTGAAAGAGGAGGAATCAACTAGAAGAGAAGGGAAAGAGCCAATGAAAGAGCCGTCTTCCCCACGCTCCAAAGGTAAGAAAGGTATGATCCCTCCCCCTTCTAAAGATTTTGATTTGAGTACTCTCCCTTATCCCCCTAAGAATCATAGACAAAGTTGCTTGAATAAAGCACAAACTCGATTTATTGAGATTTTGCGAAAAATTGACTTGAACATTCCTTTTCTTGAAGCACTTGCAAACATGCCCTCTTATTGTAAGTTCTTAAAAGAGTTGCTAACTAAAAAGGGTAGAATGCAAGAAGTTGTGTGTCTAAATGAAGAGTGTTCCGCTATTTTTGATGGAAAGTCTAGGATTCCCCCGAAAGTTAGAGACAAGGGTAGTTTCACTATTCCGGTTACCAT
Organism: Gentiana straminea; assembly: GCA_036785695.1. Classification (NCBI taxonomy): domain Eukaryota; kingdom Viridiplantae; phylum Streptophyta; class Magnoliopsida; order Gentianales; family Gentianaceae; genus Gentiana; species Gentiana straminea. The sequence goes on from JAVUPR010000365.1 coordinate 429,881, forward strand.
TGGTACAACTCATTTTCCTAGTGTCCTATGTGATTTGGGGGCTAGTGTAAGCTTAATGCCCCGTGCTATATATGAGAGTCTTGACCTAGGAGAGTTGGAGCCAACGGGGATGACCCTTCAAATGGCGGATAGTTCTATTAGAGAGCCTATGGGAGTGATCGAGGATGTCATAGTGAAAGTGGATAAGTTTGCCTTCCCGGTAGATTTTGTGTACTAGATATGGAGATGGACTCCAAAACACCTATGTTGTTAGGACGTCCCTTTTTAAACACCGGAAGGACCTTGATAGATGTCGCGAGCGGTGAGATTATTTTGAGAGTTGGTGATGAAAAAGTCGCGGTCAATGTTTATAAGGCCATGAAACATCCTAAGGAGAGCACCGAGGACTGTTTTTCTGTTGATGCTATCTATTCTTGCGTTTCGGAACATGTTGACATGCAGGAATATAAAGATAAGTCCGATGAATGCATGGCAAAAGTGAGCACGGAACTTGATGAAGAAGAAGAGTTGGAAGAGGAAGCAATGGAGCTCGAAGAGACGGCTTTCGTGGCTGAAAAATGGAGTGAAAAGATTGACCTTGGGCTTGAAGGAGAACTAGAGAAACCATCAATTGAAGACCCGCCGAGAGATTTGAAAATGAAGCCGCTTCCACCCCATTTGAAGTATGTTTTTCTTGAAAATGATGATTTACTTCCTTTGATTATTTCTGCTACACTAACAGCTTTGCAGGAAGATGAGTTAGTGAAAATGCTTAAGAGGCACAAACGTGCTTTTGGGTGGAAGATGTGTGATCTCAAGGGTATAAGTCCCACCATTTGTCAACACAAGATTATTCTAGAAGATGGAGCGAAACCGGTGAGGCAACCCCAAAGAAGGCTCAATCCACACCTCCAACAAGAGGTTGTGAGGAAAGATGTGGTCACGATGTTAAAGCTTGGAATCATCTATGCCATCTCGGATAGCAAATGGGTGAGCCCCACCCAAGTGGTACAGAAGAAGGGAGGTATGACCGTTGAAATCAATGACAAAGGTGAGGAGGTGCCCAAGCGTTTGGTAAGTGGTCATAGAATTTGTATTGATTATCGTAAGCTAAATGACCAAACCCGTAAAGATCATTTCCCCCTCCCTTTTATTGATCAAATGTTGGAAAGATTGAGTGGCCATGCTTTTTATTGCTTTCTTGATGGGTTTAGTGGTTATTACCAAATACATGTGGCCTTAGAGGACCAAGAAAAGACTACCTATACTTGTCCCTATGGTACCTTTGCTTTCCGTAGAATGCCTTTTGGGTTGTGTAATGCACCCGCGACATTCCAACGGTGCATGGTTGCCATCTTTGCGGATATGATTGAAAAGTTTTTAGAAGTCTTTATGGATTATTTTAGTGTATTTGGTGATTCCTTTGAGGATTGTCTAGATAACCTTGAGAAGGTGTTGAGTAGATGTGAGGAGACGAATTTGGTGCTAAATTGGGAGAAGTGTCATTTGATGGTCACGGAAGGGATAGTCTTAGGGCATAAGATATCTAGTAAGGGTATAGAGGTAGACAAGGCTAAGGTAGAAGCGATAGCTAAGCTTCCTATGCCCACTAACCTAAAGACTCTTAGGGGTTTTCTAGGCCATGTGGGGTTCTATCGTAGGTTCATTAAGGATTTCTCGAAAATAGCCCGTCCTCTTACCCTTCTTCTTGGAAAAGACGTCCCGTTTGATTTCGACCAAGCTTGTGTTGAGGCATTCTTGTCACTCAAGCAATTGCTTGTTTCCGCTCCTATCTTAGTTGCCCCGAGGTGGGACCAAGAATTTGAGCTAATGTGTGATGCGAGTGACACCGCGGTTGGTGCGGTCCTAGGTCAAAAGATCGATAAAATCTTCAAGCCTATTGCCTATGCTAGTCATACCTTGAATCCGGCCCAACAAAACTACACTACCACCGAAAAAGAGCTTCTTGCGGTTGTCTTCGCGTTTGATAAGTTTCGGTCTCATCTCGTAGGTTCTCGTGTAGTTGTGCACACGGATCATGCCGCTTTGCGTTATCTCTTTGCCAAGCAAGATGCCAAGCCCCGCCTCTTGAGGTGGATTTTGCTCTTGCAAGAGTTTGATCTTGAAATCCGTGATAGAAAAGGGTGTGAGAACGTCGTAGCCGACCATTTGAGTCGTATAGAGCTTAGTGAGGAGTTGATTAAAGCACAAAGTGAGATAAATGACTCATTTCCTCACGAGCAACTTTATGCACTTGACACCCTTCTTCCGGTTAAGAAAGGCAACTTTCTAAAAGCCCGTAAGGAAGGTAGTCCTTGGTTCGCACCTTTCGTCAACTACCACGAGTGCGGTTTTGTAGATCCCGACCTTGACTCAAATCAAAAGCGTAAACTCCTTAGTGAGGTCGGTAAGTATGTTTGGGAGGATCCTTGCTTATATAGGTTGTGTTCGGATGGCATTTTGAGGAGATGCATCCCAGAGAGTGAGATTTTGAGTGCGCTTTCTTTTTGTCACGATAAAGAGGCCGGAGGCCACTTCTCGGGGCAAAGGACCTCTTTGAAAGTGTTGCAAAGTGGGTTATATTGGCCCACTCTATTCCGAGATGCACATGCTTATGTGAAATCTTGTGACGCTTGTCAAAGGTCTGGTCGTATATCTAGGAGAAGTGAGATGCCCCAAAAGCCGATCATTGTTTGTGAGATTTTTGATGTTTGGGGAATTGACTTTATGGGCCCCTATCCCTCTTCGTGTGGTAACAAGTATATCCTAGTCGCTTGTGATTATGTGTCGAAATGGGTGGAAGCCTTAGCTTCACCCACCAATGATAGGAATGTTGTTATCCGGTTTCTCAAGAAGAATATCTTCTGTCGGTTTGGGGTACCTCGTGCTATAATCAGTGATAATGGAAGCCACTTTGCCAACAAGCCGTTTGACAAACTTTTAGAGAAATATGGGGTGAAACACAAGTTAGGTACCGCTTACCATCCCCAGACGAGTGGTCAAGTAGAAGTCACGAATAGGGGTATTAAGCGTATCTTAGAGAGGACGGTAGACTTGAATGTCAAGAGTTGGTCGTTAAAGTTAGATGATGCTTTATGGGCCCATAGGACAGCCTTTAAGACACCCCTAGGCATGTCACCTTATATGATAGTCTATGGTAAATCTTGTCACCTTCCCGTAGAAATCGAACATAAGGCTTATTGGGCCATCAAAATGCTAAACCTCGATGACACCTTAATTGGTGAGAAACGTATGGCCCAATTGAATGAACTAGATGAGTTCCGCCTTTGTGCTTATGACCTTTCCACGAGGTATAAAGAGAAGACTAAGTTACTCCATGATAAGTTGATCAAACCTCGTGTTTTCAATGAGGGTGACGAAGTCTTATTCTACATACTCGTTTGCATCTTTTCCAAGGGAAGTTGAAGTCTAGGTGGTCCGGTCCCTACGTGATGTCGAAAGTCTATCCGTCCGGTGCTATTGAAATCACCCATCCTAAGTTTGGCACGTTTACCACTAATGGCTTGCGGTTGAAAAGGTACGAGAGGTTGCCTTACGATGAAGCACTAGAAATAGTGCACCTTGAAGACCCCATACCGTGTGATGAATCTTGTAAGTCTTGTCACGGACTTTAAATCTTGACACGTATAATTTTCAATCCATCTTTCCATCTTTCTACCCTTTCTCGCCTTGTGCCAACGGTATAACTTGAAAAAGTTGGCACCGTATAATCCATCTTGTCGAGCCAACGACGTAAAACAAAGGCGCTTGGGGGAGGCAACCCACCATTTCGTAGTTTTTGTTGAGCAAGTTTGGTGTTTCTAGTGGTCTCGGGGTGGTTAAAATCAAGTGTGGGGTAGAAATCTTGAGTTATCCTAGTTTCTGGTCCAAACGCACGTTTAGCCCTGTCAAACGCGCGTTTAAAACTTTTCCCTGCCAAACGCGCGTTTAGAACCATCCCAAACGCGTGTTTGAAGCCTCAACTCTCTGTTCTTGATTTCTCGTCCCAAACGCACGTTTCACTTCTCAAACGCGCGTTTGAACATGCAAAACGCGCGTTCCACTCATTCCAAACGTGCGTTTGGGATCATCACCTTTAAATACCCTGCAACCTAAACCGGCGTTCCAGTTTTTTTTCTTCAAACCTAACCAGCGTTCGGCGGCCGTTCCCACCTCTTTCACTCGAATTCCCTCATTTTTGCTCCGTTTTTGGCGATTTAAACTCCAAACAACACCTCTCAATCCCCTCTTTTGATTCCACTACTCCAATCCAACAACAAATCACCCAGTTCCTCGATCCGATCGGCAGTTTTTAGCAATTCTTTGCCTAAGTCGATTTTCACCCCCATTGACGTTTCGAGGCTCGTTCTTCGCTCCAAATCATTCGTGTCGTCTCTTTTAAGCATAGAACAGGTATATTTTGGTTTTACGTCTAAGTTTCGGTTAGGGTTAGTTTTTGCCTATTTTAGTTTAACGCCTCTATCTCGTTATTTATTGATTATTAATTTTGTATCATGTTTCTGTTTGTTTTGTTTGTTTTGTTGATCGATGATGAATGATGTGGCTCTCGTGGGGTGTTAAGTTTTGGTTGGTTGGTTTGTTTTGAAATCCCGGTTGGACGATAACCGGGTCGGTTTGTTTGATGATTTGGTTGATTGGTGACGTTTGGGTGAGTTCAGAGATAATGAGGGAGACTAAGCGTAAGGAAACCGAGGGTAAAGGGAAAGGGAAACAGCCGGTGACAAGGCATATGCCCAAAAAGCAGAAAACCCTATTTTATCCTCGGATACCTAAAGGTGGTATTCGGATCAGTGATACGGGCCGTATAGAGAGTAGGAATCCTCGAGCCCTTAGGCCTGCGGGACAATTAAGAGATGAGACCTCAGACGAGGATTTTGAGCCGGACACTGAGGGGAGGAATTCTAGTAGTGACAGTGAGGAGGCGACGGACCTCGAGAGTGATGTGCCCTTGGCACGGTTGCGCACCAAAAATGTAACAACACCTGTTTCACCTCCTCCACAAACTACCCCTCCACAGAGTACCCCCGAGCAGGATCCCTCACTAGCTCCTCCTCCTAATGACCCTATCCCTTTCGAGCAGCGTTTTAACTCACCAGTTGCTTTCTCTAATTATAATGAGTACATCGCTGTGAAGAATATGTGTTATGAGAGGGGGTTAGACCTCAAGGCTGTTCCTAAATCTTTCATTGATGACTTGAGGAAGAGAGGGTGGAACAATCTGATTTATGAGCCAGAGGGGAATCTCAATCTCTCATTAGTCCGGGAATGGTATGCAAACTTCAGTGTGGCCAATCTAGAGTCAGGGTTCATCAAGGTGAGAGGGGTCAATGTCCCGTGGTCCGTCAAAGAGATTAATGACTACTACCGGATACCGGCTTTCGAGGGTCAGGACTATATCAGTTGGTTTGCGGAGAGATCGCATTGGGGTAATACTGAGACTGAGGATCCACTAGAGAAAATGAGGAAGGACATCAATCCAGACTTACAGTGGGTTTCTAAGGGGAGTAATGCGCGAAGTCAATTGGTAACGACAAACTGGCCTGATGAGTGGAAAGTAAAGGCAAAGTTCTCTCAGAATCGTCTGCTACCGAAGGACAACATAACGCATTTCCACATCAAGGATTTGCAATTGTTGTATGCTCTGCACTATGATCTCAAGGTAGACGTCGGGAAAATTATTTTCGAGGAGTTCAGAGAGAACCAGAAGGTCAGGCGTCGTATGATCATGTGTCCTTACCTCATTTATGGTTTGTGCAAGAAAGTGCCGGTCGATGAGTATCCCGATGATCAAATCTTAAGGAAGAAGAATCTACCAGTGGTACCAAGGCCGTTCAATGCCCGCACCGCTCAAAAGCCTCCTAGGCCCACCCCACGACCTATTCACACCGTCCCCCGCCCCACCACCTCCACTACATCCACCACACCTCCTATACCTCCACCTGTCATCACCACCACCTCCACGACATCCACCACACTCCCTATACCTCCTCCTCTCATCACCACCACTAGTATACCCCCACCTCCACCTGTCACTGCTGGACCTTCCACCACACCCATTCCTCCACCTTCTACACCCACAACCGGGGGGCCATGGCTTAGTGAGCGGCAGGGGCTTTTCATTGCCCATAAACAGCGGGATTGGATGGACAGTCTGAGGGTGACACTGAACGGCATAGTGGAGAATCAGTGGGTATTCGCTCAGGAGAGGCAGATTGAGCTTCCTGCATTGGATTTGGATGTCTCACCGTTCCAGTATACTCCAGAGATTGAGGAGGACTTATAGAGAGTCATAGAGGATTCGTTTGTTGATGAGCCTGAGGAGGGATTTGATGACATTGCTTTAGATGATTTGATTGGGACAACAGGGGCTGGGACAGAGGCAGTTAGGACAGGTGCTGCAGGACCTACACAGACTGAGAGTGCAGCTGCTGTGGTTGCACCATCATCGAGCACACCTGACTCCACTACTGATGGACAGGGCACTGGAGCAGACTAGCCGTTTTCTTGCATTTTACTGCTTACATTTATTATGCTAGTTCTGTTTGAGCTACTTTTGATATTTTTTTTATTATGACTGTTACACTTCACTTTTGCATGCACGTGCACTTACTATTGAGCCCCTGAGGCCTGCTTGACCGTGTATGCTTTCCTTTTCTTTGACTTATACTCTGGGATGATGTGGATATTATTATTGGTTTATATCTGATGCATGGATGTTCTGTTTTTATTGATTCGATTGTATCCTTCCATTGCATATCCCGTATCCCCCCTCCTTATGCTTTGATCTCGTCACTGTGACATGAACTCGTTATTTTACGCACCCGCTTACCATATTGCTTGCATTATAGCACGCGGATTCCGTCCCGTGCATGCGCTGTCTTTGTTTCGTTGATCTCGCTCTAGGTTACGGGATGGATTCACACGAGGTTGTCACGAGTTTCGAGTCACGATTGCGCCTTTCTGCCGGGTCTTTTGGTCAAACAGCTAAGTCTTTTACTCTTTTTATCTCTCACACACTGAGGACAGTGTTTCGTTTAAGTGTGGGGTGGGAGACTTAGCCGTTCTCTTGTTTCTTATTGATAAATGTGCTTAATATGTAGTATACTTAGCCTATGACCGGGCTCGAGTCGATTTTTGGGTAATTTTTAAAAAATTTCAAGGGCTTTTAACACCGTGTTGTGTGTGTTATTTTCACATTCAAAGTGGTAACCACCTCAGTAGGACCCCGAACATGTGCACAATGGTTTGATATTATCTTGAGTATGGAGTTTATTATTTTTCACGCAAGCTACACTTTGTGCACAATTTGATTACTACCACATCTCATACCACTGGTCTCGAGACAAAATAGGAAGGTTACCTAAGTAGGACACGGGATGACGGTTATGGCGTCTCTTTGACCCTACCAAAGCCAAATAAGCCTTATCCCGAAACGTTAGACCTTCGTAGCCCCTCTCAGCCTTGATAGAATGGTCTGACCACCATTCGTTTTATAGCCGTTTTGTTACTCAGTCAGAAACCTACCTTGAGCTTAATTTTTGGTCACATTCCCTTCATTCATACCCTACGAGTGGACTTAGTCTTTTGTTGGGCCACACTTGCTAAGGCAAGTGTGGGGTGGGGGAAATGATGTTTTGATGGGTTGGTGTTTTCTCGGTTTGGAGCTATAAGGAGAAGATGAGCTCATTTGGGCCTAGTGTTTGGGTTTGGCCCAAAAAGAAAAGAAAAATCTGTGAATTGTCTTCTTCCTTTCTTTCAAAAAAAAAGAAAAAAAAAAAGAAAAGAGAGATCAATCAAAGTTCAAAATAATTTTGCTCTCGTTGAATAAAAGCTTAGAGTTTATTGGAATAAAGGGTTGGAATCAAAGTAATGAGCTCAAAAGTTATACTTATGATGTTGGAGTTGGGATAGTGAGATAGGTGCTAATGTATTCGACCTCGCCTTATGAAACTTGAAACATAGTTGAATTAGGCAATGAGTTCGGGTATGTTAGCATTCTATGGTTCCCAAAGTGTTAAAACAATCAAAAGGAGTTTGGATGGTTTGTATGGTTGAGATAAGGTGGTACACTTGTTGATTAGGTTCACTCGTACTACTTTTTCTCCAGTTCCCAAAGTATCCTTTTCGATTAACCGGAATTACCCTAGCCTAACATTATAACCTATCAAGTCCTACCCGATCATGTCCAAACTTAGTAACCTTGATCAGTGGAGAGACTAGTGAGTATGAAACAGTTGGTAGACTTTTGGTCTGGATTCAAGCCCCGACAATCACTTTGAGCACTTGGATTTAGCTTGGCACCACACACACTCTATTTTCTTGATAATGTTATACCGGTGTGTATATGTTCGTGTTTCTTACTTTGTGGTTACCTCGAGAGTGTGAGTAGTAGCACCTACATATCAAAGTTGAATCCCTTGGTTGGTTTTAAAACGCCTAATTTACTCGAGGGCGAGCAAAGGCTAAGTGTGGGGTGGTTGATGGGAGTCAACTTTACGTGACTCCGGTGCATTAATTGCCCCCGTTTACCACACTTTCAGCATATTTTTGGGTGAATTAGACCGTTTTCGGGTAATATCGTGAGTTTATAGCACGGGGAGTAAATCCGTGGCTTTGATGGTTTACTACCTCTTTTTAGTGATATTAACCCATTCCCGAGCACTTTTACCCTCCAGAATTGTTTGGATGTTTTCGGTTGATTTTGTTGTTGAAGGGTATCGGTGTCTCGAGAATTCGGAAGGTGACGATTTGTGGTGAAAAGCATGATCGAGGCAAGAAGAGGGGCCAAAAAGGAAGAAAAGTGAAGATTTGGGGAAACAGGGGTTCAAACGCGCGTTTGAACCCCCAAACGTGCGTTTCAGAAGTCCAGAAGTGATACAGAGTTGAAGCCCTCCAAACGCGCATTTGAAACCACCTTAAACGCGCGTTCCAAGTCATCCAAACGCGCGTTCGAACCTTCTAAACGCGCGTTCCAAATGAAGAACAGTCAAGTCCCTGCCCAGAAATGATGCGAAACGCGCGTTTCAACTATGCGAAACGCGCGTTTGAAGATTCCAAACGCCGGTTCCAGCCTCCAAACATGCGTTTGGACCGTTTTTCTGCAGATTTTTCTCCTACCTATAAATACCCCCCTTAGACTATTTCTTGAACAACAATTACTTTCTTAGCAAAACTCTACCCATTTCTTAGCTCGATTTTTGTAATAGCTTAGATTACTTTCTCTTAGCCTACATCAACATAATATTAGCTTAATATTTCCATTTCTTAGCTTAGATTTTCATTCCAAACACTAAGAGACCACCTTTTAATTACTTCTTTATTTTGTACTTTTTGGATCTAAACTCGAATTTCTGCAATCTAATGGTAATTTTCCCCTCTCTTTTGCTTGTTATGGCTTTCATTTACTGTCTTGTGTATGTTTTAACTAGCATAATGAGTAGCTAATCCCTTTTCATAGCCGAATCATGTGAAATTTAGTGAAATCACCCTTGGGGTGATGAAATTGGGAGTGGGTAGTGCTTTTTATTGTTGTATCTTGCATATTTCACGTCTTAGAACTTGTTATAAAGGATTTGGGCTAGATTGATCACCTAGGTCAAAAGTCACACGCATCAATCTTGAGAGTTGTTCAGATAGAGAGATGTGGGAAAGGGGTTCTAGGATCACTTCTAGAGTGAGGTTACTCGTTTTAACGTTTAAACGGCTCTCGTGCATAACATGTCTTATGAGTGAATCTTCCTTAGGGAAGGCTAGTTAATTTGACATAAGGTGTTGGGGAAGAGTTGTTCAGACCTTAGCACCGGGATTAGGAGTTCGTACCCGTGAAAGTAAATGTAAGAGTTCGTTCGTTTATTGCACACTCCCGGTTTTGTGATTCCTAGGGGTGAAACTAACTATTTTGAACATGGTTCGGCTATGTCCCTTTATCTATCTTTAAAACCTAGTAGTTTAATCTTCTCTCTTTCTATCTTATCTGCAAACTTGTTAGTATAGATCACTTTAGTGTCGTTGTAGTTACAAATACTTTAAAATCATTGATCACCTAGACTAAGTTCCACGTTCACTTTGGTACTTGCAAACACGATTCCTTTGGGTTCGACCTCGTACTCCTGTAGCTATTCTAGCAATCGACCCGGTACACTGCCGGTTAGAGAGTTAGTTTACCCACGGTTTCGAGTCTTTACAAATTGTTTTTGAAGGGGTAGATTTAATGCTCATCAATCAACCCCTTAAGTTCAAGAAGTATCGTCTCATGCTCATTATGCCGCTGTATAACCTCTCGAATTACTTGCCGGTTCTCGTCATTCTGCCGGCGAATTTCCTCCCGAATGTCATTCAACCCATTATCTATCCTTCTCTTCACAGCCCTATAAAGCCCAGCAGCTTCATCTTCTTCATCAGATTCATCTTCTTCCGCCTGTAGCATCTCAGTGTATGAACTATGCGGCACACGTCGTGAATGAGGAGGTAGAGGCCGTTGTGAAGTAGAGGGATGTGAAGTAGAGGGATGTGAAGTAGAGGCAGACTGTTGTGTAGCAGAGCGTGTTTGCTGTGTAGTAGATGGACGTTTAGGAGGTGGCCGTGCAATTGGTACAGGCCGAGGGATCACACGTGGCGGCTCATTAATCTCCGCATCAGGGATGCCCCTGTGTAGCATCAACTCCCTATCAACTTCCCTTGCAGCCAGGTATCCTGTAACAGGGCTCGCAAACAATGTATATTTCATTAGAATTAACAATAAGAAAATGTTTAACCATACCGGATATAATTAAGAGAAAATGTTTATTAAGCTTATTACCTTGCTTGCCTTCGCCAACACCCCCTTCCACTGCGGAGGGGTAGTCTTGCAACTCCATCTCATCATCCGAGGAGCGCCGGGAGCTGCGAGGGTGGCGGCAATAGTCGGAACAAGAATGCCCCTGGAGGGTCTCGTAAGCCCAAAGCGTAAGGCATGTATAACCCCTTGTATCGTCACCCCGCCTTCGCACTTTCCTTGTAGGTATTCATCATGCGACGGATCTTTCTATAAGTCGATCCCACAACCTAGTACCCCATGGAAAGTCATTTAGGCCTTCTACATTCTCGACCAAATAGAAGGTCTCACGAGGTACCTTAGTAGTCTCATCATGACCCATCATAATACCGTGAATAAGGTAGACTAAACCTACACGGTAGAGAACTTCGGGATGCTCACCCTCATCCAATAACCATCTCTCAATATCCGGTATGGTGATCGGTTTTGGGTCGGGATGATGGATGTGGCCGTATGTCCCCTCACAAAACACCGGAATAACTATCGGGAGCTTCCGGGAGATCACCAAACCTAAAACCGGTCATCATGCAAAACTCCCGCCTACCGAACTTCACGGTCGTCTCACCAAATCTAAAATGAAGCTCACCGTCCACATTTGGATAAACGGCACTGAAACATACATATTGCAAAACTTTGGCAGAAAACTGCCAGTGCTCGTACATTTGAATGAATTCTCCAAAAACCCCACCTCTCAATGTTGCCTCAAATCCGATCCTTCTCATGTGAATGTCAAGAAGATCCGAGAGCTTGTTCTTTTCCCCTCTAAAAGTCCATGTCAAATTTTCCTTTACTTTGTAGACTTCAGTTCCATGAGGGCCAATCAACTGTTAACAAATAGCATTGTTTCAAGTCAATCACACACATATACTAGTCAATCACAAGTTTTATACACTAACATTGTGAAGTAAATCAACTATATAGTACATCTAATACCAAAGAAGAAAAAACAGAGCTACCAATACCTAAATGATTAATGTAAGTGTAAGTGTGATCAATATTTCCAATAACAATGGTCTCTGAAAAACAGAGTCATTTTCAGTACCATTTTGGGTAGGAACATCACCCTTATGCACGATCAAACCATCAATCTCACCATCAAGCCTCAATCAATCTCAACATATACAAGAAAAAATGCATAGTAACACCATACTCATACACTATCAACTTAAATGTCCCAAATTTAAACATACCTAGCCACATATTGCATGTTTTTATCAAATTACAATCAAGACTGGAAAAATCTGCATACAAAAATACACAAGAGGACTTAAGAACAGTTCTCTACGTCCAGACGTAGAAAAGCCTACGTCCAGACGTAGAAAAACCTACGTCCAGACGTAGAAAACCTACGTTCAGACGTAGCAAAACCAGCCTAAACACAGAATTCCTCCCTTAATCGTCTTCTTCAAAATTTCTCCCTTACTTCAACCCACATAAAGAAAAATCAGGCTAATCCCCTCTATTAGTCAACAATATCAGACTAATCACCACAAGGCCAACAAATATCAGGCTAATCACCACTACAAAACACTAAAAATTGGAAAATATATACAACATAATTTAGGAAAACAATATAACAATAAAACGTTTTAAATGCATCATAAGGGAAACACTTACACTTTCTATATTGCTTTGATCCATTATGCTTGAGAGCGAGAGGTGCCAAATCTGAATATTTGGTGCAAAATCGCCGTCAAAAGTAAAGAAACTGATGAGAAACGTAGGGATTTGAACTAGTCGAAGGGGATAGAAGAGAGAGAGAGAGTTATTCAAAACCCTTCAGGAGCTTACCGTAAAACGTAGGGTTCTTTACGTTTAAACGTAATGAATACTACGTTTAAACGTAGGTAATTTGAATATTTAATTTATTGGAATAACCTACGTTTAAACGTAGGTTTCTTTACGTTTAAACGTAAGGAATCTACGTCTAAACGTAGGTTATTCCAATAAATCAGAAAAGTTGCAATATTCAAATTTCCCTACGTTTAAACGTAGGGTTCCTTACGTTTAAACGTAGAGAACCTTACGTTTACCTGATTTTCCATGTCAGAAAAGGCACAACCTGATTTGCAAGTCAAAGGTCTGACACAACTTGATTTTCCAATTTCTGAGGTAAGGCGCTATATCTCACGCAAACCTTTGACAAATCTATCAGATCCAAATTCCTCTCAAGCTTACTTTCTCTTTCTTCTTTCTCTCCTCCCCTTCCCCATCGTCTCAATTGCTCTCATTTTTCCTTCAATCCTATCCTCGATAAAATCTGCAAGAGCTATGCTTGCAAAGGTATCTTGTTACCCTATTTATTTATTTATTATTTATATTTTGGTTCATTTTTTTGGGTGTGTCTTGTTTGATAATAATTCATGAACAATCAGTTCAATAAATTTGTTTACTATCATCTTGAGCTGCTGTGTGTTGCTAGAATAGGGAGTTCTGCATCTTGAGCTGCTGTGTGTAGCAGAAAATGGTGTTCATATCATCGCCTGGTGTAGCATAACTTTCCATTTGAATTATTTTACAAATTCATGTTTTCCAATTGATTCTAGCTCACTTGGTAACACTTCTGTAAGTGTAATGGTCTATGGTTGCTCGTTTCTGTGCCTAATTAACCTGGTAAGCATTTGGACGGCTAGGCTGAAGATCGAAGCTTTGACTTGTTTGAATTGAGTTGATTTTGATCGAGCTTGTGGTTAATCTTTAGCAATTTGCATTGTTTTCGGTAGTTTGTACTGAACTATGAGGACCATAAATCAGCCGTCCTCATTATACCCAATTTCATGAACTATTTTTGAGTAGTGAGGCAAAGTTTAAAGAGAATTTCTACTTAATTTAACTTTTTTTTGTCTGTTCTTTGTCTACATTTGACACTTTTGTTTCAATCCTTTCTGCATTTGTTTCACCTTTGGTGTATATACATGGATATGATAACTACTTGCTTTCAAGCACTGAACTAGAATCTCAATGTGATATTGAGGGCATGAAGCTGAATTTGTTGGAGATGAATCAAATGTATTCAGAAGCAAATAAAAAAAAATGCAAGAATGAAGGCATTTGATTCAAGAACCCGAGCTTCAGATCCAAAAAGAGGAATAAGTTGATGAATGCTTACAAAAGAAAATTAAACATTTGTAGAATACGGAGTATAAATCGGTAACCGAAGAGCATGTTCAAAGATGGTTGGCTGATGATGAAGAGAAAATATCCTGTGTATAAGGAGAGGATTCAAGCAACTGTTGTGTTAATCTGGGGACATATATTTTGGAATTGATCAAACTGCAAACATCAATTGCAAAATTGAAGGAGAAGATAATCAAAATGTCAAATGAGATACATTAATATGAACTTCTTATGGAGCAGTTTAAGTTACAACTTGAAAGAGGAAAGATTTAAAGCAAACAAAGAAGCAGTGGATTTAGCACAAGAATTGGCAGATTGATGGTACTAATTAAAAAGGTTAAAGGTTGTAAAGGACTGTTTTTGATCTAAAATGAGGAAAAAGGATAAGAAAAAAAGATAGTGGTTGAAAAGGACAAAACACGCGTATTCTTACATGTGTTCTTACGTATTCTACAACTGCGCATGTAGTAACAGACGTGTTTTTTTCCTTCTCAACCATTATTTTTTTTTCTTGTCATTTTTTCCCATTTTGTATCTTATTTTGTCCTTATGGCCTCTGACCCCTAATTAAAATCGTTGCTTCAAGCAGAGTAGCAACGACGTGCTTTGGTGGAACAAAAATCTCTTCAAAGGATTTATGTGCTAGAAGATCAACTCGAAAAGGAAAGACGTAAATCATTCGATCATCAAGAACAAGCAAAACCTCCCACTGCTCTTAGGCGTATCGAATCATCATAAGTGTTTAATGGGCTGTAAAGAGATAAGAAGAAGAAGAAGCTTGAGTGTTTAAGAGATCAAGTATATTGAATTGCAAGACAAATCTTTTCTAAAGTTCCTTAGTCGAAGTGAAGTCGTGCAGCTTTGGTGGAGATTTTTTCGACAGAGCTAGCTACTGTTGAGTTTTTGTTATTAGGGTTCAACCTTATGTGCATTCTTTAAGTGAAATGAATGCACAAAATTGCAATAAAGAGCTAGACATTGCAATTGTAACTTACATGGCTTGTGAAAATTTGCATAGTGATACACTGAAATCACTGTCTATTGTGCATATGTTGTAATGTACATTCACAATAGAGATAAGCATTGTTCTTTCACAGCTGCAAATTTTCAAAAACAATAAAAAAAAAACTTTACAATGTGAGAAATAAAAAATAGCTAGTAAATATATCTATATAAGAACAAAATTAGAAACTAGGATTAATATTACATCAATTGAATGATAATAGTTGAGAAAATGAGTCATGGATCTGTTAAATAGAGATTCTGATGCAACTTGTCATGAATAAAGAATCTATAAGTAAAGATACTGTTGCAGTTGGCTTATAGTAAAGATTCTGAAAAGTGGTATTTAAGTCTGTAAAATAGAGAATCTGTTATAAGACACTGATGCGAATGCTTAGTGTCAATGTTTTAGAACATTATTTGCCCAGCCCTTTTTTATTTACGGGAATTACCGGAAGCTTGAAGTCAGCTGGCTTATATAAAAGCCACTTAGGTCAAATTTCAACACAGTTTTCATAGCACAATTTTATTTTTCTCTGCAACAGTTTTTTCTCTTCCATTAGAGTAGATCTATTTTATTTTTCAACACGGTACATATTGGAGTTTTATTTGCTTACTTTTAAGTTTCTCTCTTTCCAGACACTTCATACATGCTAAGAAAACATAATGTTATTCCCATTAGATATGTTGGAATGGGCATAATCGGGCTTAGCACGATTTGAATTTTTACTAGTATTTTTTTTTCTCTCTTTCCAGACACTTCATACATGCTAAGAAAACATAATGTTATTCCCATTAGATATGTTGGAATGGGCATAATCGGGCTTAGCAAGATTTGAATTTTTACTAGTATTTTTTTTTCCGGAAACGAAAAGAATGAGACGGGGATCGAACCTGAACCTTCGACTGGAGGTCAGGGTAAGCCTTAGTGGCTTACCAGTATGATGAGCTTAAGCTCAATTTTTACTAGTATATTATTTACAAGTAGTATATCCGTACATCGAAATGTACCGCAAAATAACTCCTTTGTGTCGTTGTGGCTTGACCTAAGTTCGAATCTCTTTTAAACAACATGCCTGACTTACATAACTACGATTTTGCCTGTGTAAGAAAAATCGCCCCTTTGTTTTTACAGTTCGGTCTCAATCGTCGGGATTTTATCGACCCTGAAGTTGGGCGCAGATAAATTTCTTTTCCCTTCAAATATCTGAATCATTTCTTTTTTTTGAGTTCATATGCAGTAGAAATCGGGTGTGGAGTAGATTGATATATTCTTTCTGCCTTTCCTAACATGTAGTTGTTTTTTTAATTTGTACAATCTTCCGTCCAAAAACATTTTCTATAATCAATTTCCGATAAATAACTCCAGAAAGCTATTTTGAATAATTTCCATTCTTGTGCTTGCCTTAAAGAAATAGAGTTGCTGCGAATTATTGACAGAATATTTATTTGCAGTTGCAAGAATTAATCCTGGTAGAAATGCTGATGATGGGCTTATCTCGGAACCTAGGTAAACGACTTTTCATGTTTCCTGAATTTGCTTTGTGTGTTTAAGACACGGTTCATGTTTACAGGGGATTCTTCGTCGGACCTGACCAATTGACTGTAACATGCGCCGAAGTAGATATATGCAAGTTTTTGGTTTTCTGACTGGGAAAACCTGTGAATTTTTCTTATGGTAATTGATGTATTTTTTTTTATTAACTTTGGCTGTTGTTGCAGGCTCCAGACATCTGTTTTTGAGTAGGTATAGTGGTACCGTGGCCTCTTGCCCAAGATTACTCTGCTGGAGCAGTGTAGACGTTGCTCTAGAAGGTGGCAGAGCACTTTCCAGTGACCACAGTTTTAGTCAAAATAATGAAGCCAGGTTGCAAGATGCATGGAAAGGAGTTGAGACTCTGTGTCAAATCTTGGAGGGTAGTTCTTGGGGTCCTCCAGTCGAACATGCTTTGTCATCTTATCATGAGACAACCAATTCGGCATTGGTGATTGGAGTCTTAAAGAGGCTGAAGGATGTCGAGATTTCCCTGAATTACTTCCGATGGGTTGAGCGGAAAACTGGCCAAGTTCATTGTCCAGAGGCGTACGATATGCTACTCATGGTTATGGCTAGGAGTAAAAAGTATGAAAAGTTGGAAGGGGTTTTGGAGGAAATGAGCCTTGCTGGACATGGGCCATCTATCAATACTAGTATTGAGTTAGTTGCTAATTGTGTCAAATCCCGAAAACCGTTGAAAGCATTTGATTTGATTCAGGCCATGAGGAAGTTTAAATTTCGCCCTGCGTTTTCTGCGTATACGACTGTACTCGGTGCTTTGTCTGCTCTAGGTGAAGCTGATCGCATGCTGTTGCTCTTTCATCAGATGCAAGAATTGGGCTATGAAATGAACGTGCATTTGTTCACAACTCTCATCCGAGTGTTTGCAAAGGAGGGTCGAGTCGATGATGCCCTCTTGATTTTAGATGAGATGAAAAGCAACGCATTTCATGCGGACATCGTTCTGTATAATGTATGTATAGACTGTTTTGGTAAGGTGGGTAAGGTGGATATGGCTTGGAAATTCTTTCATGAGATGAAAGCCCATGGCTTTATACCTGATGATGTTACTTATACAAGTATGATAAGTGTTCTCTGCAAATGTAACAAACTGGAGGAAGCCGTCGAGCTCTTTGAGCAGATGGAGCATAATAGAACAGTCCCTTGTGCTTATGCTTATAATACTATGATCATGGGATATGGATATGCTGGGAAATTCGACGAGGCATATAAATTGCTTGAGCGTCAAAGATCTAAAGGATCTATACCAAGTGTGATTGCATATAATTCTCTACTCTCTTGCCTGAATAAGAGGGGGAGGGTTGATGAGGCATTAAGAATCTTCGAGGAGATGAAAAAAGATGCAGCTCCTAATTTGTCAACTTACAATACAATCATCGACATGCTTTGCAGAACAGGGAGATACAAGCCCGATTTAGTAATTCTAGATGCCATGAAATCGGCTGGCTTGTTTCCCAATGTTCTTACTTTGAATATAATGATAGATCGTCTCTGTAAAGCTCAAAAACTGGATGAAGCTTGTCATCTTTTTGAAACAATGGATCACAAAGTTTGTGCACCTGATCCAGTGACATTCTGCTCTCTGATAGAAGGCTTAGGTAGGCATGGTAGGACGGATGATGCCTACAAGCTGTATGAACAGATGCTAGACTCTAATTGGATCCCGAATCCTGTTGTATTTACGTGCCTTATCAAAAACTTTTTCAAGTCCGGTAGGAAAGAAGATGGCCACAAGATTTACAAGGAAATGATTTCTATGGGCATTGCCCCTGATCTTCTTCTTCTTAATACTTACATGGATAATGTGTTTAAAGTCGGTGAAATTGAGAAGGGCAGAGCTTTGTTTCAGGAAATCAAGACTAGGGGTCTCGCCCCAGATGTCCGGAGTTATTCTATACTAATTCATGGTCTCATTAAATCAGGATTCGCACGTGAGACATATGAATTATTTTACGAGATGAAGAATCAAGGGTGTATTTTGGACACCCTTGCTTACAATACTGTAATAGATGGATTTTGTAAGTCAGGAAGGGTGGATAAAGCTTATCAACTGTTGGAGGAAATGAATGCCAAGGGCTGTGAACCTACAGTGGTTACTTACGGTTCAGTCATTGACGGGCTTGCAAAGATTGACAGGCTCGATGAAGCTTACATGCTCTTTGAAGAAGCAAAAGCTAAAGGCGTGCAGTTAAACGTGGTGGTTTATAGTAGCCTTATAGACGGATTCGGGAAGGTAGGTAGAATAGATGAAGCATATCTAATTATGGAAGAAATGATGCAGACGGGATTAACCCCTAATGAGTACACATGGAATTGCTTGATTGACGCACTAGTGAAAGCAGGCGAAATAGACGAAGCTTTGGTTTGCTTCAAATCAATGGAAGACTTGAAATGTAATCCAAACTGCTATACGTATACCGTAATCATCAACGGTCTTTGCAAAGTTAGAAAGTTCAACAAGGCCTTTGTGTATTGGCAGAAAATGCAAAAGCAAGGCCTGAATCCCAATGTTGTTACGTATACCACCATGATTTCCGGTCTTGCCAATGCTGGAAACGTAGCGGAGGCTGAAAAGCTCCTTGAAAAGTTCAAGTCGAAGGGGGGTCTACCTGATTCAGGATGTTATAATTCCATGATTGAAGGATTAAGCATGACAGATAGAGCAATGGATGCATATCATTTATTCGAGGAGACTAGGTTAAAAGGCTGTAATATATACACAAAAACATGTATTGTTCTTTTGGACGCCCTACATAAGGCAGAATGTCTTGAGCAAGCAGCCATTGTTGGTGCTGTTTTAAGGGAAACAGCTAAGTCGAAACATGCTCACAGATCCTTGTAGAACATTTGTAGTGTTGAATTGGTAACATTGTTTTATAAAAGTAGAAGGTTACGATTCTTTCATTATCATCAGGTCTCCTTTTGTTTGATGTTTGTTTGTGTGGGTATATATGCATGCCTTTGTGTTCTTTGCAGGTACATACGTGATTGCAAGAAATGGTGTTTAAAATTAAAATTCTTATCAGATTCTGGTTTGTGTGGGCTGACTGTGACAATAGAATCATGTGTGTGCGAGACTTAAACGGCGGGTAAAAGTATATCTGTTTTCCTCTTTAAATTCTGAGAAGGCTGTAAACGTTTTACTTTCTTGTTTGCACTTCTATAAGTTATGATTCAGGAATTCGTTCTCTTTTGTTGTTAGCTTTTATATATATATATATATATATATATATATATATATATATATATATATATATATATATATATACTTCCCAATTTAAAAAGGAAAGGACAGGTAGGTGGGAAGGATGGATTAGGAATTTAGGATGCATCATGCATTTGTTTAGATTACAAGCATTGAAGCAGAGGAAAAGAGTTATATTTATCTCCAGGCAAAAGCTTGAAATTTTTCATTCTGAGTTATACTTTTGTCCTTTGATGTTCAAAGTTTGCTTTGGTGTAGAAACATCATGAATGACTTAAGGCGATTTTAAAGAACTTGGTCCGAACGAGGAATAAAAAACGCAATGGGATTGAAGGTATGTTATTCATAAATATGGATTCATATCATTTTTCATATGTTTGTTCACTGTCTGTTGTTCTATTGATGTTACCAATCTTAGATGTATGAATGTTTAGTTTGTGCTTGTATCTTGTGGAGCTGTTACTGTAAGTTACTGTTAGGATTCAATTGAAATCGGAGAAGAAAATGGAGGAAAATGCAGAGAGAAACTAGGGAATTTGATTGATAGAACACGTTTACAATGTCAAAACTTTCACACCCTCCTCAACGTTCTACCGCCTATTTCATCCCTCATTTCCAACTAACTTTGCCAACTCAGCATATGATGTCATCATAAGGATAATATGACATCATAATTACAAAAACGGAAATAATATAACAAAACTCCAGGATTAGTAAATAAATACAAAATAGGAAGGATCCTGACAAACTCTCCCTCTTAAGATCAAGGAATTAAATTGAATGCCGGAAACCTATTCATAACGTCGTTAGCATCCTCCTATGTGGCTTGATCCTCATCAAGGTTCATCCATTTAATCTCCCATTGCACAGCTGCTGCATTGTTTCTTTTAACTGCTATAATCTTTAGCACATTTTCTGGAAAAACCACCATCTGCCTAATTGGGGATTGCAGACTGGGGGTGTGTTGGGCACCAGCACTTATTTAAGACTGATACATGGAACACATGATGCAACCTAGAAGTTGCCGGGAGCAATAGTCCATATGCAACTTGGCCAACTCTTTCAACAATTTCACAAGGCCCATAATATTTAACAGAAAGTTTTAAATTCCTTCTCATAGCCAAAGAAGTCTGCATGTATGGTTGTAACTTCAGGAACACCCTATCACCCACAACATATTCTTTATCTTCCCTCTTCCTATCTGCAGAATACTTCATTATGGATCGAGCAATTTCCAGTTGATCCCTTAACTGCTTAGTCAAATTCTACTTGGCTTTCAAGAACTCATCTACGAGATGAAAACCGATCGATGCAAAAGCGCCAGTGGCAAGGAAGTTGGTTTATAACCATATAATGCTTCAAATGGGGTCGGTTTGAGAGCTGTATGGTAACTGATATTGTACCAGAATTCTGCTAAAGGCAGCCAAGTCCTCCATCCCTTTGGCCTTTGGAAGCACATACACCTTGGGTACATCTTCACACACTGGTTAACCCTCTCTGTCTGCCCATATGTTTGAGTTTGGTAGTCAGTGCTTAGTGACACCTTGACCCCAGCCTTCTTGAGCAGGTGTTGCTAAAACTCTGATGTAAATACTTTATCCCTATCACCGACAATTTCAAGTGGCAATCCATGAGGCTTATACACATTTTCAAAGAAGGCATCTGCTACAATCTCAAAAGTATACGGCATCTGCTACAATCTCAAAAGTATACCCCTACTGCAATGGTATGAAGTGCCCATATTTGGTCAATTTATCCACTATTACCAATATTACCTTATTCCCTTCTGATTTGGGTAATCCCTCTATAAAGTCCATGCTGATTTGGATCCATGCCCTTTTAGGTATGGGCAGGGGTTGCAGCAACCCATGTGGGAGATCATGCCTATCTTTACATTGTTGATATGTGAGGCATTCATTGATCATAGCCTGCACCTCATCCTTCGTGTTGGTCCGAAAAAACAGACTTTGAACCCTTCTCGACAAGCCCTAACCCGAATGTCCACCAATTGGGCTGGAGTGTAGCTGGTGTAAGATATTCATTCTCAAATCCCTATGTGCCCCCACACAGATTCTTCCTTCACACTTTAGCAACCATTGTTGTCAAGATTACCTAGGGACTGAGTTGGGATCCACAATGAGAGCTCTGATCTTATCCTAAGACCACTCAACTTGTTCATAACTCTGATCTATAGATTGAACCCAATATGAAATTACTGCTGAAATAGCCATGCTAGTTGATTCTTCATGAGGTTGTCTTGACAATGCATCAGCTATGATGTTTTCCTCCTCTTTTTGTATTCAATCTTGAAATCAAGACCAAGAAGTTTTGTGATTCCTTTTGCTGTAATGATGTGGATGCCCTCTGTTCCAACAGATACTTAAGATTTTGTTGGTCTGTTCTAATGGTGAAAGTCCTTCCCCGCACATAATACTTCCATCTAGTGACTGCCATGATTACTGCCAACAACTCTTTTTCATAAAAGGAAAGTCCTATTTCCCTGCTATTGAATGCTCTGCTCAAGTAGGATATTGGCCTTCCTTTTTGAAGCCAGACTGCCCCCAGTCCACTATTACATGCATCTGTCTTTATACAAAATGGGACTTCAAAATCTGGTAACACTATAACCGGTGAGCTGCACATAGTTGTTTTAAGGCTCTTGAAAGACTGCTCAGCATTTTTATTCCATCCAAATTGATCTCTCTTTAATAATTCCGTTAGAGGCTTGGCCGGGACCCCATAAATTTTCACAATGCGCCTGTAGAACCCAGTCAAACCGAGGAATCCCCTCAGTTCAGTTATGTTCTGTGGAATGATCCAAGATTTCATTGCTTTGAGTTTCTGGGGGTTTGCTCTAATCACTCCCTCCTGAATTATATGTCCCAGATATTCTATACTCATCTTTCCCACTGAACACTTGCTCAGTTTGGCAAAGAACTTGTTCCTCCTCAAAAGATCCAACACCAATCTAATGTGAGTCATGTGTGTCTCCAGATCAGGGCTGTAGATGAGAATATCATCAAAGAAAAATAGGGTAATTTTTTTCAAAAAGGGCCTCAATAACTCATTTATGCTCCTTTGGTATGTGGCCGGGGCATTAGTCAACCCAAAGAGCACAACTTTAAACTCAAAATGTCCTTGATGGGTGACAAAAGCAGCTTTAGAGATGTCATCCTCCTTCATTCTAATCTGGTGAAAACCAGATCTCAAGTCAATCTTTGAAAAGAATCTAATGGTTCATCTATTATTGGTATGGGTAGCTATCATTAACAGTAAGATCATTTAGTCTTCTGTAATCCACACAGAGCCTCCAAGTATTATCCTTCTCTAACCAGCAATATAGGAGAAGCATATGGACTATCACCGGGCCTTATTATCTGTTGTTTCAGCATATCATCTATTAGCTTTTCTACTTCTGTTTTCTAAAGGTAAGAATATCTGCAGGGCTTAAGTTTGAAGGTCCCATAGAATGCTCCTAAGGTCTTTCTGATGGTAGTGATGTGGAGGTTTAAAAACGTCCTTATATTCTTGAATAACTTCCTGAAACTCATTCTCTACTGTTCCATCTGTGTGCATCTCATTCATATGCATGACTCTTAAACAACCAATCAAGCAACATGCTCCAGTTCTGAGGCTCTTTTGCAATTTATTTGCACTCATCATTTTCAGTTGTGCCTGCTCCCCATGGCTCCTCAAAGTGATCTTCTCCCCATCCTTGTGGAAAGTCATTTTCATTTTTTCGAAATCTAAGGACATAGGGCTATAAGCTCTCATCCAATCCACACCTAACACCATTTCACAGCCCCCAACTTAAGTAATTTGACATCATGAGTGAATCTATGGCCCTGCACCACCCAATGCAAGTTCGGGCACTTGCTGTTACCATTTTGCTCCCATTAGCCACAATAACAGTCATTGGAGTTGCTGGTTCCACCAAACATTGCAACTCCTTAGCCTTTTGCAAATCCAAGAAGGTGTGGGATGCCCTACTATCAATCAATATATTGATTGGTTTTTTCTTTAAAAGCCCCTGAATCCTGATCGTACCGCTAGATACTTGCCCAGATAAAGTGTTGAAGGACAGTTGAGAGATCTCACAAGTGTCACACATTGCCAGTACATATATAGGATGTTCTATGGCCTCTGATACGACCTGCCCACAAGTATCCTCTTCATCTGTCAAAATGAAATTGATCTGCTTCATCTTACACTGATGCTAATGGAAATATTTCTCATTACACTAGAAGCATAATCCCTTATTTCTCCTTTCTTGGTTTTCTGTAGGAGTGATGGTTTTCTGATTAGGCTCAGCTGGTTTTTGGTATGACTGATGGTTTGAGATTATCAACAGCCTTAGAGGCAATGGGTGAAAATCTGGATTCTCCCGTCCCTTTGCTCGATCCTCTACTCCTATTATCCATGGAATTTAGCACAAATTCCCGAGCCCTTGCTGATTTCAAGGCTTCTATCAAGGATGCATTAGTGATGACGTAGATCAAGTGATAATAAAATACTTGACCACCATAAACCAATACTAGCAAGAGGACTAGGTCCATCGTAGTATAGCTATAGCGAATCAATGTCGTTCCTACAGGGAACCAATTGTGGGTCATTTATATACAAACAATTAATCATCCATGCCAAGGACACAAAGCGGTCTACGACCAACAAGAGACAAGAAAGATAAAGGACACGACACAAACAACGTAATTAACCTCCCCAATTATTATGTTATCGCTTGGATCTAGAGATTCTATATAATTAAGCGATACTCGACAACTATTAATCCGATTCGTATTTCTTTTATATTGGCTACGGGAGTCATCCCTTAAACTAGATCTAGCTCCGGGTAGGCCATCTAGATCACTATGCTACATTACGTGACTTCGCTTTTTAGGCCTCCATCTCATATACTCGCACGCTTACAAAACTAGGGATGCCGATATTAACCGTATTCCTCACCTAGGAAACATTCCTGTGGTTAGGCGTACTTTCTAGGTGATCGCATCAGTCTCCGTCCCATTAACACTAACTTTTTACGTATCATGTTAATCTACGATGTACGTATAACTAGGTGCTAGCAATTCCCAAATATAACACAGATCTAGATCTCGCTGAAAGTCCCGGAAGATCAATTCATGAGCCGACCTAGGAGTACGATATTGGTATTTCCTAATAATACGCTAATTAAAACAGACGAGCAACGTAGCCGTAGCCATACCTACTAAGATAAGAAATTCTAGGTGGACAATCACACCATAAAGACGTGGCTAGATTGACGCGGCGAAAACCTAAATCTTAGCGTTTCTATATACGTAACGGATAAAATAGAAATTCATAAAGCAATTATATAGATCTACTAAAAACACGATTATTGATCAAAGCAAAGTCATACATAGATCACGAGACATAGACGTGGGCGTGTGGATCCTTATAGACGAGGAATCCCCACTGCCTCACGTCATAATCCTAGATCTACATCATTTAACTAAGAACAAACAATCTCAAACGATAAACAATAATTGGGGACTTAATTATAAAGAACTAAGATGAAATAAATACAAGAACTTACATTATTGCAGAACTTGCATTAAAACAGCTTTGAGAAAAACTGAGGATTTTATTATGAATTGTGTAAAGTGTCTAAAGTGTGTCTTAAATGAAATTCATACAACTCTATTTATAGGGGTTCAAGCTAATTAGAGATATATTTCAGAATATCAAAACAATTAGAGATAACTCCCTGCCGATCTTTGGATAAAGGCAATTTTTGCCCCCCTTTATGCGTCCCCCTTCGGCGCCAACTCTTTGGACTGGCTCGCCGGCTCTTGTCATGCCTTACTCCTCTTTTTGTGCTTATCCGATCTTTATCTTCAATGCATCCGGATTTGCTTGGATTTATCTTGTAATTTAATTTATCCATTTGTAATTATCCTCCAAAAATTATCTCAATCTACAAAATAAATATTTATCCCAAAGTAAATCATATTTAAATAATAAAAACGGATAAATACCAATTTATATTTTATAAACCACAAAACATTCAATAATTATTATAAACATGTGATTTAACATAAAATATATATTATTTGGCTCGATTTAAGGATAATGTTGATGACTTTTACGGGTATAATTTGACCGTCATCAATTAGTCTCACCATGCTTTTAATTTCATCCTTCAATCCTCCAATAAAGCACTAATGAAGTATTTCTCATTCAAATTTGAATCAAATGTGCTAATAAGGGTTCTCATGGACTCAAACTTCCTTACATATTCATTAAAATGAAGCAGATTAGTTTCATTCTAGCAGATGAAGAATAAACTTATGGGGAAATTGTATCAGAGGCTATAGAAGATCCTACTTCTGTGCTTGCAGGGTGTGACACTAGTGAGATTTCCCAGTTGTCCTTCAACACTTTATCTCGGCAGGTACCTAGCAGAACAATCAGGATTCAAAGGCTCTTAAAGAAAAGACCAATCAATATCTTGATTGATAGTGGAGCATCCCATACCTTCTTAGATATGCAAATTGCTAAGGAACTGCAATGGAATCAGCACCCCCAATGACGGTTACTGCTGCTGATGGGAGTAAGATGGTGAGTAACAACAAGTGCCCAAACTTTCCTTGGGTGATGTAGGGCCATAGGTTCTCCCACGATGTCAGATTGCTTAAATTGTGGGGTGTGTGAAATTGTGCTAGGTGTGGATTGGACGAGGACTTATAGTCCCATGTCCTTAGATTTTTAAAAAATGGAAATGATTTTTCACAAGGATGGGGAAGAGATCACTTTGAGGAGCCATAGGGAGCAGGCACAACTAAAAATGATGAGTGCAAATAAATTACATAGGAGCCTTAGGACTGGAGCATGTGGTTTATTTGGATGTTTGAGAATCATGCAGGCTGAAGAGATGCATCAGTGGAGAATGAGTTCTAAGGAGTAATTCAAGAGTATAAAGATGTTGTTGAACCACCTACATCATTGCCACCAGAAAGACCTTGGGAACACACCATTACCTTGAAGGAGGGATCCGAACCTTTTAAACTTAAATCCCATAGATATCCTTTCCTTCAAAAAAACCGAAGTAGAAAAGCTAATAGATGATATGTTGCAACAACAGATTATAAGGCCAAGTGACAGCCCTTATGCTTCCCCTATATTGTTGGTTAGAAATAAGGATAATACATGGAAGCTCTGTGTAGATTACAAGAGATTAAATGATTTAACTGTTAAAGATAGCTACCCCATACCAATAATAGATGAATTGCTGGATGAGTTGGGACAAGCCAGATTCACAAAGATTAACTTGAGGTCTAGTTTTCACCAGATTAGAATGAAGGAAGATGACATCTCTAAAACTGCTTTTGTCACCCATCATGGGCATTTTGAGTTCAGAGTTATGCCCTTTGGATTAACTAATGCCCCTGCCACCTTTCAAAGGAGGATGAATGAGTTATTGAGGCCTTTTTTGAGAAAATTTGTTCTGGTTTTCTTTGATGATATTCTATCTACAGTCCTAATTTGGAGATACACAGCTCATATTAGACTGGTGTTGGATCTTTTGAGAAAGAACAAATTCTTTGCTAAACTAAGCAAATGTTCAGTGGGAAAGAGGAGCATAGAATACCTGGGACACATAATACAGGAAAGAGTGGTTGTAGATCCACAGAAGCTCAAGGCAATGGAATCTTGGCCTATACCACAGAATATCACTGAACTAAGAGGATTCCTAGGTCTGACTGGATTCTACAGATGTTTTGTGAAGAACTATGGAGTTTTGGCTAAGCCTATAACTGATTTATTAATGAAAGACCGGTTTGGTTGGAATGAAAATGCTGAGCAGTCTTTCAAAAGCCTCAAAACAGCTATGTGCAGCTCACCAGTGCTAGTGTTGTCAGATTTTGAAGTCCCATTTTGCATGGAGACAGATGCATGTAATAATGGACTGGGGTCAGTCCTGCTTCAAAAGGGCAGGGCAATATCCTATTTGAGTTAAGCATTCAATAGCAAGGAATTGGGACTTTTCCATATATGAAAAGGAGTTATTGACAGTGATAATGTCAGTTACAAGATGGAAATACTATGTGCAAGGAAGGACTTTCACCATTAGAACAGATCAACAGAGTCTCAAATATCTGTTGGAACAGAGGGCATCCACATCATTACAACAAAAGGGAATCACAAAACTTCTTGGCCTTGATTTCAAGATTGAATATAAGAAATGGAGAGAGAACATCATAGCCGATGCTTTGTCTAGGCAACCTCATGAAGGGTGGAGGTCTTGGCTGCCTCTAGCAGAGTTCTGGTACAATATCAGTTATCATATAGCTCTCAAACTAACCCCATTTAAGGCATTATATGGTTACAAACCAACTTCCTTGCCACTAGGCAGTTTTGCATCTAATCAGTTTTCATCTGTGGATGAGTTTTTGAAGGCCAAGCAGAATCTGACCAAGCAATTAAAAGACCAATTGGAAATTGCTCAATCTAGAATGAAGTACTTTGAGGACAAGGAGTATGCTGTGGGGGATTGGGTAATACTGAAGCTGCAACCATACATACAGACATCTTTGGCTGTGATGAGGAATTTGAAACTCTCTGCAAAATATTATGGGTCGTATGAAATTGTTGAAAGGATTGGTCGTGTTGCTTACAGATTATTGCTCCCAGCAACTTGTAGGTTGCATCCTGTGTTTCATGTGTCAGTCTTAAAGAAGTACATTGGTGCCCAACACACTCCTAGTTTGCTGCCCCCAATTACTACTAATGATGGGCAGATGATAGTTTTTCCAGAGAAAGTGCTAGAGATTCGAGCAGTCAAGAGAAACAATACAGCAGCAGTGCAGTGGAAGGTTAAATGGATGAATCTTGATGAAGATCAAGCTTCTTGGGAAGATGCTAAAGACATTATAAAGAGGTTTCCCGCATTCAGAGTGATGCCTTGAGGACAAGGCTATGCTTAGGGGGAGAGTTTGTCAGGATCTTTCCTTTTTATATTTATTTTCTATTTCAGGAGTTTTATTATATTATTTCCGTTTTTGTAATTATGATGTCACCTTATCTTTGTAATGACATCATATGTTGAGCTGACAAAGTTAGTTGGAAATGGGGATGAAATAGGCTTTTGGTGTATACAAGTATTTTTGTTGGAACATTGATACATAACTAATGGGATGCTTAAAGTATCTCTATTACCTGATAAAAGGATCTTGTCCGTATCGGTAGAAATGGTTTTTCCCTCGTGTTCGGCTATAGAAAGAGACCCGGAATCTAGAGTTGTCTGTCGTTCCAACCCAATTCCAACAATGCATCGCTCGGACCGAGCAAGAGGAACTGCTTGACGTTGCATATTCAAACTCATTAAAGGTCGATTAGCATCATTATGTTTGATAAAAGGAATGAAAGAAGCCCCAACAGAAAAATATTGGAAGGGATAAATACTTCGAAGATGAACCTGTTCCCATGCAATAGTCAAGAATTCTTGACGGTATCAAGCTGGAACAGGAACAACTTGTTCTTCCTGAATATCCTAATTCAAAGCCAAAGAATTTCCCACCCCTACCTTATAGTATTCATCTATACCCGGCGATAAATAATACGTACTACTGTTGATCTCTCAGAAATTTTATAAAACGGACTGTCTAGAGATCCCCAATGACCAATCTTCGCATGAATTGATAAGGAACCAATAAGCCCAACATTAATTCCTTCCTATTTGCAAGTTTTGTACATGAAGAGAGGTGTGAAAGTTTTGTTCTGTAAACGTGTTCCTACCTTTTGCTTTCTATCAATCAATTTCCAAGTTTTTTCTTGTGTTTTTCGTTCATTTTCTTCTCCGATTCCGATTGATTCCTGACAGGATGTGATTTTATCACAAAGCGCACTTCGATTTTGATTTTTTATGACATTTTATATTTCAGAAGCTTGTAGGAGGTGTATATGAAAAGTGGGTTTAGAAATTAATTAATTGGTTATTAGTTTTGATTCCTTTTCCTCAAAAAAAAAAAGTTTTGATTGCCTCATCCTTGTTCGAATGCCTCTTTGGGTTGGGTCACCACTTTGGGGTGGGGTGGGGTTGGGGGGGGGGGGGGCGGGGTCGGGGAGGGAGTGTGTGGAGGAGGACAACGGTAATGGTTGGCTCTTTTATCTAAGAAATAATATATTATGACATAAAATGCAAATGGCACATTATTGTTGGTGGAAATTCATGAAAGATTGTAAAATGGTACCGATGCATGACCTAGTGGTAAAATGTTTAAGTGCTTTAAAAAAGCAGGTGGACCTTAAACTGGATTGTGGAGGTTCGAACTCCGTAAATATACGATTTATTTCAGTTCTTTGGTATAATAGTAAACCTATAACTCTGAACCACTAGGTTAGGTTACCTGATTAATATCTCCACTCATCATGTGGGACAGGGAGAGTGATGACCCTCATGGTTAGGGTTTAACTATTTTTTTAAGAAATTTATAGAATGAATTTGTTGATAATATGGCCTCTTCTCTACTGCCTACTTCATCAACCACCACCACCATTATCGCCGTTGGAATCCATGTCACTATTCACCTCCCCTTCCGGCTACATTCTGAAATCACCAATCTAAAAAATCCATCAAAATTCATGGAGCTTAGGCCAAAATCTATAAATCTTGCCCATAAAAAATCCTATATTTGCTCTCATACGTATTATATTTATTGAACAAAGTGAATGCTCCCAGAAAAAAACACACACGCAAACAAACAAACAAGAAAAAAAAAAAAAAAATTTCTATCCTAGGCAAATCGCATATCATCAAGCAACCAGAAATTTTATTTTATTTTATTTATTTTTTACCAGAAACGAAAGATTTCATTTAACAAACAAACAAATTACAACCGGAGCAACGCCGGAAAATAGCCGAAATAACTCCGGATCACCACCAGCCTAAAGCTGGACCACCACCATATGCAACGAAAAGATAAAAAGACATGGGAGAATACATGCCGACCAAATTCCGCCTCATCACAGAGGACTTGATTTGATAAGATACTACGATAGTTAAACTTCTTGTTAACATACTTAAACAAGCTAAAAAACTAAAAATCTGGAACCGACAAATACCGACTAGATCCAGAACGACGACACAAACAGAACCATAATCAAAAACTATAAACATAACCAAAATCTTCAAACCACGGCAAGAAGACACGGCCGGAAACAATCGATATGGACTCCGAATCAGATCAACATGCAATTCGACTCTAAGAGGCCAAGCTCGAAGGAAATGGCTCCAGCACCCCAAAATTAGTCTAGCCCAGCCAAATACAACCATAGCCGGAAACATCGCCTTGACGTCCCTTCGAACGAAGAAAACACACCAACCATCCGAAGTCCCTCTTCTCCACCACAATCTGCCGGAAGCTTCATCCTCAAGCGCACCGCCACCATCACCAGAAGTGGAGCAATCCAACCGAGCAGCCCAGAAAAGGAGAAAAGGTTCTTGCTGGAAAGGAAACGGCGGCATCCATCTCCGACGACCAAAATTCCCATCAAATAGAAGCATGCATAGAGCAGATTTGCTTACCCAAAAAGATGGGAAGGGAGTAAAGGCAATGAAACTACAAGACCAGGAAAGAAGAAAACGAGAAGCATAAAAGAAATTGAAGGAAAATCCGGCACCGGCGCCTCTCGGCGGCCGGCGCCGGAGAGGGGTGAGCAGCAAGGGAGAAAAGTTATTTAAGTTAGAGAGAAGTGAGAGCTTTTATTTTTGAGAGAGAAGTGAAAGTTAGCAACCCGAAAATTCACTTCTTGAAAAATCATATACAAAATAATAAACATGTACCAGATATGAGATTTTATTAATTTTCTTCTTCTAATTTTCTGATATAACCGTAGGTTAAACCTGTCGATCAGAAGTTGTTGACGCCGAACCTCCAGAATTTGGACTTCTAAGGGTTGCACCGCCGCGTCGGTAAAAATCGCCACCGCGACATGTGCAGTGAATCCTATTTCTGGGGTTATATATTAGGATTCTGGATATTACCGGTGAATTACAACGAAGTTAAACATGCAGGTTAATTACACGCTAAAACATGCTAAACGACCATATTAAAGACATGAAAAAACGTTCAAAGCTTAATACCTTTATGTGGAAATATTGGAAATATATCACTCAGCAGTCTGCTGAGGCTCAAGCAGGGTGATCGGCAGACTGCTGATCCTCATGATCACAGCAGACTATGTTGTGCATAACTTTATTTGTACACTTTATTTATTTGTAAAAGACATATTAATTGTGATACATATAAACAATTAATATGTCAAACTCTAGTTTACTTTATGTCATAGACATAGACATAGATTGTACTTTTACTTTTTGCTTTTGTGCCGCCCACGACGGCTACATACTCAAGTGGCCGCCCTAGCTAGCTAGTCTCTCTCCAAATTGTATCTATTTATACTCCTTCATTATCAATGAATAAAAGATAAGTTGAAGTTTACTCTTGTGTTAACACATTCTCAAACTCTCTTCATGGTATCGGAGCCAGGTGAGTTTTATTCCGCTGCAAAACTCAGAATTTCTTCAAGAATGTCTTCATCTGAAGCATCCTACTCATCAAGTAAATCTCAGCAGACTGAGGTTACTGACTCCACTCCATATACAAATCACAGACTTGATTACAACAATAATCTTGGGTTGTCAAGATCTATGAAAAAGTATAACTCAGGACAAAGCAAGATGGAAGACTTGTCTGAGTCCAAACACTCTCAGCAGACTGGAATCACTGGTGATATTATGGATTCTCAGTTAGCTCTCTTCAAAGAGTTTCTCAAATGGCAGAAGACTGATAACTATCTCACATGCATTGCCACTCATACCAAGACAGGTATATCTTATTCCCAACTCAGTAATAGCACCTGGATAGTTGATTCTGGGGCCTCATCTCATATGACAGGAAATAAAAACCTGTTATATAACCTCAAACCCTGTCAGCAGACTCATAAAATTAAAACTGCTGATGGGTCTATTTCATATGCTCAAGGTTTTGGAATTGTTCAACTTACTGATAAGGTTTATCTTAAAGATGTCCTGTTTGTGCCAAAGCTAGACTGTAATCTTATATCTGTCAGTAAACTCACTAAGGACCTTAATTGGACAGTCACTTTTAAAGACAATCAGTGTATTTTCCAAGATACTTATTCACAAGAAGTAATGGAAAGAGCCAAAACTTGCTCAGACTGTTTATTGTTCACCCCGCCGAAGACGAAACCACGAAGACCGAATCCGCCTCGGCGGACTCGCTCTCAAACTGTGGACAACATTATGTTATGGCATTATAGATTAGGAAATCCTAGTTTTGGTTATTTAAAGACTTTAACTCCTGAATTATTTAAAGGATGCAATCTTAATGATCTTCAATGTGACATATGTCGGTTGCCAAACTCACCAAATCTCGTGTATGCTAAATTACCTCACTTACCCTCCTCACCTTTCACCCTAATTCACAAGTGATGTATGGGGGCCCTCAAGAGTGAAAAGTATAACGGGAAAAAGGTGGTTTGTCACCTTCATTGATGATCATACCGTAAACACTTGGTTATTTCTAATGAAAGACAAATCGAAGTTGGACCTATCTTCCAAGATTTTTATCATATGGTTTCCACCCAATTTGATACTAAGATCAAGATCTTAAAGGCGATAATGCTCGGAATATTATGAGTCTAACCTCGCAACTTCTTGACAAACGAGAGGAATTGTTCATATCGTAGTTGTGTGGAAACACCTCAACGAATGGGGTTGCCGAAAGAAAGAACAGCATCCGCTGCTTGGAAATGGCCGGATCAATCATGTTCACTACACATGTTCCTAAATACATGTGGGGTGAAGCTATACTTGATCGCAACTTATTTACTCAATAGACTTCCCGGCAGAGTGTTAGGTTTCAAAACTCCACTCCAAACCCTACCGACCACACACTCCCGCCATCATCTTGTTTCCCGTTGCCTCCAAAGATCTTTGGTTGTACCGTGTTTGTGTATATCCATGCTCAACACGAAGTAAACTTGATCCTAAAGCTCATAAGTGCATTTTCCTTGGATATGCACGGGACGAGAAAGGTTACAAGTGTTACTCTCCTACCGAAAAGAAATTTTACAATTCTATGGATGTGAAATTCTTTGAAAGGACTCCATATTACAAAGACAAACCTACTAATCCGATCAACGATGGAAACCCGATTGAGATTGAACTAAGTCCGTTCCCTCGGCAAACCATTTACCCTCGGCGAGTCCTAACCCTCGGCGGCTGCGCCGACATTGAGTCTGCTGACTCTCAGCAACCTGCTGACCCAAAACCTACTGATCCTCAGCAGACTGAACTTCAGTACCCTACTGACTCTCTACAGCCTACTACTCCCCAGCAACCTCCTGGACAAGAGTCTACTGACCCAGAGCCTGCTGATCCTGAGCCTACTGACACTCAGCAATCTACAGATCCTCAGCAGCCTGCTGACATTGATGATAGGCCTATTGCTCTTAGGAAGGGAAAGAGATCATGCACTGATCACTCTATTCATTCTTATTTATCTTATGATAAGTTGTCTCTGTCTTTGCCATGTTTACACAGGACTTGGACTCTCACTCTATTCCTAAAAATATTCGGGAGGCCCTTCAAAATGATAAGTGGAAGGTCGTCGTTAAAACGAGAGATGATCGCCTCCCGGATAATCATACTTGGGATCTCACAACTCTTCCAAAAGGCAAGAAGACGAATACCGCAAATGGTTATTCACTATCAAGTACACCGCCGATGGCACTATTGACAAGTACAAAGCCGATTGGTAGCCGGGGGATTCACTCAAACTTATGGCATTGACTATAAAGAAACTTTTGCACCAAAGTGGCAAAGCTCAACACCGTCGGGTACTAATTTCTCTAGTTGTCCAACTTGACTGGCCTC
Organism: Gentiana straminea; assembly: GCA_036785695.1. Classification (NCBI taxonomy): domain Eukaryota; kingdom Viridiplantae; phylum Streptophyta; class Magnoliopsida; order Gentianales; family Gentianaceae; genus Gentiana; species Gentiana straminea. Next base: position 464,514 of record JAVUPR010000365.1, read on the forward strand.
TTCATCAATTGGACATCAAAAATGCTTTTCTAAATGGGGACCTTACCGAGGAGGTTTATATGACTATACCTCCTGGTTTTATCAATCCTCATACTCAAGGCAAGGTGTGCAACCGAGGAAATCTCTATATGGCTCGAAACAATCACCAAGGGCTTGGTTTGGAAAATTAACAACTCGTGGTCAAAGTCGCTGGATATCACCAATGCAATTCGATCACACTATGTTCATCAAGACAACCAACCGAAGAGGTCTATTCTTATTGTCTATGTGGATGATATCATCCTTACCTTGGAGATGACCCCTGCCGAGATCCAACACTTGAAAGAACTGGCGGCAAAGGTATTTCGGGTTAAAGACTTGGGTTTACTTAAGCATTTTCTTGGCATGGAAGTAGCTAGAAACATCAAAGGAATCTCGGTCTCCCAAAGGAAATATGTCTTGGACCGCCGAAGGAAACCGGCATGCCGGGGTGCAAACCCGCTCGTATCCCCAAGTAGACCCCGTCATACCTGTCGCATGGTGACATTGTTGTCGAAAGGATCAATATCAAAGACTTGTAGGGAAACTCATTTATCCGTCCCATACAAGACCCGATATTGCATATGGCGTCGTTGGTTAGCCGAGTTCATGCATTGCCCTACCGAGCAACATTGGGATGCCGTGAACGGGATACCGAGGTACCGAAGTCCACTCGGCCGGGGCTTACATTTCACCAAGTCTCCCGATAGATCAATCAAGGTCTACACCGATGCCGATTGGTGGATGTCACATTGACGAGAAGATCTACCACAGGCTATTGCTCATATGTATGGGGAAACCTAGTTACTTGGAGGAGCAAGAAACAACCTATCGTGTCTAATGCAGAAGCGATCTTGAAGCCGAACTCGGGCACTTGTTTTAGGCATTTGTGAAGCTCTTTGGCTCAAAAGAGTACTTACCGAACTTCAAAGAACCTATTCAAAGAACCTATCACACTCTGTTGTGATAATAACTCAAAGACTATGCATGGCAGAGGATCCAGGTCCATCATGACAAAACAAAACATGTGGACATTGACGGACACTTTCGAAGGAGAAGATTGATGCCAAGATTATTCAACTCAAAGTATGTTCCCTCGAAGATCAAAATGCCGATATCCTTACCAAGGCTATTCCACCTCTTACGTTCGGCGAGACTAAGTAGCAAACTTGGCCGCATCAATATATACAGCCCAGTTTGAGGGGGGTTGTGGAAATATTGGAAATATATCACTCAGCAGTCTGCTGAGGCTCAGCAGAGTGATCGGCAGACTGCTGATCCTCATGATCACAGCAGACTATGTTGTGCATAACTTTATTTGTACACTTTATTTATTTGTAAAAGACATATTAATTGTGATACATATAAACAATTAATATGTCAAACTCTAGTTTACTTTATGTCATAGACATAGACATAGATTGTACTTTTACTTTTTGCTTTTGTGCCGCCACGCCTACATACTCAAGTGGCCGCCCTAGCTAGCTAGTCTCTCTCCAAATTGTATCTATTTATACTCCTTCATTATCAATGAATAAAAGATAAGTTGAAGTTTACTCTTGTGTTAACACATTCTCAAACTCTCTTCACTTTAACAATGGAGGCCTAACTTGATCAACTCAAGCTAATTGATGACTTGGGAGAAGAAGGGAACCAAAAGAAACTCACAAAAGAATCAAAAGAACTTTATTCATATAATCTTTGAATTAATATGAGTACATCCAAGAATAATAAAAAAGATGAAGATGATACATAACACTAGATTGCTACAAGCCATAGCTGGTCTCGTAAGACGGTGATATGCATCCCTTCTCATGCCGCGGCTAGGCCAATTTTCCAGGTTTTCAGCGAATTCTCTTCCTGAACCTCTTTTATCAAGCCCACTACTTAATCTTCTTCCTTAATCCACTATATCATTACTCCCAGAATTAGCATTGCCTGAAAATCATGCAAAAAGAAGAAAAACAATACCGATTCCAAAGGGTAAAACATACAAATGCAAAATCATAACCCAAGAACAACTCACTAAGAAATTGACACATAAATCTTACAATAATTGGACCGTTTCTCATCAAATGAGCATAATTCAGGGGTAAACCGGATATGAATATAGCACTAAATTGACCGTCATCAATTTCCTACCCCGAGAAGGTGGTTTTGGTTGCAGGTTGACTTCGAGATTGCTCGAGAGGGATTTCCCGAAGTTAGTTGTTGTTGAAGTTTATCTTTCCTTTGGATAACTTGTATTATTGGTATAAAATCTTCCTTATCTCTGTAATAGGTTGAAATAGTGGTTTGTTTAGGTTGTAATAAAGTGTAGAATCAGTAGAATGAGGTTTCGATCACTGTGTAGTGGACTATTAGTCTCTGTGATTTTGTTTCAGTTGCAGCTTCTGTTGCTTTTCGATCGTGTATTAGACTATTAGTCTATGGGATGTTGTTTTAGTTGCATCTTCTGTTGCTTTTTGATCGTTTGTAGAAATCTTTTAGCTTCTCGAGTCTATCCTTTGTTTTCCGCTTTATACTCTGATGTGATGAGTCGGGCTTACGTATAAAATTGATTTATTATAATAATAAACATGCCGAACGTTTTTTTCCAGTTAAAGACTCGGTATCCAGAACATTAGCGTCACACTAAAACTTGATTTTTTTAAGAGTGTACATGTACAACAGTTTTGCCATAACTAATGACCCAATACACTTTTACATGTTTGATTATGTTGATCCTAGATCATAATAAAATGTGAAAATGTATGTTGTCTCACTCGCCGTGACACATTCGTTATGACATTAACTGTTGGAATTTTAAGGAGATTTTAGCTCAAACCGGGTCTAAGTGTAACTGTGTAAGTGGCGAACAATCTACTTCAGACTCGATTTTTATCGACTTACGGAATGAATTTCCGGAAGCTAAAAATAGTTTTGGAGACTACTAAGATAGTAGTTGTTGTTAGGCTTTTGAATCACTCGATTCCGATATCGGGTGAATGATAAATTAATGCCTAAATATAGAGTAAAATATGTTGGCTAAATGTAGAGTGTTAAAGGAATATTTATTTGTCCCATAAGAAGTAGTGTGACACTTAGAGGCAAGCCCCAAAGGGCGAGAGAATTTTATAAAGGAGGGAAGACATGTATGCTTGTTGGTTCAGAACCCACACGCGCGCCACGCCGCCCTTCGGCTTGCCCGGTTCGGGCTCGGTCCTAATAATAACTTTTTGGGCCAGCTCAACAAGTATAATCATGGATCAAAGCATTACATTTGTTCGGTTCGATGCAGTTCTAACTTGAACTGTTGCAACCAGAAAACTGAAAACTACTTCAACAACTGCTTCAACACAAACAATGTATCTGTTCTGAAGCAAATGTTTCGAAAAGGCTGCTCACGAAAACCAAAATATATGCTTCTCTTCAAAATGCAACCCACCCTGCCTATATAAAGAAACAATCCTGAATGGAATTAGACTTCACATACACAAACTCAGCCGGGAAAAAAACACAAACACTTGCATATGTAGTTTTATAAAGGAGGTAAGACATAGATGCTTATTGTTTCAGAACCCACACACGCGCGTTTCCGCCCTCCGGTTGGCCCGGTTCGGGTTCGGCCTTAGTATTAACTTTTTGGGCCAGCTCAACAAGTATAATCATGAATCAAAGCATTACATTTGTTCGGTTCGATGTAGTTCGAACTCAAACTGTTGCAGCCAGAAAACTGAAAATTGCTTCAACACAGTCAATGTATCTGTTCTGAAGCAACTGTTTTCGTAGGGCAAGAGAATTTTATAAAGGAGGGAAAACATGTATGCTTGTTGGTTCAGAACCCGCACGCGCGCCATGCCGCTCTTCGGCTGGCCCGGTTCGGGCTCGGTCCTAATAATAACTTTTGGGCCAGCTCAACAAGTATACTCATGGATCAAATCATTTCATTTGTTCGGTTCGATGCCGTTCTAACTTGAATTGTTGCAACCAGAAAACTGAAAACTGCTTCAACACCTGCTTCAACACAAACAATGTATCTGTTCTGAAGCAAATGTTTTCGAAAAGGTCCCTCACGAAAACCAGCATATATGCTTCTCTTCAAAATGCAACCCACTCTGCCTATATAAAGAAACAATCCGGAATGAAATCAGACTTCACATACACAAACTTTGCCGGAAAAAGAAAACACAAACACTTGCATACATAATTTTATAAAGGAGGGAAGACATAAATGCTTGTTGTTTCAAAACCCACGCGCGCGCGCTGCCGCCCTTCGGTTGGCCCGGTTTGGGTTCGGCCTTAGTATTAACTTTTTTTGGGCCAGCTCAACAAGTATAATCATGAATCAAAGCATTACATATATTCGGTTCGATATAGTTCGAACTCGAACTGTTGCAACCAGAAAACTGAAAACTGCTTCACACTGTTCTGATGCAACTGTTTTCGAAAAGGCTCCTCACGAAAACCAGAATAGATGCTTCTCTTCAAAATGCAACCCACTCTGCCTATATAAAGAAACAATCTTGAATGCAATTAGACTTCACATACACAAACTTTGCCGAAATAGAAACACAAACACTTACATACAGTCAGAGATATACAAAGGCCTTATCAGTTCGCCGCTTTCCTAACTCATTCAAGTGCAGAATCCGGAAAGGTAGACTGCTGCATCTTGGAAGACGTATTTCCATATCCGTGTGCACATAGTCGGACAATAATATCTTAAGGACAAAATAATTCTAAACTCGTCTCAGTCTGAATAAATTTTAAGAGCACGTATTGCCATATCCGTGTGCACATAGTCGGACAATAATATCTTAAGGACAAAATAATTCTAAACTCGTATCAGTCTGAATAAATTGCTTTCCGCATTTTCATTTATATATGCTGCGGTATATGAACACGTGAATAAAATGATTTCATGTTATGTGTTCACCTATCTTTACAATCGTATACACTTTTCCAGAAATAGCAAACCAGTACATACTTTCTAATAGCAATAAATTTTTTTATTTTTTTTGGAATAATAACCTTCAACTTATTAATGCATACGTCACCTTGAAATCATGTAGCAACAAAAACGAACATGCCATTGATGGAAGACGTAATTTTACAACACGTGTACCTTCAAGCCATGTGGATACAGTACTTCCATAAAAAGTAAACAAAATTCGAAACCTGTTTCACTTAGAGTTGATCAAAACCACATTTTTGCAAAAGTGGCATAATTACGTGGGCTAGTAATTATCATCAAGGATATAATTCTTTTTAGAATCTGCACTTTTGGATATAAAAGTTTTTATTCTTTGCGGAATATTACACCGACGTTAGTTATTAGTTATGTCATATCAATGTACTTTAGTTTTTATTGATAATTATATATCCTATAAAAAAAAATTCCTACTAATCAGTGATATACTGCCTCCGTCTCTAAATATAAATGCGTATGAGTTTTTTTTTATACAGATTAAGAAATTTGGTAAATTGTCATGTATCATTAATTTTGATTAAAAAATTTAAAATGACATTTTATTATTATTAATGCGAAGTATTGAAAAGTATATGAGTATATAATAAATTATGGATAAAAAGTAGAAAAATATAATAAATGCTTTATTGGTTTTACAAATGAACTTATATTATTTGACAAAACCGAAAAACTAAACCGATTTATATTTGGGACGGAGGTAGTATTGATTAGAGCACTTTTATCAGTTTCTTTAAAAGTATTGTCTATTTTACGGTACTAACCATTATTTATCTTTATTATTTTACTGAATCACTAATGAGTGTATATAAACGCATCAGAATTTCTAAAATTATATAATTTATAAAAAGAATCTGTATTTTATGCACTACATTTAGTGTGAAATTTACAGATTATTTTTTAAAGAGTTAAATGAAGTCTATAGTACAAATGCTATTTAGTAAATCTTCATGATTTAATTAAATATCTTTTTTAGAGATTTATCTTGTTTTACGGTCTACTGCAAGTGCTCATAGAATGATAACGGTCATAACGTTGTGAAATTACTTTTACATATATATATTATTTATTTTTTATGTTTTACACAACCATAAAGGTGTGAGTTGAACATGACACATTAAATGTTGCTTATTATTCATTTTTTTTGTGACACTATATGCATTCCCTTAAATAAATTTTTTTTAAAAAAAAACTTCTAAATAAGCTTTTACTGTTTTTCTCATTTAAGATTTTTTTTCAAATTAGAATGAAAGCTTCAAATTAAGAAAGTATTTTTATAACCAATTTTAGTTTTTTTTTTAATAAATAATTTTTGTGCGTTAAAACCCAAATTTTTTGTCATAGGCTTTTGATTTTATATATATATATATATATATATATATTATTTATTTATTAAAGCCCTCTGTATTTAAAACCAACTCTGATACGACTAATACGTAGTTCGGTTCGAATCGTGTTTGGAAAGTCTAATTCTTACTCATGATTAGATTTAACCAAATAGTAAAATTCATTGCACCTTAATGACAATCAGAGTGATTAATCGCAATATAATAAATAAATAAAAAATCCCCTTTCTGAATATTAAGAAAAAAAGATTTTGAGCAATTATTTAACAAAGTACTATACTTATCATATCGATCAGATCAAGTCCCACCAGGAAAGGGAATGCAGAATGCTATTCGTATCATTAAGATGTGATTTTGCTACTGTCAAAACAGAAAAGTCACAGCTCACATTTGTTATCATCATTTGTTTTTTTTTTTTCTAAAAAAATAAAAATCTGAACAACCGTAATGCTTTTTGGGGGATGAGTTGTTAGTTTCCTGTGTGCATGCATCATTTTATTTTATTTTTTTGCTTTTGAATCAGATAATGACAAGCGTGTTAACATTTCTTTCTTCAAGTAATGATATACTCATGACACATAACTGTTATGTCACAATTAGTGAGTCACTGGTTTTAACATAACGGTTGTAATCGTAATATTACTCGAAGCAGGGATGGATCTGGAAATTTATTTCAGTGAGATCACCGGTGTCAAAAACTATATTTTTATGCTGAAAATTTGTTTCAGTGTGATCACCGGAGCCTAAAACTGTATTTTTTTAAAACAAAACTACATCATTTCTCCTGGATCTCAATAGGATCACGTGACCCCACCCCAACACACATAGATCCGACCCTGACTCGAAGCAAGAAATGTTAACAAACTTGTCATGTAGATGCATGATGATAAACGATATATATATATATATAACCGTTGTGTCATTGGTCGCGACACAACGCTTAATATTACTCTCTTTTCTTCCTTCTTGCCATACTACCTGAAAAGTCTCACCTCTTTAGTGTAATAGCCTGCCCGGCCACCCACATATAAATATGAGACATAAATGTCTTTAGACACGTGGGGCCATATCTAGACTCCATAGATAGGGGCGAAACTGAAACAAGTCCTGGCAAGGACGCTACTCCCTTATAAGTGGGAGAATGAAAAGTCCCACATCTGTAAAGTCATGTCCTAATGATGACGTCAGTCCCTTATAAGATGAGTATTTATGTTTTATTTAGCGTTATCAGGCCTGGGGTCGGGAGAGTTACACCACCTTATAAACGTTATAAATACTCACCCTATAACTCTTCATTACCCCAACTTGTCTTCTCATTAATTGCCACCCTTGTGTTTACACTCAAAAAAATTGAGAATTAAGATAGAATAGTATCAAAAAAAAGAAATGGAGAATAACAATAACAAGGTTAACATGAAAGAGAGTGGTACCAAAAATGGCCCATCTTCTTTACACGTTGAATCTCAACCTCAACCGGGGGGCAAAACTCCGTTCAAAAACTTGATAATGGTGGCAGCCATAGCCGCCGGAATACAATTCGGGTGGGCTTTGCAGCTGTCTCTGCTCACACCATACGTTCAACTTCTCGGGATATCACACAAACTGGCTCCGATTATTTGGCTTTGTGGGCCGATTTCTGGGTTGTTTGTACAACCTTTAGTTGGATACTATAGTGATAACTGTACCTCTCGGTACGGCCGGCGGCGACCATTTATCGCCGCCGGTGTCGGCCTGGTTGCCATTGCTGTGTTCCTTATCGGTTTTGCAGCTGATATTGGTCATGCAGCTGGTGACCCTCTTGGTAAAGGAATAACTAAACCCCGTGCTATTGCTGTCTTCATTTCTGGCTTTGCGGTTCTTGACGTTGCCAACAACGCGTTACAGGTAATTTAAAACTTATATAATATATATATATATATATATATATATATATATATATATATATATATATATATATATATATATATATACGTATGCAATTTCGTTATCTTGTTTGTTGATCATATATTAATTATATAATAAAAAAGAAAGAAAAATAATCCTTATGTCTGTTGACGTTTTTGGTCTCCATTCTGGATGAAAAGCGTCATGTAGCTTAATTCATTGCTAAATTTAGACATCGAAAAGGGTACTTTCTATATATATATATATATATATATATATATATATATATATATATATATATATATATATTTATTTATTGTGGCCAATTGAAATTTCATGATACAATAAAAAATATGAAACACGAGATCTGATCTCGTACGGTACTAGACCGTCCGGTGATGCTCAAAACGAAGTCATAAATGTGCTAAACACTTGCACCGGACGCCGGACGGTCCAATACTATATATTGAGACATATAAAATGTTAATTTAAACGTTATCATTAGCTTAAGTTTTTGGGAGATATGGTAGTTCAACAAATACCGTATGGGATTTGCCGGCTGTGAAACATAATTTCACGTTTTATCACTCTCAAATTAATAAACACAAAAACAACAACAACAACTTGAATCCACGTATAGTCATAACTTTCGGATAATACCAATTTTGGTCTTATACGTGTCTAATTTTGCAATTTTGGTATCATAACTCTCAATTTCAAAACACGTCTAATGAAACAAGAATTATTAAATTAAGACCGTGTATTCTCTCAAAAAAAAGATCGTATGTATTAGAATTGGTAAAAAAATTAGTTATTTTAAGTTATAAGACAAAAATTACTACATTAAAATCGTAAAATTAGAATTGTATGAGACTAAAATTATTATTATCCTAAAGTTATGGAACAATTTTTTTGTTTTGTTTTGTTTTTTTAAATTTTTTTTAGTTATAGAACAAATTTTGCTACATTAGAATCGAATTTCTCTATAAAAAATTTCGTATTAAAACCAAAATTGATATCGGCTTTAAGTTATGAGACAAATTTTACGATCTTCGAAACATAAAAATCATGTTTAAATATTTCCCCTTTACAATTTTTAGTTTGATTTCACTTTGCTAGTGCTACTATAGTACCATGAGATTGATAGCATAGTATACCTACTTTAATGATAGCCATCATCTTTCCACTTAAAATTTGTTCACACTTGCCAAAAAATAAAAAAATAAAATTGTTCAAGTGAAAAGAATATAGATTCTAAACATGATGATAAAGGATAATAATTCGTGTATCCGAAAAATCTATATAAAATTTACATCGAACATCATCTTGTACGTGGTTGTATGTGAGTTTTTATCTGTATTTAAATATTTTTTGAAAATAAAAATATAAATTATGAGATGATCGATTATGTGTAAACTTCAAAATGTACACCGTACACGTATCATTGTCCGATGATAAATAGTGTTGTAACTAGAATATGACTAATGATAGAGCCATAATCACTCAGCCAAAAGTCCGCAACAGGTGACATAAACACTTTTTATTATGATGTAGGACCCAATTATCATAATATAAACTCATCGTGATCAAAAATGGAAAAAGAGGTTGTGCTACCTGTCGACGGTCATGCCTCCATTGGTGTGGAGATACTGTGTGGTTCAAATTGACACAATATCTCCACACCAATAGTGTCACAATGTAAAAAATTTTCCTTTCATTGAGAAATTTTTGTGTGGTGACTCCATTGGTGTGGAGAATCAGTATCTTGAACGAACACATAGATTCATTTGATGAACCGCGTGTGGTTCGGATTGAATCGTACGTGTGTCTCAACACCAATGGAGTCGTAGAATATTGCTTTTCCACTACTTTTTAAAACATTGGATACTGAAATTTGTGCAGGGACCATGTAGAGCTCTTTTGTCAGATCTGTCAGAAGGGGATGCAAAGAAAACTAGAATGTCATATGCAGGATTTTCATTCTTCATGGCAGTAGGCAATGTGTTAGGGTATGGAGCTGGTGCATACAATAACCTCTACCATATCTTCCCTTTCACAAAAACACCAGCTTGTGATATTTACTGTGCAAATCTCAAAACATGTTTCATTATCTCAATAGCCCTTTTGATTTCTCTGACCATATTAGCCGTAACCTTTGTCCACGAAAACCCCCATTCGATCGACGTGGACATGAGTAGTAACAAAAAGACATCGAAACTGCCGTTTTTCGGTGAGATGTTCGGTGCACTAAAGGACTTGCCAAAACCCATGAGGATCCTTCTCTTGGTGACGTGTCTGAACTGGATTGGTTGGTTCCCGTTCATCCTATTCGATACGGATTGGACCGGAAGGGAGGTGTATGGGGGTGCTGTGGGGACCCAACTATATAATGATGGGGTGCACATGGGTTCACTTGGGCTGGTGTTAAACTCTGTGGTTTTGGGGTTTACATCATTGAGTGTGGAGTTTTTGAGTAAAAAAATTGGAGGGGCTAAAAGGCTTTGGGGTGTTATTAACTTTTTACTTGCTGTTTGCTTGGCGTTAACGGTGCCGGTTAGTAAACTTGCTAATTCTACAAGAAAAGGCAATGGGAGACCGAGCACTGGTATCAAGGCCGGCGCCCTGGCGATCTTTTCCGTTCTCGGGATCCCGCTCTCTGTAAGTGTGTTATTCCCTCCGTTCCTATTTAACATCTTATTTCTCTTATTTTAATTAACTTCATTCATTGCACGAAAATGTGTACGTACGTTAATAATAATATATAACTTAGAAAAACTATAAATTTAAATCATAATACTATTTTTTTTTGGCTTAATTTGGGTTAACCGTGTCAAACCTTCAAAAAAAAAAAAAAAAAAAATATAATTAGATATTAATTCCTTTCGTTAAGCTAATTCTAAGCCAATACCGCTGACAGTTAACAAAGTTTATTGCTGAAAAGTATATATTAGATAGGTGCTCGAATTTAAACAATTGATGAAAATTGATAACAAAAAAAATGTAATTATTCCTTATGTATCATGCACACGTTATTCAAATCATGAAAAATATATTTTTTGATTAAATTATAAAAAAAATATTATGTCTGCATGATTGCGTAATCGAACGCAATAGAGAAGTTCTTAGTGCCACCTTTAAAAAAAAAAGGAGTGTAGGATAGAGATGAAAGCACAAAATTATCAAATTCATATTTCATGATTTCAATTCAACTATTAAATAAATTCATTAAAAATAATCCACTAAAACTTTTTAATATCATACATATCCATTAGTAAATAAATCCATAAACACAAAAACAAAAAAACAGAAGAAGGGTATGCATAATCGTCCAGTGGGAATGACAATTTGTCCTTTTTATCGTTTTTCAATTACACTGAACTAAATATCAATTAATACATAAATTTGTACTTTTTAACATTTGACCATCATTCAAATTATTAAAAATATCTTTTTATAATAAATTATAAAAAAAAAAATTATGTCTACATGATTGCATAATCGAAGTATAGAAGTTTCTAGTGCCACCTTTCAAAAAAAAAAAAGAAAAAAAAAAAGAAGAAAGAATTACGTGCATCTAAGACCCATGTGAGGGAGGGGTTATTCTGATGCAAGGAGGCTTGATAGTAGAAATTTGTATACGTAGCAACATCCTGAGACCACACGGTTTACGTCACGTATGCAATTCCCTATTGAGGATGAAACCGCGTGGTCGGATGTTCTTACATATACAAATTCTCTCTATTGAAGCCTCCCTGCATCAGAATAACCCGTGAGGGAGAGATTTCACGCGTAAGGTTGGTAGATATTTTCTTTTAGTGTGACATTTGAAGTCGGTTATGAAACACTCAAAAGTAAAGTAGGAGACAAGTTTGTGTTCCTGCAGTAACCGTATGGTGGGGTCCACCACTTTGAAGAATATTGCTTTATCCCAAATAAGTAAAAAATCCTGTTATCATACATTGAATATGGTACGTAGTACATTTCAACTTTTCCATAAATACTTGTGTGGTGTCTTTATGCGTGTGGAATCATAATATGGTTTAATATGAACAACACAGTTTCATTTTGTATTTAAATTGCGCATTTCTGATCGTTTTACCCGTTACTTTATCTGAATATCCCCTCACCTGTTACTTCATCCACTACACTTTCAACCACAACATCTTATACAACACAATCTACACCACATATTCTGTTGGGATCCATCACAAAAAATAATTCATCACTTTAATCCATGGCTACTACTTGTGTAGTGGTTTGTGCACTGCACAAGAGTGTAGTGCACATATCATTATTCTTTTTCAGAACATTATTATACTACATCAAGTCCCTGAATTACAGTACTTCTATGTTTTTAACAAAAAAAAATTATATTACTTTTAAAATCAAAAAAAATTAATTATACTTGTATTTTTACAACAACAAAAAAAGTTTATTTTTAATGTTAGTCATTCAGAATGCTGAGAAAATTAACATTTATTACATTTTTCCATTATAATACCTATACTTTATTATTCATTCGATAATTTTTTAAACTTCACATATTTATTGTATCCATTCTACTCAAATGGTAATTGAGACTTTATTATCTAAATTAATTATATATGCGTTCATTTTTTTAATATGTGTGAAAACTTCCGCGACTATTATTTATGACTGGCGGGGAGCAAAGCCAAACAGAAAAACACACATCGGGTTTAGGGATAATCATGCTCGAACTGATGGCTTCCACCACGTTAAGGTGACACTCTACCGCTGAGTTATATCCTTTCCCTGCCAGCATCGAGAAATAGAGAAATAAAATTGACTAAGCCCAAGTCAAATGATCGAGAAACTCAACTTCTATTCAAGAGTTCTTATGTATTTCAATGATATTATCGTTGATTATTGTGTGACTTAAATAAATAAGGATTAGCGATAATACATGACTTATAATGACTGGAAAATAATTAAAAACAATGGTTATAATACAATAGAAGAAATGAACTATAAATCAAACCATAAGATCCAATTAAATATATATATTTTTTGATAAGACAATAAGATCCACATTAATAAGTGATTTTTGATTTCTATTCAGTTCTATTCAGCTATCCTTTTCAGATGGGACAACTCGTGTTGTTCAACTAAAGAAAATCCACTTTATATCAAAACTTTAACCGGAAAATGCATGCGTGGCCGGTGGAGGATATATACACCAATAAGCCCCAACACGTGATTTTTATTATAGCGTCTTATACCTTTGAATAATTCATTTGTTTCATGCACAATGGTAGAAACGGTCTCCAATCCATAGCAGTGGTGGATCCACGTGCCTCGGGAGGTCACGTGACCCCACTCAATTTTATAATTAAAAAAAATGAAACGACGTCGTTTTGGTAAAAGGAAAAAAAAAAATCAATTTTTGATCTAATTACTCGCCCAACCCGGTTTCGATCCGGAAATTTTGACCAAATTACCCGTTCAACGCGAAATCTTTTTAGGGTTACTACACTTTTTTGACGGGTGACCCCACTGAACATTTTTTCCTGGATTCGCCACTGATCCATAGTTGTAGGTAATGAAAGACGCAACCAAGAAAAAAACTTTGTTCCAAGTCTGTGCCGCAAAAGGACATCGTAGGAATATATGAGTTTCGTCCTCCCGATCCAACCCACAATACGTGCAAACAAAGCTAGAAGACTGTATTCACTACATATTGTGAAGAAGTGTACATACACTTGACAACTTTTGATTTGGACGTAAAATAAGAAAAACCTAAACTAACCATTACTTTTTATTTTTATTTTTTGAGGTTAAATGCAGTTTTTTTTTGAGCTCTTGCAATTCCTTTAAAATACTATTTTAGTCATTGATCAACAAATGATTCTGAATCATTTTGCAGGTTACTTACAGTATCCCGTTTGCTCTTGCTTCAATATTTTCCACTGATTCTGGCTCAGGACAAGGTATGAATATATATATATATATATATATCTCTAAGGATTATAATTATATATTTTCCACTGATGTATATATGAAAAGTGTATACTAAGAATTAGTACATTTATTTATTTATTTAATTTTTTTTTCAGGTCTCTCATTAGGAGTTCTAAATCTCTCAATAGTTATTCCACAGGTAAATTTTGATAATAAATTTCTGCTGCTTTCATGATATTTTGCTTGACGACTTTCGTTCCCTTCCTCGGTAATGCTATTGCTCAAAGTGGGTCCTGGATCCTAAAATCGACTTCTCGCGTAATCAATTCTGAATCGAACTTGAAAAAAATCCGAATTTGGGCTCAAGAACCGAATTTAACTAGGTCGATTCTGTAAAAACGGTGTGATGCACCGATAGCACCGATAAGGCAAAAAGAAAAGAGAACGAACGGGTGAGGTGCAAATAAAATCGATTATTACGTACACATAAATGTTCCACAAAACCACCACCGAAAGTGTAAATATATGGCCAAAATATTTCATCCTTATTTCCCTTTATAGATTGGGAATGATATATGTGGCCACAAATCCTAGCTTTTGGCACATTAAGTTCAATATTCATCCCATATTAAAAACTACATCAATAATAATGATAATGAAATAGTTATTGTCATTTGTTAAGATCAAACGCTTACCGTTCTACTAAAACCAATTGATGTTAGTAAATGCGCTACTATATTTCATTATATATTTCAACACGTCCCCTCAAGTGTGGACCCTTATCAAGGCTATGCTAATTAGGCACACAACAAGCATAAGCCAACTAGGCGGACCAACACTTACACATTATAAATGGGGGTAAATATTGTTAATACCGGGTTCGATCTCTCGACATCCCGCCTCGATACCATGTTAGAGGTCACGGGATTGAACCCCGGTTGAAACATTATTTAAAAAAAATTGTACAAGTGTTGGGAGAAATTGCCCACGTACACTTGAGGGGGGTGTTGGGAGAGATTACCCACACTCTTGAAATGAAAAATTGTGCAATTGTGGGGAGAGATTGCCCACACTTGAAGGGGGAGGGGGGGGGGGGGTAAGGTATAAAGAAATATGGTAGCGTCTTTACTACCACCAATTGGTTTTAGTAGAACGGTAAGCGTTTGATCTTTATCATCATTCATTTTTTCACCTATTTTAGAAGTAATTCTTGACTTGGAACTTATTTGTACTAATTTGTGACATGAAATATATATATAATACAGATGGTGGTATCACTTACTGCTGGGCAGTGGGATGCATTATTTGGAGGTGGGAATTTGCCAGCATTTGTTGTAGGTGCAATTTCAGCTGCTTTAAGTGGTATACTTGCACTTACTTTACTACCCTCTCCACCAACTGATCAACTATTGAAGACTAATAAGACTATTGCTGCTGGATTTCACTGAATTAAACTAGTAATTATATATTGTATTATGAATTTAACCCTATCTGGAGGGTTTGTTTTTTTTGGCTTCCCTAGCTTTGTTCCACTGCCTTTTATCAGTTAGCAAAGTACAACTACTGAATGTCATCCATAAAATAGTACTGCTATGATCAAGGATAAAATCCTATAAATGGTCACCTGTGTAGTTATATAGTAGTTACAGTTTTTTTCCCCCATCTTTTTAATGTCTGAAAATTCAAAAAAATAAAGTATTTGTTGTAAAACCAATAAAAGAATTATGAGAAAAAGACAGAAGGAACTAGTAAAATAGAACGCCATGCAAAGCATGACTATGGTCCATGTTATATGATCTGACTTATCAATTACACGAATTTTACTATGGTCCAGCATGACCAAATCCTACTTAGTGTGCCAAACTAACATGATTTAAGAGATTTCTGGTGGACCACAATGTATTAAAACAAGTATCCAATTATGTTTTCTTAATGTGATGACATGAATATGGTCTAACAATTTGGTCCAGGATCACCATAAAATTGCTGAGAATCAATTATATATATATAAGAGGATGTGGTGTGAATGTTGCATATACATACCTTATTAATAAAACACACAACATATGATAGTTGCTACTACATCCATTTCAAAATATAAGTCATCCTAGGAGTTTTCACACAGATTAAGAATGTGGTTGAATGTCATTAATTTTAATGTTAATGTCTAAAACACCCATTGACTATCATTAATGCAATAGTTGTTAAATACTGAAATTAAAGTTGTTAGATTCATAATAAATTAGGGGTAATATAAAGAAAGAGGCAATAAATGTTGCATTGGTGATATAGAATGATTTATATTGTGAGACAAATAAAAAAATGTAGGATGATTTATATTTTGGAACGTGGTTGAGCTACGATTCACCCTTCAAAAACAATTTAAGAAGACTCGAAACCGTGGGCAAACTAACTCTCTAACCGGCAGTGTACCGGGTCGATCGCTAGAATAGCTACAGGAGGACGAGGTCGAACCCAAGGGAAAAGTGTTTGTGAGTACCAAAGCGAACGTGTTACTTAGTCTAGGTGATCAATCTTTTTAAAGTGTTTGTATACTACAACGACACTAAAGTGATTTCTACTAACGAGTCTAAAGATAGAAAAGAAAGAAAGAAGGTTAAACTACTAAGTTTTAAAGATTAATTAAGGGACATGGCCGAACCATGATCAAAATAGCTAGTTTCAACCCCAAGGATAGATAAAACCGGGAGTGTGCATTATAACAAACGAACTCTCGCATTCAATTTCATGGGTGCAAACTCCTAATCCCGGTGCTAAGGTCTGAACAACTCTCTCCTAACACCTTATGCCATGTTAACTACCCTTCCCTAAAGAAGATTCACTAACAAGACATGTTTTGCACTAGAGCCGCTTAAACGTTAAAACGAGTAACCTCACTTTGGGCTCGGGCTTAACAACTAAGCCGAGTCTACGCCGTGATCTTAGAACCCCTTTTCCCACATTCCTCTATCTGAACAACTCTTTAGAGTGATGTGTGTGATTTTGACCTAGTTGATCAATCTAGCCCAAATCTGTTATAACAAGTTCTAAGAAATGAAACATGCAAGATACAACAATAAAAAGCACTACCCACTCCCAATTTCATCACCCAAAGGGTGATTTCACCAAATTTCACATGATTCGACTATGAAAAGGGATTAGCTACTCATTATACTAGTTAAAACATGGAAGAAACAGTAAATTAAAGACATAACAAGTGAAAGAAAGACGAAATATACCATTAATTTGCAGAAACTCGAAATTTAGATCCAAAAGTACAAAATAGAAAACTAATTAAAAGATGGTCTCTTAGTGTTTGAAGTAGAAATCTGAGCTAAGAAATAGAAAGATTAAGCTAAGATAGTGTTGATTTAAGCTAAAAGAGTGTATTCTAAGCTATTACAAAATTCGAGCTAAGAAATGGGTAGGGTTTTGCTAAGAGAATAGTTGTTTTTAAGAAATAGTCTAAGGGGGGGGGGGGGGGGGGGGGGGGGTATTTATAGGTGGGGAAGAAATGCATAGAAAAAGGGTCCAAACGCACGTTTGGAGGCTGAGACTGGCGTTTAACTTCTTCAAACGCACGTTTCGCTTAGTGCAAACGCTCGTTTCGCTTCATTTCTGGGCAGGGACTTGACTGATCTTCATCTAGAATGCGCGTTTAAGGGGGTTCAAACGCGCGTTTGGTGGACTTGGAACGCGCGTTTAGGATGTTCAAACGCGCGTTTAGGAGACTGGAACGCGCGTTTAGGAGAAATTTGAGATGCGCGTTTGGAAGGCTTGGACTCTGATCAAGTTGTGGCTCTTTAAATGCACGTTTGGGGGGTTCAAACGCGCGTTTGAACCCCTTTTTCTCCAAATCTTAAACTTTTCTCCCTTTTCGACTTCTTCTCTTGCCTCGATCATGCTTTTCACCATAAATCATCGCCTTCCGGGTCCTTGAGACACTAATACCCTACAACATCGTACATGACCAAAAACATCCAAACAATTCCGGAGGGTAAAAGTGCTCGGTAATGGGGTTGATATCAATAAAAAAGGGGTAATAATCCATCAAAGTAACGGATTCACTCCCCGTGCTATAAACTCATGATATCACCCTGAAAACGGTCTAAATCACCCTAAAATGTGCTGAAAATATGGTAAAAAGGGGGTAAACAATGCACCGGAGTCATGTAAAGTTGACTCCTATCAGAACGCATGTAGTATATATTAATAGTCTTTTTTTAGGGTATTAATAGTCATTTCATCCCTTAAAAATACACTATATTTTACGGTCACTTGCAAAAATTGCTTTGACGATGCTGGAACTCGTCTGCTAATAAATCCGGGTCGATTACCTTTGTGATAAAGATCTTAAACCCCAAGAACCCTAAATCGTGTAAAAGAGGGGTAGGTGTTTTGTGTATTTTAGACTGAGCTCTCGAGTTATTTTTCGTGAGTTGCCTCGTATCCAATAATTGAATTGGAATGAAGTCTTTCGTAGTTCCTTTTATATAGGGGATGATTTATCCTTCTCTTGTCCTGCAATGAATTGCATCGTACTTATCATTATCATTTCCTTAAGGATATACACGCCTAAATCCCTATGATTTAGGGATAATTATGGACATATGTAATGTCAATATCACAGTATTTATGACTAAGGATTCTTTCCTCCTTTATCTCTAAGTCCCCATTGTGTGGAATAACAGCCGGGTTTGCTCTAAGCGTCTTGCGCTGAGCCCCCAAGGCCATTATGGCCGAATTAGGCAGCTCCTCTTCACCAAGCCTTAGCCGACCTGCGGTGGCTGATGGAGGAGCGTATGCCGATCTCCCACCTGGGGTCAGGGACCTGCCCTGGTATATATTTTCGGACTCTTGGCCCTTAATACCCTTTATTTAAGGGCTAATCATTTATTACATGTCCGGGTAGGATGAAACGTGGCGTAGTTCGGGATGGCTATCATCATAAGCCTCCTAGATCTAATCTATCTTTTAATTGGTCAGATCTGCTTTGTTTGGCGGTTCGGCCGACTTTTCCGACCTTCCGTTTTAAATTCACTAGCTGGCAGCTGGCAGCCTATTAAATAGACCATGATTGCTTTTACTGGAAACGAGCCGCATTTCCCTCTTTCCCACAACTGACGTCGTTTATGCTTCTGGGGGGGGGGGTTATAACCTGTCTTTTCACATTAGGATTTCCCACTTCTCCACCCCTGCTATTAAATCGAAGATTTCAACTCCTCCAGAGCCTTTGCATTTTCTCAAGTAAGCATTTCTTGTCTTCTCTAATTCCTGAGTTTACATTTATCTTCTTCTTCTTCTCTGTTTCTATTTTCCCCAATTAATGAGGGCGATAACTGCATCTAGTAGTTCAATTGAGAAGGAATTCGAATCCCAGTCTGAATTTGAAGTGGAAATTCTTCAACCTTGGGCTCAAATAGATACACCTGCCTTTGATCTTGTGCCTGATCGTAGTGAATTTTAGCAGCTCGTTGTAGACCCACAGCCTGCTAATCCCTCTAGACCCCGTGATTCTTTCGAATTTTCTTCATTGAACCAGAGCCTTAGAGCCCATATGACGGCCAGGTCAGCAGTTGGCTGTTTCGGGGTTAGATCCAAACTTACACAGGATGATATCCTATAAATCTGTAACCAATATAACATCGATATGGACCAATATTCTCCCCATCTGCCCAGGGGTGTAAACCTGTACGCCCATCAGCCCCCTGAAGGGTATTGTACTATATACAATGAGCAGTTCGCCTGTGGACTTAAGGCCCTGTTCTGCCCGGCCTTCCTGGCCGTTCTGAGGCATTACCAACTGGGATCTGCTCAGATCCCCCCTAATAGGGTCAGGGCGATTATCGGCTTTGCGATCTTCTGTAGATTAATGGATACAGAGTTCACTGTAGACATGTTTAGGACCTTTTATCAGCATAAAAAAGTTAGGAATCACAGTGGGTGGTACTACTTTCCACGCCGTACAGACCACCGAAGGGGGATTTCTAAGGGGAAAACTTCTATCCATGAGTGGAAGACCCATTTCTTTTTAATCCGTCATGGCGGACACCCTGAGCTGAGCGGCTGGAACTATTTTCAACTTCCAGCTGATGTGTGCCCCACTGGGGTTAGTGAGCATTTATTGGACGATATCGCCAGATCGGGCATCTCCCTGGATCATGAACAGTGGCCCCCAACACTGATTGAGGCAGCTTGCCTGGCCAATTCCGGACCTGAGCCTTATGTGAGGCTTACTCAAATGGAGTTTGACAATTGTAGGAATTTATCTATTATTGCTTTTGTGATTTTCTCTGTTCGTATATAACTCTGTTGTTCTTTATTTTTTCAGTGGCTGACTTTGCAGCTATTATCGATGAAGCTTTTGAAGAAGAGGTTGTGCTTGAGCACAACTAACAGGTTGTGAACCCAGAGGCTCCTGAGGCTGATGGGGATGTGGAGGTTCCCTTGGTGAACCCTGAGATCCAGCCTGGTGATCTTCAAATTAAGGAAGGTCTTTAGCAGGACGAGCTGGCTGCTCCTACGCAGCATACGGATCAGCAGGACGATGCCCTGATAATCCTCGATGGTTCTGAGTCAGCGCCGGGAGGAAGACAAATTCAAATGTGCTCCCGGTCTGGGCGGAAGAGGAGCATGCCTGATCCGAGTGATCAGGATGTTTCTGGGGAGAGTTTCATTCCCCAAGCTGAGTGTATGTCAGATTTGCCAGACAAGGATCTGGCTGCTGTGGTGAGCTTCTCTTCGCCTTATGATTGGAGCTAAAATTCACCCTTCAATTTTTTTTTATAAAGACTCGAAACCGTGGGCAAACTAATTCTCTAACCGGCAGTGTACCGGGTCGATTACTAGAATAGCTACAGGAGTACGAGGTCGAACCCAAGGGAAAAGTGTTTGTGAGTACCAAAGCGAACGTGTTACTTAGTCTAGGTGAGCAATCTTTCTGAAGTGTTTGTATACTACAACGACACTAAAGTGGTTCTCACTAACAAATCTAAAGATAAAAAGAAAGAAAGAAGATTAAACTACTAGGTTCTAAAGATAGATTAAGGGACATAGCCGAACCATGATCAAAATAGCTAGTTTCAACCCCAAGGATAGACAAAACCGGGAGTGTGCATTAAACAAACGAACTCTCACATTCAATTTCACGGGTGCGTGCGCCTAATTCCGGTGCTAAGGTCTGAACAACTCTCTCCTAACACCTTATGCCATGTTAACTACCCTTCCCTTAAGAAGATTCACTAACAAGACATGTTATGGACTAGAGCCGCTTAAATGTTAAAATGAGTAACCTCGCATTGGGCTCGGTCTTAACAACTAAGCCGAGTCTACGCCGCGATCTTAGAACCCCTTTTCCCATACCTCCCCGCAAAATACATATATAAGATTGGTATGTGAGATTACTAAATTAGGTGATCAATCTAATCTAGTGATGTTATAACAAGTTCTAAGACATGAAACAAGCAAGATTAAACAATAAAAAGCACTACCCACTCCCAATTTCATCACCAAAGGGTGATTTCACCAAATTTCACATGATTCGACTATGAAAAGGGATTAGCTACTCATTATACTAATCAAAACATACATAAAACAGTAAATAAAAACCCTAATAAGTAAAAGAGAAGAGAAAGTTACCATTAATTTGAAGAAATTTGAGTTTGAGACCCAAAAGTACAAAATAAAGAACTAATTAAAAGGTGGTCTCTTAGTGTTTGGAATTGAGATTTGAGCTTGGAAAGAGTATAATCTAACTATGTTTAAGCTAATCTAAGCTAAGAGAAAGTGGAATAATCCATTACAAAATTCATGCTAAAGAGTGGGTATTGTTGGACTTATTTTTAAGTTTTAGTGATGAGTGCCAGACTAGCTGTTATAGAGCAAATGCAAAAATATGTCTATTTCAAATGTATAGGTTTATTAGAGTTTGATCTTTGTATAGGTTTGATCAAAGAAGCACTGTAATGGTCAGCTGGTTTATATCAGCAGACTGGTCTATATTAGTAGGGTAGCTAGGTCAGTAGACTAGTCAGGAACCTGCTTAAGACTGAAGGCTGGGGGCTCAAACTCAGTTAATGAAGGCTAAGGGATCAAACTTAGTAATTAAAGTCAAGGATATGGAATCAGAATTTAGGGAAGTCTGTGATGACCTAAACTGATTACATATACCTTGTGTACAAGGTCTAAGTTCTATAAGTTGGATGGTGATTGGAACTTAGTTATATGCAAAAAAGGTGTAATCTAACATCACAAATAAAAGTTAGATAAAATAAGTCAACTGCATTGTGTTTTAAACACAGCAAATTATGGTTCAAAGCTGACTGATATGTATCTCAGCAGACTCATGAACCTGCTGATACATATACCTTGATTTATTCAAGATTACATTGGAAGAAAACAAGGATAAGGACATAACAACCTCTGATTTTATCAAATAAATCAATGGTTGAGATTAAAGGGACGTTGGGATGATTCAGGACTTTATCCAATGGATACAAGTCAAAGGATGGACAGACTGCATTCTGTCAAAAAGCAGTCTGACTGTGTCAGTACTATGAACAGTGACAGAAAGCAAGTCAAATGGGACAAAATCTGGAACGGCTATATTTGAATATCAAATACAAGTCACAAGGACTCCTACCTATAAATAGAGGACTCCTAATTCATATACAAGTGATGATTTTTGATAAAAATTGATGAGAAATCATAATTAAATCAAGAAAAACACCCTGCTGAACCTACTGAGCTTAAGGCTACTGATCCAGAGAAATCTTCAAGTGTAATCTGTATTCAAGCTACATCAAGTTTACATACTTGAAGACTGCAAGCTACTGATCATATCATCCTGATCAAATTGCTGCAACTGAATCATTTACTTGATTCAATCTTTATTTTACATGAAATCTGTTGAAGAAAGTGAAGCACATCTGTGTGAAAGACTGTTGGTTGTGGTGGAGCTGGTGAAGAGGCAATCCTACCCTTCAAGGACCAGTGGAAGACTTTGGAGCAGCAATCCTACCTGTTCCTAGTTTTCAGTTTGTGAAGCCATAGCTATTGGTGAAGGACAAACATCTTAGGGATTTTTGTAACAGCTATCTCAAGAATCTCTCTAGTGAATTACCTCCAACATCACAGGAGAAGAGTGGACTGACAGGATTACACCACCTGGAACCACTATAAATTCGCCTACTTACTTGCCGCATTCATATTCTGCATTTAGTTTATTACACACATCAACCTACTGAATCTAGCAACTGTATTCACACACATACACTACCGAGTATCTAATACTTGGTATCATATTTAAAAACAAGTAATAAGGCTTAAATTTTGATATATTTCCGCTGCACAAATTCAGTATATTCAATAGTCAGCGGACTACTGAATATCAGCAGACTACTGAGGTATCAGCAGGCTGCTGAAGTTGCTGAGTTTGTTAACTCCAAAATTTTTAAGTGTTAAGTTTATTCACTCCCCCTCTAAACTTAACCAAATCCTTTTCAAGGGACCAACAATTGGTATCAGAGCGGTGCTTCTGTTCTGAAGTAATCCTACTTGCTGTACTTGTGAAAATTCTTTGAAAACTTTTTCAAGTTTCTAATTTTCAAAAACTTGCATCATGGATAACAATCAGTATGCTAGAACTATGCTGATGTGTTCTTTAGATAGATTTAATGAGTATAAACGTCGAATGTAGGCTTATCTAGCAGCAACACATGATGAAATGATGGATGTGCTGACAGATGGACCATTGGAGATTACCAAGGCTGTAACTCATAAGACCCAGTACATTCCAAAACCAAAGAGAGAATGGACAGCTGAAGATAGAAATAGAGCTAATCTCAACAACATTGCTATAGATATCATTTACAGAACTCTGGATAGCAATATGTATATGAAGGTGAAAGATTGCAAAACTGCCAAGGAACTTTGGGACAAGTTGCAATTAATTTGTGAAGGCACTGATGCTATCAAAAAGAACAAGATCAGTGTAGCAAAGAAGAAGTTCCAAGAGTTCAAAATGAAGCCAAATGAAACCATTGAACAAATGGAATCTAAGTTCAATGCAATCATGGATGAACTCACCCTGCTGAATGTGAAGTACTCACAGGAAGAAATAAATTCAAAAATCTTGGAAGCTTTACCTGCAAAAGAAGTGTGGGAGATGAAGGTGACAGCAATAGAGGAAATGAGAAGCCTACGAGGAGGACACCTTCAAACTTGTTGGTCCCAGAGAAGGGTGAAACTATAGTCGGGGGGGGGGGGGGTGAATGACTATAGTGGAGTTTAAAAAACCTTTCTTGTATTTAAAAGCTTTTGGGCGGCGGATAAGTCCCTTCTTAATATGTTGTTTTCAAATCAGTTTAGACACTCACAGATATAAGTTATGATGTAGGCAAATTAAATAAATGCAGTAAAGTAAATTGCAGAAATTAAATTGACACAAGGCAAATAGTGGTTCAGGGTGGTGTAATCCCTTAATCCACTCTTCTCCTGTGATGATCGGAGGAATTCACTATTGTTTTCACAGATACAATAGTATGATTGTCCTTGGCTTCCCAAGCTTCACAATCTACAAGACTATCACTCCTTGACTGCAACTGCTTCAGTGATTCAGTCTTCCTTGCTGCTCCTTGAGATCAAAATCCTTCAACAGCTATTACAGATTCAACTCCTTCTCAGATTGCCTCTGATTCAGTTGCTTCAGTTGGATGTGAATGTGATTCACACACTTGATTGATCAATCTCAGCACCAAGTATGACTTTGTAGCTCTGATATCTGAGTTTATCACTAAATGTTTCCTTGTAAGTTCAGAGAGAAGGCTTTTCAAATTGACAGAGTTTTCACTTGATTTTTCTTTTTCAGTTCACTTATTTTCTGTCTGTCAATGCCTTCTATTGATAGCCTTGAATAACCTTGTTTTTGAAATTCCGTCCGTTGGCTATATTAATGAGGGAATAATCCTTGATTTTATTCTTGATTCCCCCTTAATTGCATTCTCCTTGATTTCAGTGATTGGATTCTTTCTTCAAACGTATAGCAGAAAATCCGTCCTTGATTGATCCTCTATTGATTGTGCATTTAATGCATGATCTTCTGAATCTTCAACGTATATTAAATCTGATATAGTAAGTGTTACTTCACCGTTTTTAGAACGGTCGAGTGATCCTTCTGACTTAGCCATTTTAGCTTTTCCTTCACCGTTTTGTCTTCACTCAGCCGAAAGTGAGTCTGCTTTGCCGATTCACTGTTTTTCTTCTTTGTTTCTGTTTGAGGAGAATCTTTGTACTTCACTGATCTTTGATTGGGGTGAGATCAGTGTACACCATATTCGAATATTAATGTGCATCGCTTGTAGTATAACTTAGACTTGTCAAAGGTCATCACGGACTTCCTTGGTTACAAGTCAGACCTTTAATGTCCGCATTGCTTATCCGCCGGTGCTTGGCTGGCTTCACTCTGCCGAATATCTGTTTTTTGCTTTGCCGTCCTACCAACTAGTACATACTTGTCTGACTCAACTTATACAACATGTCAGACTCTAAGTAAAGACTTACACAGAGAATTTTAACTTATTTCAGGCTTGCTATAACAACTAGTATGGCCATCATCAAAACATAATAAAATGTTCCTAACAATTTCCCCCTTTTTGATGATGCCAAAAACCCTCATAAGCCTGAACATAAGTAATCAAAATTTTCATAACAACAGAACACAAACTCAGCAATTTTATTCATCCATCATAGGGCAATAAGTTCTAAAACTTTATTCAAGTGTTACAAACTACATTTTGCTTAATTCAGCCTTGTACCTCTTGAACTTTGTAGTCTGAACCTCTTCAATGTATTTCTAATCAATTTCTGGAAACTTCCACTTCCAGTAAGCCAAAGCCGTGTATTCGGATACACACGAAAAACTCTTTTGGCAAAAAGTACGTTGAAATCGGGCATGGTCTCATTTGCCTTAGGTTCTCCAAAATATTTTTCAAGTCTTTCCCTAGCCTCGGCAATATGTGAATCGCAAACTTGAGGCTTTTGTAGAGACTCCACTGCTCCTGTTTCTCCATTCTTCCCATAGGATCGACGAATTTTGCCATATATTTGAATTCTTCTTGTTGTTCAGCTGGCAAGTCTTCTGGTCCTTTTGCAGATAGTGGTATGCCTGAGCTTGGTTTGTTTGAGAAGTGCAAACTCTCTTTTGACTTCATTGTAGAGTTTGGCCATATCAGTTCTCATTCTTTCATCCTGATAGCTTAGCCAATCAGCCCAAGCTTCATCTTGTGAGGAGTGAGGATACAGTCCTTCCTGTACTCTGAAAAATTCTCTTACATGGTCTAGTACATCTGCATCATATTCTGCTTTGCTTTGGTGACCAGTGTAAGTTCTGTGATCCCCAGTATATCCGGAGCCGCCGCCGCCTCCGCCGGTGTTTCCTCCGGTGCCGAGTCCGTGTTGACTAGCCGATCCTCTTTGCCGACTAGATCCGGGCCTTTCCGTCCGCCGGATCGTCTCTATCATCATCTCTTCTTTACATAGGATGAGGAAATCCAATGCGGGGTTCCTTTAGGGCCTTTTCTCTTTCTCTCTCGACCCTTCTTTCTTTGTTCTTCGCTTCATTTCGATCCTTATTTCTTTGTCTCTTGCTCTCAGTTGTTCTTTAGTGAATTTGGGGGTCTGATTGTTGATTCTTCAGGTTCAAGCTTATCCCGATTTCCCCCCTTTTTGGCAGCATCATCCCTTTGCTGGAGTAAGATGCTGTTTGTGGCCTCTGCCGTGCCAATCAGAGAGTTAAGTTTTGATTCAATAGATGTGAATCTTTTGTTATGATCATTTAGTTTCTCATTCACACTGCAAAGTCTAGAGCCAAAAGCCACTGCCAGTGATTCATTTTCTTGGGAAATATGCTGTCTTAGACCTGCAAGATTGTTAGTGATATTGATGTTAAGCTGCGTCATCAAATTTCCCTGTTGTTGAACCACAATGTTTTATGCATCAATGTACTCTGCGATGGCCTGAAACTTGTGTTCAATGGAGGAGCTTTTGTCATTAAATGCTGAAGTCATGGATCTGAGATACATGGCTTGCTGCTCCAATTCTTCAGCCAGCAAATCTGCTGCTTTCTCAAAGGTTTCATTTGTAATGCCAGGGGGCAGCTGAGAGAGTTTGTCCCATTTGTCGGCTGGCTTTGGATCTGTTTGCTGTCCCTTATCTTGACGTTGAGTAACATCTGCTTCGATTTCCAAATCGTCAAGAACTTGGGTAGATGTGTATGCTGGAGTGGTTTGAGCGTCGTTCCACCTATCTCTCGTGCCGGGGGTTGCCTTGAGGCGGGTGTGGCGGCGGTGAACCAGTGTCCACAATATTTGTGTTGTCGGTGGAACATTCACGGACGGCGGTGGAGTGGGTTTGTCTTTCTTTGGAGTTGTGGACTTGTTGGATGCTTGTGGTCTTAAAAATGTACGAGAAGAGTCGTCATCAATTGCATCCGGTGCATGAGCATCCTCTTCTCTGTCTTTGTCAAGATCATCATTATGATGATCATTACCATCATTGTCATCATCACCATCATCATGATCATCTCCACCATCGTCTGAGTCATCACTCTGTCTTCCAGAGGTCTGGGACAGCTTTGCCTTGGCTGCATCAACCAAGTCCTATAGAGGTGATTCATCAAGTACACCTACCAGAGTTGTGATTCCCAGAAAATCAAATAGCCATGCTTCTTCAGCAAGCATGCGGTCTGAGTCTTGAAGCTGTTGTCTGGAATCGCCTTCCTTCCACTCAAGATATTCTACAATTCGATCATCTATATCGTTTGGAGACAATTGTACAGCTTCTTCTGGAGATTCCTCATCCTCTTCAGTGTTTTCTTCATTAGGATGCTGTTCATCCTCACTGATATTTTCTTCTTCTTGCTGTTCTGCCTCAGTGTCAGAATCCTCTTCTTCTTCTTCTTCTTCTTCTTCATCAATCAATTTCCCAAAGTCTGTCTTTTCCAGACTTCGCCGAACCTTTTGTTTCTTTCTTTGACTGGTGGTGTTGTGTGTGGATTTCTTCCTCTTTCCCTCTCCTGCCTTCTTTTGTTGTTTAACATAAGTAAACATGACTTTGGATTCATGCGGTTTGTGGAGTTGTACGGTGGGGACTTTGAGACATTGCAACGAGATAGTGCAACTTGTATCCCATATGACTTTTTTCACCCGAATTGTCCTTTCTTTGTCTTTCCCTCTTTTATCCCCTTTTCGCCTGCTTTTACTTCACCTTGGATTTGCTCTTCGATTCTCAAAAAGAAGTATTTTGCCCAATTAAATTGTAGCTTGTTATAGATGATTCCCATTAGCCGCATTCTAATTTCTGTCATGGCATTATTTGCTCACAACTTTCCTTCATTGGTTTTGCCAATTAGGGCACTGAACTCATTGAACGGTTTCTTCAACGCAGATCGAAGACAATTGACTTTTGTGGATCCTGGGTTTGCCATTTTGGCAATGGTTGCCCAGAAATCGTCCAAGTCTTGTGGTACCAATGTCACTTTCGCTTGACCTTTATTGGAAAGTTTAAGATGTTTCCGAATTACCTTTGCTGTAATCACCACTTCTTTACCATTGACAGATGCAACAATCATGTCTTCTTCAAACTTGTCACCTTCTTCAGCAAGGAGTCCAGAGATGTATTTTGCAGATTTCCAGAAAGAGATGAGGCTTTCATAGCAAACCTCAGTTATGGGTGGATTGAGAAAGGTTGATAATTTTAGGTTTTCGCAACCTGCTGCCAATCGTTTGGCATTCTCATCATTTCCACACAGTTTCAGGTAGTGTTCTGCTTGAAAGAATGACCCAGTGGCAATCGATTTTTCATACCCAGCTTGGGTGTTTGAAGAAGATGATGCCATTGTTGAAAAGGAGAGGAGGTTTGAAAATGAACTTGAGTTTGCAATAGAGAGAGACAAGAGTAGGGTTTGTAATTTGCAAGAGAGCGTAAAGATTTCTAAAAATCTCTAAGTCTTGTTTATATAGTGTGATTTGGGTAGTGTGAACGTGGTTTGAATATGGAAGGATTTTGTGACATAATGGCGTGATTTTGTGTATGTGAATTGCGATATTCGAGCGTAATGGGGGAGTGGTTTGAGGTAAGTAATGATAGAGCCCGGGAATCGAGGAGTTTATAATTCGAAAAATAATATAATTACCTCCATGATCATAAGTTGATCTCCACGTGTGTAATCTTTCATAGAATAATCCTCCATAATTTCCTTATTCTCCACGTGTAATCAGAATTGATTTTGTTCACACTTTTAATTTGTCCAAGTCTTTATTTCGGTGAAGTGCCTTGGCTGGTCACTTAGCCGATCTAATGAGTTCTTCACCGAGTGCTCCATTTAACTGTTCCTAACAATCGGTTAAGTTACCTTCACTGGATACCAGTGCCTTACCTGCTACATCTTCTGTAACGGCAAAGGTTGTACCAGTTGATGAAGTCACTTAGCCGATTACTCCAGTTAGCCGCTATTTGATACTTATTCAATTTCAATCATTCCTAACTCAGTTCTCAACATACTAAATCGTTCATAACTGAGTGGTTTAGTGAAGATGTCAGCCAATTGATCTTCAGTGGGTATGTGTTTTAGGATGACATCCCCCTTTTCAACATGGTCTCTGATGAAATGATGTCTTACATCAATGTGCTTTGTTCTTGAATGCAATGTTTTGGATTTTCGGTAATAGATATTGCACTTGTGTTATCACACATGATTGGAATTGTTTTCTCTTCCACTCCATAGTCCCTTAGCCGTTGTCTAATCCAAAGTACTTGTGCCTGCACTACTCGTCGCTATATATTTTGCTTCAAATTGTTGATGTAGATATGGAGTTTTGCTTTTTACCGAACCAAGAGACTAGTCCGGTTCCTAGCATTTGACATGTTCCGAGGTGCTTTTTCTATCTATTTTGCATCCAAAGCATAGTCGAGTCGAATATGATATCAATTTAAATCCTCCATCTTTTGGATACCAAATTCCAACATTTATAGTGTTTTTCAAGTATTTGATTATCCTTTTAGCTGCTAGAAGATGTGATTCTTTTGGTTGAGCTTGAAATCTTGCACACACGCCTACTCCAAATGCTATATCAGGTCTGCTTGTAGTTAAGTATAATAAGGATCCAATGATTCCTCTATACATTTTCTGATCAACATCCTTTCCTGCTTCATCTTTTCCAAGTATGACTCTGGCACACATTGGTGTGTCTGCTGTGCCACTTGTATCCATCCCATACTTGTGTATCAAATCTCTTGTGTACTTGGCTTGACTAATGAAAATGCCATCCTTCATTTGTTTTACTTGAAGGCCAAGGAAATAGTTTAATTCTCCCATCATGCTCATCTGAAATTTGCTCTTCATCAGGTTTGCAAATTTCTCACAAAGCTTTTCATCCTCTGATCCAAAGATTATATCATCAACATAGATTTGTACTAGCAATGTGCTTGCTCCTTCCTCTAGTTTGAATAGAGTCTTGTCAATAGTTCCCTTGTTGAATCCATTCTTGATCAGAAATTGTGATAGTGTTTCATACCATGCTCTAGGTGCCTGTTTGAGGCCATAGAGGGCCTTCTTGAGTTTGTATACTTTATCTTCTTTTCCTTTGATTTGAAATCCAGGAGGTTGTTCTACATAAACTTCTTCTTTCAAAAGTCCATTTAGGAATGCACTCTTGACATCCATTTGATAGACTTTGAAGTCTTTGTATGCAGTAAATGCTAGAAAGAGTCTGATTGCTTCCAATCTTGCTACTGGTGCAAATGTTTCATCATAATCTATTCCTCCTGCTTGAGAATAGCCTTTTGCAACTAGCCTTGCTTTGTTTCTGACAACAGTTCCTTGCTCATTCATCTTGTTCCTGAATACCCATTTTGCACCAATGATGTTGGCCATATCTGGTCTGTCAACAAGTTCCCAGACTTCATTTCTTTCAAATTCATTTAGTTCTTCTTCCATGGCTGTGATCCAATCTGCATCTTGGATTGCATCATCTATGGTCTTGGGTTCCACTTGTGATAGAAAGCAAGTTAGCATGTGCTCCAGTTGTCTTCTGGTTCTAACTCCTGTGTGAATATCTCCAATAACTTGTTCTTCGGGATGGTCTCTTAGCCAATTTAGATGCGGTTGAAGCCGTTCTTCACTTAGTGCTTCCATACCTTCATGCCGAGCATGAACTTCAACTTCGGGGGCTTCTTTCGTTGTATTGATATGTGGCTCCTCTTGATTTTCAAAATGATGATTCGGGATAGTATTTGGTATTGTTGCATTTGTATAGATTTCCTCTCGTTCGCTTTCTCTTCTTGGTCTTGAAGATCTTCACCATTTGTATTTGGTTCATCAAAAACCACATGTATTGATTCTTCAATCACCAATGTTCTTTTATTGAGTACTCGAATGCTTTTTTGGTGTCCGAGTATCCCATGAAGATTGCTTCATCGACCTTCTCATCAAAGGTATGCGGAAATTTGGTTCTGTTTAAGACAAAACATTTTGATCCAAACATATGAAAATATGAGATATTGGGTTTTCTACCATTCCATATTTCATATGGAGTCTTTCCATGATATTTGTTGATGATTGATCTGTTTTTTGTATGACATGCTGTGTTTGCTGCTTCAGCCCAAAACCTCTTTGGCATGCATGCTTGCAATCATTGTTCTAACTGCTTCTTTGAGAGTTTCGTTTCTTCTTTCGCTACACCATTTTGTTGTGGAGTTCGCTGAGATAGTTGGTGTAACACTCCATTTTCTTCACAATAGGTTCTGATAATTTCATTTAAAAATTCAGTGCCTCTATCTGATCTGATTTTGATAATCTTTAGCTCTTTCTCATTTTGGAGTCTTCTCAGCAAATCTGGCAGCTTCTTGAGTGTTTCTTTCTTCTTGTTCATGAAAATGGTCCAGGTGTACTTTGAGAAGTCATCCACCACTACAAGAGTATATTTCTTACCACTCACACTTACTGGTGTGACTGGTCCAAACAGGTCCATGTGTAACAGATGTAGAACTCTTGTTGTAGATTGATAAGGCTTTGACTTGATCTGTTTTCCTTTCTGAAATGCATCACATAAACTTTCTTTCTTGAATGTGATCTCTGGCAGGCCTTCAACTAGCTTGCTCTTTGATAGTTTGTTGATGGTCTTGAAATTCAGGTGATTTAATCTTTCGTGCCAAATCCAAAGCTTGTTGATAGTTTATTCTTGACAAGTAGACATGTTTCTCGCCTTGGTCGTTTTCCGATCCACCACATACATGTTGTCTTGTCTTCTACCCGCAAGAACCTCTTGTGTTGGTTTGGTTTGTGAATCACTTTGCATCCTTCTTTGTTGAAGTGCACATTGTAGCTTTTGTCACAGAATTGACTGATGCACATCAGATTGAAGTTAAGTCCCTTGACATATGCCACATTTTGAATCTTTAGATTGTTCTTGAGTATTATGCCTTCCCCTTTAATCTTTCCAGGGTTTTCTTTGCCTCCAAATGTGACTTTGGGTCCATCAAAAGCTTTGAAGTCAGTGAGCCATTTCTTGTTTCCTGTCATGTGTCTGGAACATCCACTGTCTATGTACCAGATATCCTACAAGACAAATTAATTAGGTTTAGGTACCCAACACTGTTTGGGTCCATACCTGTTAGCAATCATGCCTCCCATACCAAGTGTGTATCCAAAAGGTCTTCTTTTTGGATAATTGAAGTCATCAACTTCATATTTATAAGGCATGGCGAATAGCTTCTAATATTTTTCGAAGGTATTCGATACTTTTCTCCACCTTTTGGTGCATTTACATCCTTCTTCACTTTCCAATATGCGGTAGGAAACCTTTCTTGCTTCATGTGTCTAGGACAGATTGGTTTTTCTTAAACACATGATGCATTTTATGGAATGGTTTCCTCTTGTATTTTGGAGGTGCAACATTCCAATCATCCTCGAAGGGTAAAGTCCGCCTTTACCTTTCGGATGGCCGTTGTTCTTGATTATTTGGAATGAGGATTTAGTCTGCCGTTTCACTACACTAGGTTTTGACTTCACCGGAACATGATGTTCTGTTGAAACTATGGTCTGTCCCTTTCTAAATTTTGATCCATTAATGGTCCTGAATTTAGAATTGTGTTGACCATTATTCCTACTCTCATCCTGACTGTTGTAGCCAAGACCAGATCCGGATCCAAACCTTTTTGAGGGTTTGTAAGCTGGTGCTTTCAGTGGTGCAGTGGTTACCTTTACTGGTGAGGAGATTTTCTTAACTAATCTGTTAATAACAGATGTATGATCATCTGCTTTTTGTTGATCATTTAAGTAGGTCTCCTTACTAGTTAATTCAGCTTTTGCTTTATCCAGTTCTTTCTTTAATCTCTTATTCTCTTTTCTTAGATCCTTGCATTCCTTTTCCAGAATTTCATGATTCTTTTCAATTTCATCAAATTTAGTCATGAGATTTTGGACTAGGTCTGCTGTACCTAATGGGAGACTAGAAGATTGTGCAGTGTTAGATGTTGATGCGTTTGATGAGGAACAGGAACTAGATGTTACCTCAGTTTCATCTGATTCTTCAGTCATTAAACATAGGCTTGTTTCCTCAGTGTCTGAGCTATCACTTTTATCTTCATCCAATTCTTTGGTCATGAGGCATAGACATGCTTTTTCATTTTCTGAGCTGTCTTCTTCATCACTATCATCTGAATCATTATCAGATGATTCTTCATTCTTTTCACTGCTGGATTCTGCCTTGAGTGCCTTCTTGATTTTTCTCTTTTCAGATGCTTTGTATTTCTTCTTTTCATCATGTTTGTCATTTTCTTCGGGACAATCAGCCTTGAAGTGACCTTTCTTGTTGCAGTTGAAGCATCTGTATTCATCATCATTCTTCTTCATATCTTTGTTTGAGCTTGACCTCTTGTCGATGATGAATTCCCTTTGAAGGGCTTCTTTCTCGCTAAACCTTGTCAAAGCGTTTAACTAATAAAGCTACTGTTCTTTTAGTTCATGTGTCTCTTTTTCGATGCATTCGGCAAAGTTACTTTTCTTTGGGGTGCGGCTAGTGCGGTGATTTTGTGTGTCTCTCGCCGGAGCACCATCTTCACCGTTCAATTCGAATTCATGAGCTTTTAATTGGGACATCGGTGTCGAGTGTCGGTGCTTGCAAGATTTGTTGTTCCTCTCGATTCGATGTTATGATCTTCCATCTTTCGGGTAGTCCTCTCAAGATCTTCAAGCATACTTCTTTCGGGGATATATGTGTCCAAGCCGTTGCAATTCACCGATGATGCTTGAGAATGCGTTGTCCATTTGATCAATGGATTCACCGGCCTTCATTTTAAAGTTCTCAAATTTCGATTTGCAACGAGATAATTTGTTTTCTTTAATCGCTTTGATCCTTCATTTATCAATGATAGCTTGTACCACATCTCCTTTCTTCGTTTTGCGATCTTTGATTCTCATGAACATGTTGCTATCTAGGGTCTTCAAGATCATGTCTTTTGCAACAAAGTCCAGATTTGCTCTTCTCCTGTCATCCTTGGTCCAATCCTTTTTAGGTTTGTCAATTTCCTTTCCTTGATCTGCTCCCGTGCCTACCACAGTAGTGATTGTGATTGGTCCATCATTAATTACATCCGGCATCTCTTCATGAGTTGCCGCAAGATGAGATAGCATTCTTATTTTATATTCATCAAAATTATTAACATTAAAAACAGGTACTTTTGACAAGAAGTTTGAGGAATCCATCAATGCAAATGAAGATATAAATGTAAGAGTATAGAAAATTCAGATTTGAAAACGACTTTGAAAATAAGTGATCTCCTTGTTACCAGAGATTAGATCGAACGAGGTTCTGATACTAGGAACACCGCTCCGATACCAATTGTTGGTCCCGAGAGAAGGGTGAAACTATAGTCGGAGGGGGGGGGGGGGTGGTGAATGACTCTAGTGGAGTTTAAAATACCTTTCTTGTATTTAAAAGCTTTTGGGAAGCGGATAAGTCCCTTCTTACTATGTTGTTTTCAAATCGGTTTAGACACTCACGAGATATAAGTTATGATGTAGGCAAATTAAATAAATGCAAGTAAAGTAAATTGCGAAATTAAATTGACACAAGGCTTATAGTGGTTCGGGGTGGTGTAATCCCTTAATCCACTCTTCTCCCGTGATGATCGGAGGAATTCACTATTGTTTTCACGAGATACAATAGTATGATTGTCCTTGGCTTCCCAAGCTTCACAATCTACAAGACTATCACTCCTTGACCGCAATGACTTCGGTGATTCGGTCTTCCTTCTTCGCTCCTTGAGATCAAAATCCTTCAACGGCTATTACAGATTCAACTCCTTCTCGACCGCCTCGATTCGGTTGCTTCGGTTGGATGTGAATGTGATTCACACACTTGATTGATCAATCTCGGCACCAAGTATGACTTTGTAGCTCGATATCCGAGTTGATCACTAAATGTTTCCTTGTAAGTTCAGAGAGAAGGCTTTTCAAATTGACAGAGTTTTCACTTGATTTTTCTTTTTCAGTTCACTTATTTTCTGTCTGTCAATGCCTTCTATTTATAGCCTTGAATAACCTTGTTTTTGAAATTCCGTCCGTTGGCTATATTAATGAGGGAATAATCCTTGATTTTATTCTCGATTCCCCCTTAATTGCATTCTCCTTGATTTCAGTGATTGGATTCTTTCTTCAAACGTATAGCAAAAAATCCATCCTTGATTGATCCTCTATTGATTGTGCATTTAATGCATGATCTTCTGAATCTTCAACGTATATTAAATCTGATCTGGTAAGTGTTACTTCGCCGTTTTTAGAACGGTCGAGTGATCCTTCTGACTTAGCCGTTTTAGCTTTTCCTTCACCGTTTTGTCTTCACTCAGCCGAAAGTGAGTCTGCTTTGCCGATTCACTGTTTTTCTTCTTTGTTTCTGTTTGAGGAGAATCTTTGTACTTCACTGATCTTTGATTGGGGTGAGATCAGTGTACACCATATTCGAATATTAATGTGCATCACTTGTAGTATAACTTAGACTTGTCCAAGGTCATCACAGACTTCCTTGGTTACATGTCAGACCTTTAATGTCTGCATTGCTTCTCGTGGTGCTTGGTGGCTTCACTCGCCGAATATCTCGTTTTTTGCTTTGCCGTCCTACCAACTAGTACAATACTTGTCCGAATCAACTTATACAACATGTCAGACTCTAAGTAAAGACTTATACAGAGAATTCTAACTTATTTCAGGCTTGCTATAACAGCTAGTATGGCCATCATCAAAACATAATAAAATGTTCCTAACAAAACTGTTCTTAGATCTTAAGGCATATGAGTTTAGTAAGAAACTGGTGCCTGAGACAGAAAAGGAAGAACCAAAGACTACAACATTGGTTGCTGCTCATCAAGAAGAAACTTCAGCAGCCCAAGATGATTTGTTGGATGAGATGCAAGAGCAGATTGCATTGCTGAGCAAGAAAATTAGATTGATGAAAACTGGAAAGAGTTCACCTAGGAATTTCACAAAGAAATTCACTAAAAAGAAAAAGGAAGAATCAAAGAAAGACAATGATTACTTATGCTATCATTGCAAGAAACCAGGACACTTCAAACCTGATTGTCCTGAGTTAAAACAGAAAAAGGAACCAGATTATCTTTGCTTTAACTCCAAGAAGCATGGACATTTCAGACCTGATTGTCCAGATCTACAAAAGAGCAAGAGTCAACAAAGAAGACATGGAAAGAAAGCAATGGTTGCTGAAGATGAATCTGGTTATGAAGTTGAATCAGATAAAGGAAATGAATCTGATGACACTGCATTGGTTGCTGAATTGGATGATTATGCCTTGATGGCTAACATGGATGAGACATAGGAGGTATACAATTCTGTATCAATTAATGCTCCTGCTGATAGTTATTGTGTATCCACTTGTGGTTCAAATCCCAAAAATTCCGATAATGAAGAAACTTTGGATGCCATCCTTAATCAACTGAGGATAATACAATCTGGTTATGAGATTGTGAAGGTTGAAAGATTAAATGCTGAATTAAGAGTTCTCAAAGGAAAGGAAAAAGAAGTCAGACAGAATCAGCATAAGCCTGCTGAACCTTCAGTAGCTGTTGAGTCTGCTGAACCATCTTGTTCCTCCACTGCATTCAAATCTGGAAAGCCTTATGGTGACAGAACATGGCTTGGATTTGGAACTCAACAATCCAACAAGAGTGGATCCAGTAAGGTCACTGAACCTAATACCAGAATTGGTCCTAAGTTTGTGCCTGCACAAGATCCAACTCCCAAAAGGGTTGCTGAGGCAGTAAATCCTACTGAGAAAGCTTCAAGGAAGCAAAATCAGAAGTCAAAGAAGTCAACAGCTCCTAATCAAAAGAATAAATCTAAAAATAGGACTGCTGTGCCTCCTAGACCTGCTGATAGCAGACCTGCTACCAAGTCTGCTGGACCACAAAAAGGGAAAAACCAGAAATATTCCAAGGATAAGAATCCTAAATCCAAAAATGTTAATCATTCTAGGGATACTTATCTCAGGGGGAAAGGTAGATTATTCCCTACTGATGAAGATTGGAATATTCCTGCACCTACTGCTAGAAACAACAAGTATAACCATGCTGGTAGGGTAAATCCTAAACAATGGAATCAGCAGAGGGCTCAGCAGAGGACTTATACTAGGCCTCAACAGGGACCTCAGCAGACTCCATATTAAAGGGCTGTTCCTAACAGACAACAAACCTATGGTTATCCTAATGCTTCTAACAACAGAAATCACTTTAAACAGCATTACTAACCAAAAGGCCAGAAAACATATGTGAATCCTACACAACCAACTGTTAGAACTTATGGATGTGTGGAATACATGTATGAACTAAAGTATGACACTTTTCAAAGAAGACCTTATGGAAATTTGCCACGGGTCATGCTTACCACTGACCATCATGGACCCAAACAGATTTGGGTACCTAAAATGTATTGATTTTGTTTTGTAGGGTGTCTGGTACTTTGACAGTGGATGTTCCAGACACATGACAAAGAATAAGCACTGTCTGTCAAGCTATGTAGCAAAGGATGGTCCAAGAGTGAACTTTGGAAACAAGAACACACCTGGTTACACAAGAGGATATGGCACACTTGTGAGGAATGGACTAACAATCAGGAATGTTGCATATGTTGAAGGACTGGACTACAACTTGCTGAGCACTGGACAATTCTGTGACATGGGATACAAGGTCACTTTTGACAAAGGCACTTGTATTGTCATTAGTGAAAGAGGTGATCAAGTTGTGTTAGCAGGAAAAAGACAACAAAACATGTACATTGTGGATTGGTCTACTGCAGTTCCAGAAACATGCATGATTGTGCATACCAAGTCAGAACTCAACTGGTTATGGCACAAGAAGTTGAATCATCTAAACTTTGATGATATCAATCAAGTTGGTGAAGAAGAAATTGGTGATTGGTTTACCGAGATCACATTCAAGAAGGATGCTATATGTGATGCATGTCAGCAAGGTAAACAGACAAAGTCAAGCTTCAAGTCAAAGACTAAACAATCAACTAAAAGAGTTTTGGAGCTGATGCACATGGATCTTTTTGGACCAGTAACACCAACAAGTGTAACATGAAAGAAATACACCTTAGTGGTTGTGGATGATTATTCAAGGTACACTTGGGTGATATTTATGAACAAAAAGAGTGAAACACTTCAAAAGATGCCTGAACTTTTGAAGAGATTGCAAAATGAGAAAAGTTTGACAGTAGTAAAGATAAGATCAGACAAGGGTACTGAGTTTCTCAATAAAGTCATAAGAGAATACTGTGAACGAGAATGGTGTACTACATCAACTTGTCGCTGCTCTTGGTACACCTCAGCAAAATGGGGTTGCTGAAAGAAGAAACAAAACATTTTAAGAAGCAGGAAGAACAATGATTTGTGAAGCATTGCTTCCTGAAAGATATTGGGCTGAAGCAGTTAACACATCATGCTATACACAAAACAGAACCTCAGTGAACAAGAAGCTGCTGAAAACACCTTATGAGATTTGGAATGGAAGGAAACCTAATATATCCTATTTCCATCCATTTGGAAGCAAGTGTTTTATCTTGAATCATACGGAACAACTGAAGACATTCTAACCAAAATCAGATGAAGGAATTTTCTTGGAATATTCTTCAATCAGTAAAGCATTCAGGGCACTGAACAAAAGGTCACTGAAACATGAAGAAACAATACATGTTGTATTTGATGAACCTAAGTTCACTGGAATGGAAGAAGAAGCTTCAGAACATGCTGAGAATCAATAAGTCACTGATCCAGAATGTGTTGAAGTCTTGGAAAGATTCAATGACTTAAAAGTTTCTGATTCTGCCCCTACTGAACACCCTGCTGGAGATACTACTGATGCAACAACTGAGGCAATTCAAGGATCTGCTTAACCCCCTGTTGAAGAAACAACAGACCCTACTGAAGATGATGTTCCAGAGAATCAATCTAACCAGAATCCACAATGGTTAAGGGATCACCCTGCTGAACAAGTCATTGGCAATATACAGCAAGGTGTGAGGACTAGAAGACAATTGGAAGCAATGTTTACTTGTTTTCTATCTCAAATGGAACCTAAAGTTGTTGAAGAAGCAATTTCAGATCCAGATTGGATAATTTCTATGCAAGAAGAATTGAATGAATTTGAAAGAAATCAAGTTTGGACACTAGTGGAAAGGCCTAGTCATGCAAATATAATTGGTACAAAATGGGTATACAGAAACAAACTTGATGAATCTGGTACCATTGTAAGAAATAAGGCCAGACTAGTGGCAAAAGTAAATTCTCAAGCAGAAGGAATAGATTTTGATGAGACATATGCCCCTGTTGCAAGATTTGAAGCTATCATATTATTCCTGGCACATGCTTCTTATAAAAAATTCAAAGTATATCAGATGGATGTCAAGAGTGCATTTTTGAATGGCATTCTAGAGGAGGAAGTGTATGTTCAGCAACCTCCTGGATTTGAAGTTAAAGATCAAGAAGATAAAGTGTATAGACTCAACAAAGCACTTTATGGTTTGAAACAAGCACCAAGAGCATGGTATGAAACCCTATCTCAATTCTTGGTGGACAATGGTTTTACAAAAGGCACCATTGATAAGACTCTTTTCAGAATCAATGAAGGAAACAGCACCCTTGGTACAAATTTATGTTGATGACATAATTTTTGGTTCTGAAAATGAATTGCTATGTGAAAATTTTGCAAATCTAATGAAGAGTAAATTCCAAATGAGTATGATGGGAGAAATGAATTACTTCTTGGGATTGCAAGTCAAACAGATGAAAGATGGAATCTTCATTCATCAAACCAAGTATACCAAGGAGTTACTGAAGAAATTTGGTATGGAAAACAGCACCAAAGTATCAACTCTTATGAGTTTAAACATCAGATTGGATGAAGACAAAGAAGGCAAAGATGTTGATCAGACCCTATACAGAAGGATGATAGGCGATCGATGTACCTTATCGCCAACAGACTCGATATATCCTTTTTGTAGGTGTTTGTGCAAGATTTCAATCAAAACCTAAAGAAAGTCATTTAGGTGCGGTCAAAAGAGTTCTCAAGTATCTAAAAGAGACTTTGGGAGTAGGGATATGGTATTCAAAAGATGGAAGTTTCAAAGTTATATCCTACTCGATTCGACTATCTTGGATGCAAGATTGATAGAAAAAGCACCACAGGAACCTGTCAGTTAATGGGAAATAGACTGGTTTCCTGGTTTAGCAAGAAACATAACTTTATATCAACTTCCACTGCTGAAGCTGAATACATTGCTGCTGGAAGTTACTGTGCACAAATACTTTGGCTAAGACAACAATTAAGGGATTATGGAATTGAAGAAAGAGAGATTCCAATTATGTGTGACAACACAAGTGCAATTGCAATCACAAAAAATCCTGTTTTTCACTCAAGAACCAAGCATATTGATGTGAGACATCATTTTATAAGAGATCATGTTGAAAAGAAAGATGTGGTGGTTCTGTATATCCCTACTGAAGATCAACTTGCTGATATTTTCACTAAACCATTGGATAGTGAAAGATTTTCTAAACTAAGGACTGAACTTTGAATCATAAAAGTTGACTGATATAATCTTAATCAGCAATGTACTGGAATTCACC
This sequence comes from Gentiana straminea, assembly GCA_036785695.1. NCBI lineage: Eukaryota > Viridiplantae > Streptophyta > Magnoliopsida > Gentianales > Gentianaceae > Gentiana > Gentiana straminea. The sequence goes on from JAVUPR010000365.1 coordinate 505,841, forward strand.
AAGGGGATTAGTCTTTGCTATGTTGGGTGAGCTCACTTAGCAGACTAGTCATTGGTATCAACAATACCATGTACTTATGTTTGAACAATTGAACAAATGAAGTAGCCAAGGGGATTGGTCTTTGTCATGTTGGGTGAGCTCACTTGACAGATCAGTCATTGGTATTAAACTTCATTTTGTATTATCAATTGAACAAAACAAGGAGTAATAGAAGATCAGCAGAGTTACACTGTCAGCAGGCTGTTGAGGCATATTTGCCAGCAGGCTGCTGAGCCAACTCTACCGATGACAAGGCTGCTGAAGATTACTTTACTCATTCAAATCTACAAAAGTCAAAAAATAAATGGCGGGATATTTATTTCCTATTTATAACCGCAGTTAACACGATCTAACGGTTACAAAATGTTATGAAAAGTAATGGGCCACGTGTCAAGACATCATTCACTTAGATTTAATCGTGGTTAAAACCACTATACGTGCTCTGATAGTTACATCTACTTCTATCTATATATATAGACCTTTACACAGAAGACATTCACAACTCTCAATCAGCAAATTTCTCTGCATTTACAGTGTGTGAACACAGATTTGAGAACTATCTTCTTCATCTTTTTCATATAACAATGGCGGAAAAGGATGATGTTCAAATCGGAACAAGTCAAAGTGTGAGAGGTTTTGTTGTTGAAGCTAACCAAACAGAATTAGCCATCAATATTGGTCGAAGAATAAGAAGATATGAAGGTTTGGAGAATGTGCTTAATATAAGATTGGAAACAATCTCATATACAAATGTTGTTAGCTTTTGGAGAAATATCGTCATAAGAGAAGGAAGAGAGGCATTCACCACAACAGTAAATGCCCAGGAGATTGAAGTTTCCTCAAGTCTACTGAGGGAAGTTTTTGGTTTTGCAGAAATTATTGATGCTCCAACAAATATTGAGGAAATGGGATTATCAAAGATGGATTTTATTGACAAAATCAAGACCAATGATGCCATCAAATCAATTCCAGGCATTAATGTGAAACACATTGGTTATGAGTACAACCTACTGAGCAAGATTATTGCAAAGAATATCTTAGGGATCATTGGAAGCATGGATACACTGTCAGGACCCAAAATAGAACTGCTGATGATTATTTGCAGAAGTATGAAGTTTGATTGGGCTGGATACTTTATCCACTACATAAAGAAGGTTGCAAAAGAAGAAAAAGAAAGGACAAGGAAATCCAAGGCCTTACCCTTAGGATTAATGGTTCAGGCCCTGCTGAATCATTTGGAAATTGCAGATGTTGCACCAGAGAAGATAAATAAATCCAGATACAAGAAAGAGATTGACTATCATATCCCTGGTCTGGATTATGATGAAGAAGGTGTTGATGAGGCTGCTGACAGTGATGATGATGGAGATGATGGTGATGCTGGTGGTGAGCAGGTTAAGAAATCTGTCAAGCCTGCTGCACCAAAGAAGGTTACTGAGAAAAGAAAGGCTACCAACACAAGAAATATAACAGAGATGTTAAAGCCTAAAAGGACAAGGAAGCAAACAGCACATACTGCTGAGTCTGCTGAGGGTCCAGCTGAAGTTGAGATTACTGACCTTGCTGTAGTTGCTAAGAAAACTGTTGCTGAAATTTGGAAGGAGCAACAAAAGGAATCCAGTAGAAAGAGGAAGTCTACAGAAATTGAAGTTGAACCACTTTCCAAAAGAATGAAAGAGATTGCCAAGAAGAAGAAGCATGGCAAAGGAAAACAATTGAGGATTTTGGAAAGTCAGAGAGAACAACAAGAAGAAGAAGGAGTAGAAGAAGAAGGAGAGGCTATTGAGGCTGAGCCCTTAACTATTATCAAGCCTACTGAAGATGTAGAGGTTATTTTTGAGCAACCTGTTGGAGAATCACAGCAGACTACTGACCCTGAGCCAGCTGTAGAAACTGTTGAATCCTCACCTGCAAAGGCTCCTGAGCCTACTGATTCTGCCCAATTTGTTGTTGAGCAACTTGTTGAAGAGCCCGAGCGGACCACCGAGTCCGCACCGCCGTGGTAACTGAGACATTGGTACAAGACCCGCAATTCCCGCAATAGTTCGGGGGAAGAGCGATACCTGCTCGCTAACTAACCTTGCCGATGAGCATATAAGTCAGGGGAACCAAGTGCAGTACAGATGGAGGTAGTAGGGACTAACATCCAACCTGAGCAACCTACTAACCTTGAGGCATCTGTGGAAGAGACTTTGAATTTACTTGTTGAGACCTTTAGAGGTCAGCAAGGTACTGAAACAGCTCCGAGAAGGTCATTCATGCCCTTTGAAAGACCAGAGAAAAAGAAGAATGAAGGGTATGTTGATCCAAAGCTCCTGCTGGTGGCTGATTATTTCCAATGGAAGTTTGGATTTTATAAGAGACAAAAGCCAGCTGCAGAACCGATGATAGACTTTGAAGAATGGGCTTTTGAAAAGTTAGGAGTGGAAAATTTGTTAGATCTGATTGATACCTCTCTTTTGCAATCAAGGCTGATAGATCTTTTTGATGAACAACAGAAGGAAGAGGGTATCAAGTTCAGGGATCCAAGAGATGATAGTGGTGACTCATCATCTTCTGATTCTGGAGGTGATCATCCATCAGGTCCAGGAGGAACCGATGGGACCGCAATGATTATTGAACAAAGTGTGGGCGATCATCGGGTGCCGATCGAGTCACATCGAAAGACAGCAAACTGGACAAATGGATGAGAATTGGGAAAATCTCACCATGGATGAACTAGAGGCACAAATCAATAAGGGAATATCTATTGGTGCAAACAGGATGGTTGGTGAGATAGATGATTTATTTGTTGTTGAACCTGTTGAACATCCTGAGGATCAGCAGAATGTAGATTTGGATGATGAGAGGGTTACTGACCACAGTGAACCTAGTGCCAATTCTGAGGACTCTATTCAATATCATGACTGGGTTAACACTGATGACACCCTAACCAAAACTGCAAATTTTCTGAGAAGGATTGGTGATATTGTGGAATTTCAAAAGGAAAATATGGATATATTCCCTGATCAAGTTATTGTGGCACAATTTGCACCAGAACCAAGGAAAGAAGTGGAGGTACAGGTTTCTGAGGATCAAACAGCACCTGGACACAGGTTGGAACAGGAGGTACATGCTACTGAGGTACAAACAGCACCTGGACAAAGGTTGGAACTGGATTTGGGTTTGGAGGAAACCCTTGCTGTTGTTGTTAAAAAGGCTGCTGTAGTGGAGCCTACTAAAGGAGACAAGACCACTGTAGGTAAAGATGGTCAACAGTTTGCTGATGTTGATGAGGAGGAGCAACTGTTGGACTATGACTACAGTGATGAAGAATTTCAAATGCCTGAGGAAGAATCTACTGATGATGCACCAGTGATTGAAGAACCTGCTAGTGATCCTATCTTGGAGGAGTACCAAGGACCTCACCTTGCTGGAAGGGATATGAATTATGCCTTGGTGATCAACAGTCAGAGGCAACAATACAATGTAGAAGAGCCTGCTGATGGAGCTGCGGAGGAATGGCTGGTGGGGTACCAGCACATGTCCTGGATGAGTTGAGGGCTGTCAGGAATGACATGACACAGTTAAGAATTCAACTTGATAGACAGGAACAAAGATTTGAAGAATTGATGAACATGGTGGATAACAATAGAAAGTCTACTGAGACAGTTGCCTCAAGCTACACATCTACTTAGTATGCCATTGCTGATCTAACACAAGATGTGAGGGGAATTAAACAGGGCCGAACACTGAAGGAAAAATTCTTGAAAGACCAACTTAACTCCATTCATCAGAAGTTAGATAACCTTGCTGAGGTACATAGACCTGCTGCACCTGCTGTTGCACCTCAACCTGCTGTATTGGATCCTAAAATTACTGAGAGGATAACCCTGCTGGAGCAAAAACTACAAGGAAGGATCACTACAATAGACACTAGGACTGAAATTATTGAAGGTCAGATGAACAATCTAGTGTTGACTCAGGAGAGTGTGCATGGCCTGCTGTCCCGTTTTGTTGATGATGTCAATAAGGGGGAAGAGAGCCAAACAACAGTAGCAAAGGAGGCTGCTAGAATTTTTGCCAAGAAAATATGGGAAGATGATACTAATGCAATTAGGGAACCTGCACCTGGCAGACTTCCACTTACTGATGATCTTCTCAAAGAATATAAAAAGGTTTACTATAATAAGAGGAGACCCTATCATGACAATGGATTTCATGAAGGTTTGAACTCCTTTTTGGGCCTAAAATTTTGGGAAGCAAGAGTTAAAGCTTTGAGGGCTTCAAGGAGAGGTGGAAAAGGTGGAAGAGGTGGTAGAGATGAAAGGAGTTTGCCTACCACAAATGCAAATGAGTCACTTAATGAATTCAAGGAAGTATACAAGCGTTTGGGCTTTAGAGTACATCAGATAAACCTTACTCTACCTGAAGCATGTCACTGGTGGAAAGAAGTGAATCCTCACATTGACTTCTCTCTGATTGAAAATGAATGGATGAGAGATATGATCAGAGAGATAAGAGCCTACCAAGAACAAGTGGAGAAGGCAAGAGAAGAAAGAGAAAGAAGACAGTAGATCAGCATACTTTATCTATTTTATCTTTGCTGTATCTAGACCGTAATAACTTTGAACAAATGATTATAATGAGATATGACTAAGTTTGTTCTGTTTTTGGTTTTAATCTTTTTGCTTTGCTGTTAGGAGAGGATATTGGCATCATCACCAAAAAGGGGGAAATTGTTGGAATTATTTTTAAGTTTTAGTGATGAGTGCCAGACTAGCTGTTATAGAGCAAAGGCAAAAAGATGTCTAGATCAAATGTATAGGTTTATTAAAGTTTGATCTTTGTATAGGTTTGATTAAACAAGCACTGTAATGGTCAGCTGGTTTATATCAACAGACTGGTCTATATCAGTAGGGTAGCTAGGTCAGTAGACTAGGCAGGAACCTGCTTAAGACTAAAGGCTGGGGGCTCAAACTCAGTTAATGAAGGCTAAGGGATCAAACTTAGTAATTAAAGTCAAGGATATGGAATCAGAATTTAGGGAAGTCTGTGATGACCTAAACTGATTACATATACCTTGTGTACAAGGTCTAAGTTCCATAAGTTGGATGGTGATTGGAACTTAGTAATATGCAAAAAAGGTGTAATCTAACTTCACAAATAAAATTTAGATAAAAGAAGTCAACTGCATTGTGTTTTAAACACAGCAAATTATGGTTCAGCTGACTGATATGTATCTCAGCAGACTCATGAACTTGATGATACATATACCTTGATTTATTCAAGATTACATTGGAAGAAAACAAGGATAAGGACATCTAACAACCTCTGATTTTATCAAATAAATCAATGGTTGAGATTAAAGGGACGTTGGGATGATTCAAGACTTTATCCAATGGATACAAGTCAAAGGATGGACAGACTGCATTCTATCAAAAAGCAGTCTGACTGTGTCAGTGCTATGAACTGTGACAGAAAGCAAGTCAAATGGGACAAAATCTGGAACGGCTATTTTTGAATTTCAAATACAAGTCACAAGGACTCCTACCTATAAATAGAGGACTCCTAATTCAGATACAAGTGATGATTTTTGATAAAAATTGATGAGCAATCAAAATTAAATCAAGAAAAACACCCTGTTGAACCTACTGAGCTTAAGGCTACTGATCCAGAGAAAATCTTCAAGTGTAATCTGTATTCAAGCTACATCAAGTTTACACACTTGAAGACTGCAAGCTACTGATCATATCATCCTGATCAAACTGCTGCAACTGAATCATTTACTTGATTCAATCTTTATTTTACAAGAAATCTATTGAAGACAGTGAAGCACATCTGTGTGAAAGACTGTTGTTTGTGGTGGAGCTGGTGAAGAGGCAATCCTACCCTTCAAGGACCAGTGGAAGACTTTGGAGCAGAAATCCTACCTGTTCTTAGTTTTCAGTTTGTGAAGCCATAGCTATTGGTGAAGGACAAACATCTTAGGGATTTTTGTAACAGCTATCTCAAGAATCTCTCTAGTGAATTACCTCCAACATCACAGGAGAAGAGTGGACTGACAGGATTACACCACCTGGAACCACTATAAAATCTGCCTACTTACTTTCTGCATTTATATTCTACATTTAGTTTATTACACACATCAACCTACTGAATCTTGCAACTGTATTCACAAACATACACTACTGAGTATCTAATACTTGGTATCATATTTAACAACAAGTAATAAGGCTTAATTTTTGATATATTTCTGCTGCACAAATTCAGTATACTCAATAGTCGACGGACTATCGAATATCGAGCGGCACAGCTTCGAAGTTGCTGAGTTTGTTAACTCCAAAATTTTTAAGTGTTAAGTTTATTCACCCCCCTCTAAACTTAACCAAAGCCTTTTCAAGGGACCAACAAGTGGGTATAGTTTTGCTAAGAGAGGGGGGAATAATCAATGAAATTCGATAGAAAAAGGTATTTATAGGGGCAAAAATCTGCAGAAAAATGACCCCAAACGCGCGTTTGGAGGTTCCCAAATGCGCGTTTCGCTTCATGTGCTCCCAGTCCAAAAATTAGCAGTTGAAACGCGCGTTTGAAAGTTTGAAACGCGCGTTTGAGATTTGGCAGTTTTCTGGCTCCAGTAAAACCATGATATCTTCGCGTGTAGAACTCCGATTTGAGTGATTCAAAATGCGTTGGAAATAAATTTCAATTATATACAACTTTCATGAAGAGTCCATGACCAGAAAATGTCCCCATCATAGGTCAAATTGCTGAGGAACAGAACGTAGCGTGAAGATACCAACTATTTTTCTTCCTTTTCTTCATTTTTCTTCTTCCTTGGCTCATTCTTGCACCTTGATCATACTTCTCGTCATAAATATTCACCTTCCGGGTTCTCGTGACACCTAGGCCCTACAAGCTCATGAATGAACAACACACTCAAACGATTCCGGAGGGTAAAAGTGCTCGGGAATGGGTTAATATCCCTAAAAAGAGGTAGTAAACCATCAAAGCGATGTATTTACTCCCCGTGCTATAAACTCATGATATTACCTGAAAACGGTCTAAAAACACCGAGAATGTACTAAAGTGGGAAGAACGGGGGTGGAAAATGCACCAGAATCACGTAAAGTTGACTCCCATCAACCACCCCACACTTAGTCTTTGCTCGCCCTCGAGTAAATTAGGCGTTTTAAAACCAACCAAGGGATTCAACTTTGTGATGTAGGTGCTACTACTCACACTCTCGAGGTAACCACAAAGTAAGAAACATGAACATATACACACCGGTATAACATTATCAAGAAAATAGAGTGTGTGTGGTGCCAAGCCAAAGCCAAAGCCAAGTGCTCAAAATGATTGTCGGGGCTTGAATCCTGACCAAAAGTCTACCAACCGTTTCATACCCTCTAGACTCTCCACTAATCAAGGTCACTAAGTTTGGACACGATCGGGTAGGACTTGAAGGGTTATAACGTTAGGCTAGGGTAATTCCGGTTAATCGAAAATGATATTTTGGGAACTGGAGAAAAAGAAGTACGAGTGAACCTAATCAACAAGTATACCACTTCATCTCTACCATACAAACCATCCAAACTCCTCATTGATTAATTAAAGCACTTAGGGAACTATAGGATACTAACATACCCGAACTCATTGCCTAACTCAACTATGTTTCAAGTGTCATAAGGCGAGATCGAATACATTAGCACCTATCTAACTATCCCAACTCCCACGTCATAAAGATAACTTTTGAGCTCATCACTTTGATTCCAACCCTTTATTTCTATATACTCCAAGATTTATTCATTGAGAACTTCTCAAATTATTTTGAACTTTGATTTTGATTTTTTTTTTGAAAGAACATATTTTTCTTTTCTTCTTGGGCCAAATCAAAACACTAGGCCCAAATGAACTCCTCCTCTCCTTATAGCTCAAAACCGAGAAACCACCAACCCGACTCAAAACACCATTTCCCCCACCCCACACTTGCCTTAGCAAGTGTGGTCTAACAAAAGACTAGGTCCACTCGTAGGGTATAAAATGAAGGAAATGTGACCAAAATTAAGGTTCAAGGGTAGGTTTCTGACTAAGTAACAAAACGGCTATAAAATGAATGGTGGTCGACCATACTATCAAGGCCGAGAGGGGCTAAGAAGGTCTAATGTTCGGGGATTAGGCTTATTTGGCTTTCGGTAGGGTCAAAGAGACGCCGGGACCGTCATCCCGTATCCTACTTAGGTGAACCTTTCTATTTCGTCTCGAGACTAGTGGTATGTGAGGTGGTATAATCAAATTGTGCACAAAGTGTAGCTTACGTGAAATTAATAAACTCCATTCTCAAGATAATATCAAACCGCAGTGTACACGTTCGGGGCCCTACTAAGGTGGTCACCACTCGAATGTGAAAATAACACACACAACACGGTGTTAAAAACCCTTGAAATTTTTTAAAAATTACCCAAAAATCGACTCGAGCCCGGTCATAGGCTAAGCATACCACATATATAGCACATTTAACAACGAAAACAAGAAAACGGCTAAGTCTCCCACCCCACACTTAAACGAAACATTGTCCTCAGTGTGTGAGAGATAAAAAGAGTAAAAGACTTAGCCTGTTTGACCAAAACCCGGCAGAAAGGCGCACTCGTAGCCCACGTGACATCTTCTAGTAAGCTCCATCTCGAGTATCTAAAACCATAGAAACAAAAACCAAGGCAAACACATGCACGGGAAAAATCCACGTGCCAAAAGATGGTGATAGATACGAGATATATAAAAATAGAAGCCATGCCACAAACAAAGTATCAAAGCATATCAACCATACTAGACGGGAATTGCACTGGATGTAAAGATAATCAAAAGAAACACAGAGCATCCACGCATAAAATAAGGCCACAGAGGCTCACATAAAAACATCCCCGTCTATGTACAAAAGCAAGAACCAAAAGGAAATTCTCACCCCAACCTCTCTTTTAAGCCAAACTCTCCCCTTTTGCACCCAAGGACCACTCCCAACACATTATTACTACCAAAAAGGTGGGTTGCCTCCCCCAAGCGCCTTTGTTTTACGTCGTTGGCTCGACAAGATGACTTATACGGTGCCAATTTTTCCAAAGTTATACTATTGGCATAGGCGAGAAAAGGTAGAAGTGCTTTGTTTAACGTCGTTAGCATCGACGTAGTGGCACTAAACGGACTCATACCACAAAAGACTCAAAACAACGACCGGAACCACAAAGCATCACAAAGCATCCAAACACATAGCATATCAATTATAAGTATATTCATGAGAGACACCGCGAGGGGGTTTTAAAGGGGTAGAGTTAACACATGGGGTACCTCTTCTAGCTCGTGAAGTTACCTCTTGCCAAACACTCAATATTTTCTTTTCTGGTTCCCGCTCCGGTTTCTCTTTAAGGTGCCCTTTGCTTGGGGTGCTTCGTTTCTTCACATTGCCTTTGAGTTCAATTCCCGGTTCTATGATGAGTGGCTTATGGTCCGGTTGAGACAATGATGGTGAGACGGGCGATCCCGGTTTATCCTCGGTCTTGATCTTCACTCCATCAACAACCTTTTGTGCATTCACCGTGTCCTCTTCAATTAGCTCCATAACTTCCTGTGGGTTAGTGGAAGCAACAACACAAGCAAAAGTAGATTCGACAGAATGACAAGCAAGAGATTTAGACTTATAAACATTCAATGTCACGCTCTCCTTACCCATATGAAAAGTAATATCACCACTCTTCACATCTATGCTAGCATCACTCGTAGTCAAGAAAGGACGACCAAGCAAAACCGAAGTCTTAGAATCCATCGCCATGTCTAAGACGACAAAATCTACGGGAAAGGTAAATTTATCTATTTGCACAAGAACATCCTCCGCTACCCCCATAGGTGTCCTAACCGACCTATCCACCATTTTTAAGGTCATCCCCGTGGGTTCTAGCTCACCTAACCCTAACTTTTCATACAAGGCCCTAGGCATTAAGCTCATTGAAGCTCCTAGGTCACACAACACATTTTCAATCACAGTATCGCCAATAGTAATAGGGATGGTGAACCCACCTCGATCTCTTATTTTCGGGGGTATCTTACTATCAAAAATCACCGAACATTCTTCATTCAAACATACCAAACCTTCCATTTTACTTTTATCATTTAACAAGCCTTTTAAGACTTTACAATAAGCAGGCATGTTTGCAAGTGCTTCAAGAAAGGGAATGGTCAAGTCAATTTTACGCAAAATTTCAATGAAACGGTTCTGAGCTTGGTTCAAATGACTTTGTCTATGACCTTTAGGTGGGTAGGGTAAAGTATTTAAATCAAAATCGGGAGAGGGAGGCGGGATTATACCTTTCTTACCTTTCACGTGTGGAGGTGAGTTCTCACTTGTGCCCTTCTTCTCCATTGCTTTACTCGGTTCCTCTTCTTCAATGTCAATTGCCACAAACTCCTTCTCCTTGTCTGTCACTTTCTCTTTCTTTGCATTTGCCAACTCTTCCTTTACGGCCTCCAATTCTCTTCTCATTGCTTCCAACTTTGTCTCAATATTCCCTTTTCCAAGTCTTCTTCCTCAACCGGCCTATAAAAATCATCATCTTCATCAATACCCCTTTCTCTCTTTGACAGATTTTGAGTCCTTTCTCCTTGAGCATTATCAACATTCACCTCTTTACCACTTTTCAAAAATAGGGCCTTCATATTTTGGGGATTATTTTCCATGTCGCTCAGTAAGCCTCCTTTCAAGTTCACCATGGCATTATCGGTGATTTGCCCCATGTGTGTTTCAAGATTACGAATGGCGGACCCCGTGCTCACCTTGAACTCTCTTATTTTCCGATTTTGTTCCACCATAACCCAAGCTTGATATTTCAAATTTTTGCTTTGTTCTAGCATGGTCTTGCACATTTGTTCCAAAAGATTTTCGGTGGAGCTTTTTTGCGGAATGGGAGCAAGTGGTGGAGGAGTTGCTTGGTAAGTACCCCCTTGTTGTTGTCTTTGGTGAGAGGGTTGATAGAATTGAGATTGTCCGTGAGAAGGTTGGCCTTGCCCTTGACTTTGGCCTTGGCCTTGATTTTGCGATTGAACTTGAGGTTGTTGGTAGTGAGCTTGTTGTTGATGTTGAGATTGTTGAGGATAGTATTGGGCTTGTTGGTTAGGCGCTTGATAAAATGAACTTTGATTTTCCTATAAGCTTGGTGTTGGCCTTGGTCAAAATACCGGTTCCAATTCTGCCCTTGATGGTTTTGATTCCAACCTTGATTATTATTTCTCCAAGAACCATCACTTTGTTGATCATAATTACCATCTTGACTTTGCCCCACATAATTCACCTCATAACATTGAGAATTATCCACAACCGGTTGCTCGTTTTGTTGGCCTTGTTCGGCGCTTTGAAATTGATTCGTAACCGGATTGTAGCCCAAGTGCCCCGCACTCAGTTGCCCCATGGCATACATGTTCATCATTTTCTTGGCTAGATCGGTTGGACTATCTTGTGACGAAAAACTAGCTTGTCCTTGCATTGAGGATCGTGGATATGACATATTTTGAGATTTGTGTGTTATCCCACAATCCTTAGCCGAATGTTGGCCTCCATATATTTGGCAAAGCCTTGCCTTTTCATTTTCTCTTTCAAGGTTCTCCAACCTTTTCTCCATCGTTTACATCTTAGCTTGACATTGTTCATTTGTCCCCACTTCCTTTACTTCAACCAATCCCGGCTTTTTACTCTTTGGCCCTTTTCTACTTGAAGACACATATTGCTTTGAGGTCTCGGCAATTTTCTGGATTTGATTCATAGCCACCTCCGGTACCATCCTCATAATATCCCCATTACACGAAGCATGCAAGGTCCCTTGGTGCACCGGCTCCAACCCTTAAAAAAATGCATGAACTAACTCAAAAGGTCTCAAGCCGTGCCCCGGGCACTCTCGTAATAACGCTTTAAATCTATCCCAGGACTCATACAATTCTTTTCCTTCATAGGCATTAAACAGGATAATAGCTTCTTTCATGTCCAATGTCTTTGATGGTGGGTAATACTTGAATAGAAATGTCATAACCACGTCCTCCCAAGTGTGCAAAGAATCATGAGCCAATGAGTCATACCATGTCTTGGCTTGTTCCTTCAAGGCGAAGGGAAATAGCATAAGTTTAAGCGCTTCTTCACCGACTCCATTTATCTTGGTAATGTGCACAATTTGTAGGAAATGATCAATGAACATATGAGGATTTTCCATGGTGGTCCCTCTAAATATAGCATTGTCTCCAAACAATTGTATGATATTTCTATTCAATTCCAAATTATTGGTGGCCACCGGTGGCATTCGAATTGGGCTATGCCCCATGGTCGTCGTGGGTGCCATCACGAAGTCCCTACAAGTTAAACCGCCTTGATTTTTCTCTTGCTGACCGTTAAACCAATTAGGCATCGCGTTTACACCTTGATTGTGAGCTTGATTTTGGTTCTGTAGAAATTGGTTCAACATCCATGCATTGAACTGTTGCATAACAAGGGGATCCATTTGATTTCCTTGGGCCCCATGTTGACCATTATGTGGCATTTGCTCATTCACATTCCTAAAGTTATTTCCTTGTCCATTCCCACCTCCTTGTGCATTGTTGTTGACAAGGGGCGGGTTTTGATTCGGGACCCCATTATTGTCCCCCAAATTTCCTTCCAAGCCTTGTTCACCGTTTTGTGCCATACCGGATCCTTCTCCCAACTCACCCAAACTACTCTCTTCAAAGACCGGAATCGACTCCTCTACTTGATGACCTCTTCTTCTTTGACTATTTCTACGCCTTGCGTAAGCTTCAATCCCGTCTATGTATGGCTCGAGTGGTGTTTGAGATCTCCGGGTCATGCACTACAAAAAGAAAACAACAAGAAAACAATAAAATAAAACCTAGGCCCAAGCCTTCGGTTCACTTGCAAGATATCACAAATAGCACACATTTCCCCGGCAACGGCGCCATTTTGATTGGAGCTAAAATTCACCCTTCAAAAACAATTTATAAAGACTCGAAACCGTGGGTAAACTAACTCTCTAACCGGCAGTGTACCGGGTCGATTGCTAGAATAGCTACAGGAGTACGAGGTCGAACCCAATGGAAAAGTGTTTGTGAGTACCAAAGCGAACGTTTTACTTAGTCTAGTGAGCAATCTTTACGAAGTGTTTGTATACTACAACGACACTAAAGTGGTTCTACTAACAATCTAAAGAAAGAAAAAAAGAAAGAAGATTAAACTACTAGGTTTAAAGATAGATTAAGGGACATAGCCGAACCATGATCAAAATAGCTAGTTTCAACCCCAAGGATAGACAAAACCGGGAGTGTGCATTAAACAAACAAACTTCACATTCAATTTCACGGTTGCGTGCTCCTAATTCTGGTGCTAAGGTCTGAACAAATCTCTCCTAACACCTTATGCCATGTTAACTACCCCTCCCTTAAGAAGATTCACTAACAAGACATGTTATGCACTAGAGCCGCTTAAAGTCTTAACAACTAAGCCGAGTCTACGCCGCGATCTTAGAACCCTTTTTCCCATATCTCCCCACAAAATACATATATAAGATTGGTATGTGAGATTACTAAATTAGGTGATCAATCTAATCAAAGTGATGTTATAACAAGTTCTAAGACATGAAACAAGCAAGATTAAACAATAAAAAGCACTACCCACTCCCAATTTCATCACCCAAAGGGTGATTTCACCAAATTTCATATGATTCGACTATGAAAAGGGACTAGCTACTCATTATACTAATCAAAACATACATAAAACAGTAAATGAAAGCCATATAAGTAAAAGAGAAGAGAAATTTACCATTAATTTGAAGAAATTCGAGTTAGAGACCCAAAAGTACAAAATAAAGAACTAATTAAAAGGTGGTCTCTTAGTGTTTGGAATTGAGATTTCAGCTTGGAAAGAGTAGAATCTAACTATGTTTTAGCTAATCTAAGCTAAGAGAAAGTGGAATAATCCATTACAAAATTCGTGCTAAAGAGTGAGTATAGTTTTGCTAAGAGAGGCGGGAATAATCAATGAAATTCGATGGAAAAGGGTATATATAGGGGGAAAAATCTGCAGAAAAATGACCCCCAAACGCCCGTTTGGAGGTCCCCAAATGCGCGTTTTGCTTCCTGTGCTCCCAGTCCAAAAATTAGCAGTTGAAACGCGTGTTTGAAAGTTTGAAACGCGCGTTTGAGATTTGGCAGTTTTCTGGATTCAGTTAGACCATGATATCTTTGCGTGTAGAACTCCGATTTGAGTGATTCAAAATGCGTTGGAAAGATATTTTAATTATCTACAACTTTAATGAATAGTCTATGACCAGAAAATGCGTCCATCATAGGTCAAATTGCTGATGAACAGAACATAGCGTGAAGATACCAACTATTTTTCTTCATTTTCTTCATTTTTCTTCTTCCTTGGCTCATTCTTGCACCTTGATCATACTTCTCATCATAAATATTCGCCTTCCGGGTTCTCGTGACACCTAGAACCTACAATCTCATGAACGAACAACACACACAAACAATTCCGGAGGGTAAAAGTGCTCGGGAATGGGGTAGTAAACCATCAAAGCGATGTATTTACTCCCCGTGCTATAAACACATGATATTACCCAAAAAACGGTCTAAAAACACCGAGAATGTGCTGAAAGTGGGATAAATGAGGGTGGAAAATGCACCGGAATCACGTAAAGTTGACTCCCATCACCTTACTCTTTATTTCTTCCTTGTGTAAATACCGTCGATCTTTGGCGCTTTTATACTTACTCGGAAAGGCGGGGCCGGTCAAATTCAGCCGCGTAGTATGGCTCGTTTATTTTCGAGTTATCAAGGGATTGGGCAAAGAAGTTTTGATCCCGGATAGGTTGGCCTTCTCTTCCCGGTCAAAGAGTTCTTTAGAGAAACGGATCGCTGACCTTTTGTTCAGGGTCAATTTGTAGTGTTTTTAATGATATATTTTACATCAATTTCCCCCGTATATGGATGTTTTTCATAGAAATCGAGCTTATAATCGATTAATTGAGTAAATAGTGTTTTTAATAGGTTAATTGCAAAATGTAACGATTTATGTGGTTAAATTGTGATTTTATATTATTTTGGGATTGTGTTACGCTTTGGTATATTTTCCTATGTTATAGATACATATTTTGGCATGCAAGAGGATTAAATGATGAGGTTTTGCATGGAAGAGAAGTGAAATGGAAGGAAGATGGAGATAAAGCTTGGAATGAAGCTTTCAAGCAGCCGAACTTCCGATGCAGTTCTTGATATGATATACACTGATTTGACTCTCGACCTCAAGAGAAGATTTGTAGGGCTTGAAGAGAGGATTCTACAGGATTTTGAATCACTCCATTCAGACTTACGAGGCCCGAGATATGAGCGTTACAAGTTTGGATGCTGTTGCTGAAACTACTGAAAAATCCCGAAAACGACTCATAATACGACGGGCTTATCAAAAAGGCGTTTTCTGAAGAAGAGTCCTTAATGAAAATTGTAGATTTTTCCGAGGGCTTAATTATGACGTTCGGATCATAATTTTTGGAGGTCTACAACTCAAGATATGAATTTTAGAAGTTTGAGTCCGTTCTCAAACCAGCGTTCAGGAGCTTAATTTTGATACAGAGTCTTCAGACTGCCTTCAAACTAGCGTCCGGACTCGTCCATGCAGCAGACGGGCGTCCTACATCCTAGACGAATGTCCAGCCGAATTACTGTAGCAACCGACTTCAATTTGCTATAAATACAGCAGCTCCCAAACCCTAATACCATATCGAATTTTTACACAACAGCAGCTCTTCTTTGAACCCTAGAGAAGTCAAGCAGCAGCCGGCCGGCTGAGCTTCATGCTTGGCCGGCCGGTGGTGGTTAGATTAGGTTTCTTTTTCGTTTTTTTTTTTCGTTTTCCTTCCTTCTTGTTCGACTAGAGCTTGAAGGCTGAGGCAGCCATGAACACAGCTTTGTGAAGCTTTTTCCAGCAGCACTCTTGATTTCTTATTCATGGATATTTTGTAAGTTTTAATTAAGATTGTTTCCTTCCTATGTTTATTTGTATCTTGCAATTCATATCGGAAGATTATTGCTTGTTGATGCTACCGTATGACGGAAGTCGGTGTAGTTTAGATCACCATAGGAAAGATTAGATTTTTAATCTATACATAACGGAAGTTCGTAGGTTAAATATCTAGGTTTACGAGAGAACCACAATTTGATTAATTCGATGCAAGATTATCTTAGATTTGAATTGAGGGATATCACCGTTACCGGAAAGAGGATTTTTCATGTGTTTAATTCATTATGTTGTTCTTGTTCTCTTTCATGTTTTTATGCCGCATGTTAATCGAATTTACATAACGGAAGTTAATAGATTCATTAGATTATCGTGAGGGAGATTGACAATAATTATTCCAACAAACGGAAGTTGAGGGATAATGTTGTTAGGTTAGGATTCAATCCATATCTTTGATTTGTATCGATATTAGTTAAGACCGGAAGGTAAACTAATTAATGGCGTGATAAATCAGAAGAGGAAACGCTTCTTTAGATAAGATAATAATCCAAGATAACTTGTGAATGAATGTGTGTGAATCGTGTTTCTTTCGGTGGGGTGATGGTTGTTGGGAAGAGGTTGATCATGGCTTGTTCATGTTTGTTCAATGATAGTTAGTTTTAATGTTTTCATAGATATAGTTTTATTTTCTGTTTGTTCGCAATTATATTTCCTGGCTTTGGATTAACAATCCTCCGTCCAGTTACTTTTCTGTTTTAGTTTAGGTTTAGGTTTAGTTAATAAAGAAGAATTAATTAGATTAGATTCAACATCCCTTTTCCCTGAGGATCGATACCCGTACTTATCCAACTTTACTAGCAACTACCCGGTATTCGGCCGGTTAGGAGGTAGTTTTGCATGGTAGTATAGGTTTTATAAATTTTCTTTTGTTTTAATGATGCAAAATCTCCCCAACAAAAGTGGCGCCGTTGCCGGGGAATAGGTGTCATATTGAATCTAGTTTTGTTAATTTCTCGATTTTGTTACGTTTATTTTCGTTTTCAATAAAAGTAGCGTCGAATAGATTGAGAGTTTTTATTTTGCCGTGTTTCGATGACCGTAGGGTTAAGAATGTGCAAAAGTTTTTTACTCAATCTGTTTTACGTGAAGTTTGTGTTTAGTTGTTACCTAGTCTAACCCCTGTGCTAAAATTTATCTGTGGCTGTTGTCTGTGCTCTATGATGCGTTGTGCTTATGAGATTTAGGGTTTCTGTGTCTTTCCTGCATTGTCTGTGCAAATTCGATGCTTGGACGGGCGTCCACGTAAGCGAACGCTCGTCCAGCCCCTAACTTGCAGGTGAAAGAACGGCTGGGTGTATGAATGCTCGTCCGTCCAGAAAGGTTTCAACGCTGTTCTGAGTTGAAGGATCAGACGGTCGTCTGGAATTCTGAACGCCCGTCTGGAGGTTTTCAAGAGCAAACGAGCGTTTGAAAAGATGAACGTTCGTCCAGTTTTGAACGCTAAGTGAACGTTCGTCCGGGGTTCAGTCCAGGTTCTGGTTTTTCTTGATTTTATTTTTAATGCTTTTATTTGATGCGGATTTTTCATTCGAGCTTCTGTGGCTAATTGATGTTTACATAGATGTCCTGAACTTATATGTTTTTACCTTTCCATCTATGAATCCATGTTAGATAATTGATCAATTCTTTATATATGATTCATCTATGCAAGTTATAGTCACTTTGTCGGTTCTCGTATGCTATAAGCTGTTCTTATTGTTATTTAGTAGCTAATGTCGGTTTCCGTATGCTACTTACCATTTGTGATGAATCTTTTAAGCTTTGAGACTTATGTGCTTCCTTGTTGTTTTTGTAGTTCATATGGGTAGCTACTCGTCGGTTTTCCGTATGCTACGTCTTAGGCCATATGAGTTATATCTCGTTTAGTATAGCTAAGCTGTTGGTTTCCATAATGCTATCACCTTTGACGAGTCTTAAAGCGCGTCTACACTGCATGTAATGAACAGCACTGTCGTTTATCGTAACCTGTCATTATTTGGTAGACGTTTATTTTATACATGTCGTGTTGCAATTGAGTGGGCTGGTTTTCTTTCTTTTATTTTCTTTTATTTTTGCATATCATTCAGATGCATATCATTTAGTTGCATATCATCTAGTTGCATTGTTTCTCTATTTTCTTTTATTTTTCTTGAGTGTAGTTAACTGTCGGTTTCCGTAATACTACCTCGTTTTTTTATTTTCTGATTTCGCACGGGCCGTAGTCATTATGTAGTTGTCGTCCCAACTTCATGTCGAGCCTGCGTCGTAATTTATTTTTATTTATTTTATTTTTAGGATTGCATATCATGTAGATTGCATTGTAATATAATTTCATAAGTGCATCTAGCCCTACTACTTTGTAATGTTCCATGTATCATTATTTATGTTTGCACATGTGGTCTATATTATTCTACAAGCTTCTGTGGCTTTATTCTTAGATGTCCTGAGTTTAAGTGTTGATCTTTCCATTTGAGCTATTATTTCTTTTTGTGCTTATATCAAACTTCCATATTTAGACGCTTAGATGTTCTGTACTTTCCCTGTTTGATTTTTCCATCTGAAGCGATTCTATTTTGTGCTCTGTATGTTCTATTCCCCCTTGTCCCCGAGATATTTCCTTGTTTGTCAAGTGTGCAAGGATATTTGCGATAGCAATTGTGAGTTTCGGATGATATCGGTTTTCCGGTGGATGGTCCACAATCATCGCTTTCATCCGAGCATTTCCCGGATCGACTGCGACCACTTCCCGGACTTGCACCTTCGAACTACAATCGGCTAAGTACTTTATCTTTTCTTTAATTCTTCACAACTTGAGGACAAGTTGCAATCTAAGTGTGGGGGAGAGGATGGTTTATATGTATCTATGAGTCGTTTGCTCAATTTGCGTTATATTTTTATAAAAAAGTGCTAAATTTTCAAAAAATTTTGTTTAGTCCCGAGTAACATTTCACGGCATGCTAGTTTTATAATCCGGCACCTTTAGTTGTTATCGGTAGTCATATCATGTTCGAGAATAGGTTTAGTAAGTCGATACTCACTTGAATTTCATTTCACGAACCTATTAGATGAAGAGCCAAATATAGAATAGTTTCCGGTTAGTTAAAGGAAAGTTAATTCTTGATACGAGATAACACTTATTTAGCATTAATGAAAGTTAAGAACTTGTGCTATACTCACGAGTTAGAATCTCGGTACCTTAGTGTTCTTGAGAACTTTGAGAGTCTTGAATGTGTTAGAAATATATTTGACCGAGAGTTTCCAAAGAGTTTGAAAAATATAAAAATATATATATCTATAAATAATAAATGAATAGAATTTCTTTGCGGGAATTTTGTTTGTAACTATCACCTCGAGTCCATTTGGATACCGCCCAATTGGGGAGTGTGGTTTACCTTGGACAGTAAGGGATTGAGTGATCTCAGGGTGACTGCCTCTAATGTAGGGGAGTGTGTTATACTTTTGAGACGCGACGATAGGAAATATAAAATATACGCATTTTTGGAATTTAAGTCAAGTTGATCTAAACCCAGTAGAGACCCGAAAGGTATTTTCTTGGTACTAAGCAAAGGAATTTAGTTGAGAGTTAGTTACTATGTTCTTGGTAATTAGTTTTTGTTAGGTAAGTGCTGTAGATAGAATGAAGTTTTCGTTTAGTTGATCGGATAAGCTCATTAGTGCTTGATGTATTATATCAAGAGAGGATCGGTGGAAGTTTAGTAGGTTCTGCACACACATCACCGAGTGAGGTCGATTTGCTGAACACTAGCTTGTCATGATTTTGACTATATCTCGTGTCAGGTTATGTGGATTCTTGATGGTATGTTCTTGTTTTGTTTTACTCGAGGACGAGCAAAAGTTTAAGTGTGGGGGTGTTGTTCAGGGTCAATTTGTAGTGTTTTTAATGATATATTTTACATCAATTTCCCCCGTATATGGATGTTTTTCATAGAAATCGAGCTTATAATCGATTAATTGAGTAAATAGTGTTTTTAATAGGTTAATTGCAAAATGTAACGATTTATGTGGTTAAATTGTGATTTTATATTATTTTGGGATTGTGTTACGCTTTGGTATATTTTCCTATGTTATAGATACATATTTTGGCATGCAAGAGGATTAAATGATGAGGTTTTGCGTGGAAGAGAAGTGAAATGGAAGGAAGATGGAGATAAAGTTTGGAATGAAGCTTTCAAGCAGCCGAACTTCCGATGCAGTTCTTGATATGATATACACTGATTTGACTCTCGACCTCAAGAGAAGATTTGTAGGGCTTGAAGAGAGGATTCTACAGGATTTTGAATCACTCCATTCCGACTTACGAGGCCCGAGATATGAGCGTTACAAGTTTGGATGCTGTTGCTGAAACTACTGAAAAATCCCGAAAACGACTCATAATACGACGGGCTTATCAAAAAGGCGTTTTCTGAAGAAAAGTCCTTAATGAAAATTGTAGAGTTTTCCGAGGGCTTAATTATGACGTTCGGATCATAATTTTTGGAGGTATACAACTCAAGATATGAATTTTAGAAGTTTGAGTCCGTTCTCAAACCAGCGTTCAGGAGCTTAATTTTGATACAGAGTCTTCAGACTGCCTTCAAACTAGCGTCCAGACTCAGTCCATGCAGCAGACGGGCGTCCTACATCCTAGACGAACGTCCAGCCGAATTACTGTAGCAACCGACTTCAATTTGCTATAAATACGGCGAGCTCCCAAACCCTAATACCATATCGAATTTTTACACAACATCAGCTCTTCTTTGAACCCTAGAGAAGTCAAGCAGCAGCCGGCCGGCTGAGCTTCATGCTTGGCCGGCCGGTGGTGGTTAGATTAGGTTTCTTTTTCGTTTTTTTTTCGTTTTCCTTCCTTCTTGTTCGACTAGAGCTTGAAGGCTGAGGCAGCCATGAACACAGCTTTGTGAAGCTTTTTCCGAAGAAAGACTCTTGATTTCTTATTCATGGATATTTTGTAAGTTTTAATTAAGATTGTTTCCTTCCTATGTTTATTTGTATCTTGCAATTCATATCGGAAGATTATTGCTTGTTGATGCTACCGTATGACGGAAGTCGGTGTAGTTTAGATCACCATAGGAAAGATTAGATTTTTAATCTATACATAACGGAAGTTCGTAGGTTAAATATCTAGGTTTACGAGAGAACCACAATTTGATTAATTCGATGCAAGATTATCTTAGATTTGAATTGAGGGATATCACCGTTACCGGAAAGATAGGATTTTTCATGTGTTTAATTCATTATGTTGTTCTTGTTCTCTTTCATGTTTTTATGCCGCATGCTAATCGAAGATCTGGCCTTAGCAGTTTCAGAGTCAGTAGGGCAAAGAGATGTGTGGATTCTGGACACTGGGGCATCTTATCATGTGTGTCCAAACAGTGAGTGGTTTTCAACTTATCAGCAGGTTGATGGTGGTCATAATGCCATGGCCAATAGCAAGGTCTGCAAAATAGTTGAGATTGGATCAATCCAACTTAGGACACATGATGGTAAATTCTGCACATTGAATGAGGTTAGGCATGTTCCACAAATGACCAAGAATTTGATATCACTCAGTCTACTGGACAGCAAAGGGTTCAAGTTTAGGGGAGAAGGTGGAGTGGTGAATGTCTATAAGGGTTCAAGTGTGATTCTGAAGGGTATCAGACAGGGGACATTGTATATACTACAATGGTCTACTGTATCAGGTTCTGCTATTGCATCATTAGAGGTTCACCAGTCACAATTAACTAAGTTGTGGCATATGAGATTAGGTCATATGGGTGAAAGAGGAATGCAAATTCTGTCTAAGTCTGATCTACTTAGGGGACATAAGGTCAATGAGCTAGAATTTGTGAACACTGTGTGTTTGGGAAGCTACATAGGAGCAAGTTCCCAAAAGCAATCCACATCACAAAAGGGACACTTGATTATGTCCACTCTGATTGTTGGGGACCTTCAAGGGTGGAGTCATTGGGTGGTCACATGTATTTTGTGTCTTTTATAGATGATATTTATTCAAGGATGGTTTGGGTAATTATGATGAAGCACAAGAGTGAAGCATTCAAGAACATGCAGTGGAAGGCTTTGGTTGAAAATCAGACATGGAGGAAGATCAAGAGACTTAGAACTGATAATGGACTAGAATTCTGTTGGTCTGAGTTTGATGAATTTTGCAAGAATGAAGGCATTGCCAGGCACCATACTGTAAGAGATACTCCACAGCAGAATGGTGTTGCAGAAAGAATGAATTAAACTCTTCTGGAGAGGGCAATGTGCATGCTCTCTAATTCTGGTCTAGCAAGAAGATTTTGGGCAGAGGCTATCAGTACAGCATGCTACTTAATCAATTAGGGGCATCACAATGGATCA
Organism: Gentiana straminea; assembly: GCA_036785695.1. Taxonomy (NCBI): domain Eukaryota; kingdom Viridiplantae; phylum Streptophyta; class Magnoliopsida; order Gentianales; family Gentianaceae; genus Gentiana; species Gentiana straminea. Next base: position 528,300 of record JAVUPR010000365.1, read on the forward strand.
AACTTAAAACACCACTTGAAGTTTGTCCAGGAAAGTCAACAGACTACTCTAGACTTAGGGTTTTTGGAAGCACTGTCTACAATAATGTCAGTGAGGGCAAATTAGAGCCTCGGGCCAAAAAGGGTGTGTTTGTTGGATATGGAAGTGGAGTTAAGGGGTATAGAATCTGGTCATCAGTTGAAAATAAGGTTATACTCAGCAGAAGTGTAGTTTTTGATGAAAGCTCAATGCTTAACGCATATGTGAGAGCCACATCTGAATCTAAAATTGGATATGAGACCGAGAAGATTGATAAATAGGTGGAGCTTCAAGTAGTCTCTCGAATCAAAAGACTCAGCAGGAGACAATCAATAGTCAACAGATCCCGAACAGGATCCAAGCCAGTCTGCTGAACAAGGGTCATCAGAGACTCAAACTGTTAATGTTGGTCAGCAGGGTATAGCTCTCAGCAGATCTAGGAGGACCAATATCAGGCCTCCAAGAAGATATGGGTTTGAGGAGGATATGGTTGGATATGCACTACAGGTAGCTGAAGAAGTGGATGGTTTTGAACCTAACACTTACAGGGAAGCTGTGACATGTCCTGAGGCATCCCAATGGCTTGTTGCTATGGGCGAAGAAATGGAGTCACTTCAGAAGAATGAGACTTAGGATCTGGTCAGACAACCACAAGACAGGAGGGTGGTAACTTGCAAATGGATATTCAAGAAAAAGGAAGGAATGACATCCGCTGAGGGTTTTAGATATAAGGCACGTTTGGTTGCTAGGGAGTTCACTCAAAAAAAGGGGGTAGACTATGAAGAAATATTTTCTCCAGTGGTTAGACATACTTCTATCAGGGTGCTGTTAGCAATAGTGGCACATCAGAATCTTGAACTTGAGAAATTGGATGTGAAGATAGCCTTTTGACATGGAGATGTAGATAAGGAGATTTATATGACTCAGCCAGAGGGTTTCCAAGTTCCTGGCAAAGAAGGATATGTGTGCATGTTGAGGAAGTCCTTATATGGACTTAAGTAGGCTCCAAGGCAGTGGTATAAGAAGTTTGACAGCTATATGATTCAGCAGGGTTATAGCAGGAGTCAATATGATTACTGTGTTTATCACACAACAAGTTGAAGGATGGATCAATCATCTACCTGGTGCTGTATGTAGATGATATGCTGATAGCTGCTGCAAACAAGTCTGACATTCAAGATCTGAATAATCTGCTCAAGGCTGAATTTAAGATGAAAGATTTGGGGAATGCAAATAAAATTCTGGGAATGGAGATCTATAAAGATAGGAAGCAGGGGAAGCTGTTCTTGTCTCAGTAAGGGTGTATTGAAAAGGTATTATCCAAGTTTGGCATGTCAGTAGCCAAACCTACAGATACTCCAATGGCACCAAATCTACATCTGTCTGCTATGTTTGCTCCACAGTCAGCTGAAGAGGAAGAATACATGTCTAAGGTTCCATATACTAGTGCATTGGGTAGTTTAATGTATGCCATGGTTTGCACTAGGCCTGATTTGTCTCAGGCAGTCAGTGTTGTCAGCAGGTTTATGGCTCAACCTGGAAAGGAACACTGGGAAGCAGTAAAGAGGATATTCAGGTACCTTAGGGGTACATCAGATATTGTACTCATTTATGGAGGTGGTACTCAATGTTTTGTCACAGGTTACTGTGATTCTGATTATGCTACAGATGTGGACAGCAGAAGATCTATGACTGTGTATGTGTTTACTTTGGGTAATTCTGTGGTAAGTTGGAAGGCAACTATACAGGGTACAGTGACATTGTCTACTACTGAAGCAGAGTATATGGCACTGACAGAAGCAGCAAATGAGGCAATCTGGTTGAAAGGGCTAGTCAGTGATCTAAGTTTGCATCAAGATCAAGCTAGATTGTATTGTGACAGTCTTAGTGCAATATGTTTGGCTAAGGATCAGGTTCATCATGAGAGAACCAAGCATATTGATGTTAGGTACCATTTTCTAAGAAATGTGAGGAGGGTTAAAGTGGAAAAGATCAGCACTGATGTGAAATCCTACTGATATGTTCACTAAACCAGTTACAAGGGGCAAGTTTCAGATGTGTCTGAACTTGCTAAATATCCAAAGCTATTAATTTGAATCATGGAATACTCAGCTGAAGGTGGATGTCTGCTGAGGTATTCAAATCTGAAGACAAAGAAGATTTCTGGCACTTGGTTGTGCATCTGGTCAGTTTGCATACAGTTGAAGTCAAGGTGGAGATTTGTAATGGTGACTTAAACTTATGCTACTGAGGTCTGGTGTGGAAATTATGGTGGCCAGCAGAGCTTGAAGCATCTGCTGAATCTGGTGTTCGTCTGGGGCAGCAGTAGAGTTGATCGGTTTGATGGAGCTGAGTCTGCTGATACAGGTTATCAACAGAGTGAAGTCTGCTGGTTCACGACCGACTTAAGGAACACGTCTGCATGGTTTCCTAATTCGGTGGAGTTACTTCTGGGGTATTTCAGTCATTTATTGGGTTGGCTGTTTCACGGTTAGGATTGGATCCCCAAGGCTATAAATACCGTCTGTATTAATTGCAACTTAATGTAACTTTCTGGTGATAATAAAATATCCTCGTTTGTCCGTGGAGTAGTCGGCACATTGACGGAAACCACGTTAAATCCGTGTTCTTCTTTTTTCTATGTTTGTATGCTTGTTTATCTTTTATCTTTACTCACAATCAGCATCACTTCTTGATTGATCCATTATAACATAATCACATCTTATTGAGACACAAACTCTAAAATGTAAATAATGCATAAGTAAAGTCTGGAACATGTCCTAGACATAAAATTTTCTAGGTTGGTTGCATTCCAGCTGCGTGGTACGGTCCTGCCACTTGCATCAGCCAGCTGATATGCTCCTTTTCCATGCACCTTGACCATTTTGTATGGGCTTTCCCAGTTCGGGTCAAGTTTTCCTTAAGGTCCTTGCCTGCTGACCTCGTTCTTTCTAAGCACCAGATCTCCCTCTTTGAAGTATGAGTTTAACTCGGGAGTTGTAGTACTGTGAGATACGCTGTTTATACTTGGCCATTCTAATGAAGGCCATATTATGAGCTTCTTCTAGGTCATCTTTTGAGAGCCTGAGCTAAGTCAATTGCTGCTCTTCAGAGTAGAGCACTGCTCGTGGAGATGGCATGATGATCTCGGCCGGAATTACGGATTCGCACCCATATGCTAAGCTGAACAGAGTTTCTCCTGTAGCCCTGTTCGGTGTTGTTCTATACGCCTACAAGATATTAGGAAAATGCTCGGTCCAGTTCTCTCCTTCTTCTTCTAGGCGTTTCTTCAGCCCAGTTTTTATCTGCCTGTTGGTTTGTTCGACCTTGACCATTAGCTTGAGGGTTACCAATAGATGTAAAGTGTTGAGTTATGTGCAGTTCGGCACACCACTCCTTGACAATTTTGTCTTTGAATTGAGTCCCATTGTCTGAAATTAAAGTCTTCAAGATTCCATACCTGCATACCATGTTCTTCCACATAAATTTCTGTATCTACTTTCTGGTTATGGTAGTTTGTGGTTCGGCTTCAACCTACTTGGTGAAATAGTCCATTGCTACTATAAAAATTCGGACGTTGCTAGGGGCTCGTGGAAGTGGTCCCACTAGGTCTACCCCTCACTGATCGAAGGTCCATGGAGAAACTACAAGGATCATATTTTGAGACGGCTGATGTGACAGATTATCGTGCACCTGGCATGTTTTACACTTTTCCACCAACACTTTGGCATTTTCCAGCATTGTTGGCCAATAGTAGCCGAACAACCTGCACTTTCTTGCAAGTGTGCGAGCTCCGGGATGATTCCCACAAATTCCTAAGTGTATTTCTCTGAGGAGGTAATTTCCTTCTTCACTTGTTGCACACCTAAGCAACGGTGCAATATACGACCTGCGATAGAGGATGTTCTCGAACAAAGAGTACATTGTTGACAGAAGTTTCACCTTTCTATCCTGGAGCTTGTCCTGAGGCAAGATGTTGTCTCTGAGATAGGACACAATTGGGTCCATCCACGTACTCTCCTTCCTGATCGGCTGAACATTCTTCTGATCGTAGCTCCTTTCTTTAAAGAGCTCCACTACTACCTTCCTGTCTGACATGAAGTTTGACGCCAGTTTTGATAACGTGTCTTCTCTTCAGTTCTCTGTTCTAGGTATTCGGTCAACCTGGACCTGTTGAAAATTTTCTAGCAGAGTTCGAGCCACTGTTAAGTATTTCTTCATTGGCTCCTCTTTAGCCTCATATTCTCCATTTTTGTGGTTTACAACAAGTTGTGAATCGATACAAAACTACAGACTATCTGCTCCAAGCTTGCTCAACAACTTGAGCCTTGTAATTAGGGTTTCATACTCAGCTTCGTTATTAGTGGCTTGAAACCAAACCGTAAGGCGTAAGGGAACTCTTCCCCTTTCGGACTGACGAGCAGGAGACCTGCCCCTGCCCCATCTTTGCTCGTTGCCCCATCCACATATAGTTTCCACTTGCTTTCTTCTTGTTTAGGCTGGTCATCCTCTAGGCGAACGATGATCCCTTCTGCAAGGAAGTCTTCTATGGCTTGTGCTTTAATGGAAGTTCTGGGGAGAAAATCTATATCGTACTCTGCAGCTCGACGACCTATTTTGCCAACCTTCCTGAGGTTTCTGGTCGCCCTAAGATTTTCCGTAGAGGCTGATCGGTGATTACCGTGATGGGATGTGCCTGGAAGTAGGGTCTTAACTTTCTGGAGGCATGCAAAGGCCAGTGCTAATTTCTCCGTGTTTGAATATCTGACCTCTGGTCCACGGAGTGCCTTCCTTACCAAGAAAACCGGTATCTGCTGTCTGTCTTGCTTCTTGACCAGTACAACGCTCAGTGCTTCTTCACACACTGTTAAATAGACGTACAAAGGTTCTCCTTCCTGAGGTGCCGTCAATGTAGGCAGTTCGGCCAGGTATAACTTTAGTTCTTCGAAGGCCTTCTGACTTTCCTCGTCCCATTGGAAAGGACTTTCTTTTCTAAAGATTTTGAAAAATGGTAGGGCACGCTGTGCCGATCTGGAGAGAAACCTGTTCAAAGCTGCTACTCGTCCCATTAACCGTTGTACCTCTTTGATATTTTTTGGCGGTGCCATAGTCTTCAGCGCATCAATCTTTTCTGGATTTGCTCAGATTCTATCTTTGGATATCATGTATCCTAGGAAATTTCTTGATTTGATCCTGAATGTGCATATTTTGGGGTTAAGCTCCATCTGAGTTCTCCTCAAAACTTCGAATACATCTTTGACATCATTTAAGTATTCATCAAAAGACCTGCTCTTGATTAGGATGTCATCCACATATACCTCCATACATCTCCCGGTCTGTTCGGCAAAAATTGTGTTTACAACCCTTTGGTATGTCGTTCCAGCATTCTTCAGGCCAAAGGGCATAGTGACGTAGCAGTACGTCCCAAACTCTGTTATGAAAGAAGTCTTTTCTGCATCTTGAGGATCCATTACGATCTGATGATAACCTTTGTAGGCATCTAGAAATGCAAACACTTCAAACCCCACTGTTGAGTCTACTAGACGATCAATCTTGTGCAAAGCATAACAATCTTTTGGACATGCTTTGTTGAGATTAGTGAAGTCAACGCACATCCCCAACTCCCATCTGGCTTCTTGACCAGTACTAGGTTCGCTAACCACTCTGGATAGACAACTTCTTTGATTATGTTGGACTGCAATAGTTTGGTCACTTCTTGCTTGATTGCTGAGATGCGCTCATGGGCAAAATGCCTTTTCTTTTGATGAACAGGCCTCCTGTTCGGATCTATGTGATGACGGTTAAAATAGTCTATCCTACGGCATCAACATTCTATCCATTATGAGCTAAAAATAGTTGTTTTGACCTATAAATATGAACCATTTAAGTTGAATATCACATGCGGGTTCGTGAGTCAAGAAATCTACACTTAGCATTTATTTCCCTATTTTGATATTATTTCGTGCATTATTTGATTATTTTCAGGATACGAAATATTGGGCTAAGCATCATGAATGAATCTGGAGTGGACTGGACGAAAGGAATGGGCCTAGGGTATTCCAGAACATTCCAAGGTAAGTCGGCTGAAGAAAAAGGACAAAAATATCCCCGGTTTACCAGGAGGTGCCACCGAGTTACCGAGGATCCCGAAGCTTCCGAAACGCGTTTCAGACGACAAGGTCCCGGTAGACAAGACGACAAGGTCCCAATAGGCCCAATAGACAAGCTTAGTGGACAAGGTCCTAATAGACAAGGTCCCAATAGACAAGCTTAGTGGACAAGTCACTTCAGACGACAAGGTCCCAATAGACCCAAAATCACTTTGAGGCCACTCGCTCGAACAACATGGTCCTAAGTAAACAATGTTAGTAATACCATCCGCAACGGAAGCGATTTAAGGATCTAGATCTATAAATTACACGTAATAAAATAACTAGATCTACATCTACAAGGGGGTTGTATAACATACCTCTTGGATCTCAAAATCCAAGTTGAAGAACCGCAAAAGAAAGAATGCAAGAAGATGTAAAGAGCACCACGTTCTTCCGTACGTGTGATCCAAGCAACTCCCGGTGGAAGGAAATTCACGTCTCGAATCCTTTCGATATACTACCCGGAAAAACCTCCAAGATATTCCCCTCTCCCCTTGGCCGAATTATTTTTGCTCCTTCTCTCTAAGAGAAGTCGAAATTTGCATGTGTGTAAGGCTTGTGAGAACTCTTTTTATATAGGAGAGTAAAACTTAACCTCCAAGGATTTTATTTTGCAAATAAATAAATCCAAAAAATAAAAAAAGATAATTCCATAATATTCTAGAACAAATATAGAATAATATTTATCTTTATTTCTTATCATAAATATTTATCCAATAAATATTTTGTGCACATGTCTTAAAAACAATTTCTTGTTTCCTAAAATATGCACTTGGGGCCGAAATTCATCTTATTGACCTAGTCAATAATTTTCGGCCATAACACATAAATTGGCCAAGATTATGAAAAATGTCTTTTTCACATATTTAATTATTTAGCCCAACTAATTTAATAGTTCACTAAACAATTAATTCACATATCGTTTTAATTAAATTCTAATAAGAATTAAATTAATATTATTAGGATTCGACGTCCGAGAATAGCTATGCTATATTTGGAGGCACATCGGGGACCATGGACTAATAATCAGCGGCTCCGATAAATCAAATAAATAATTAACTTACGAACATAATAATTATATTCGATAAATCAATAACAGGAATATGCCACCATAATCCCGTGACTGCACTCCTCCGATTATAAGATTATATTTATCTCCTCACGAGAATAATAATAAGCGTCCATTGATATAATCATTACATATGGATTAATCCTCTATAGACTGTTCATTCTAAATCGGGAAGTTACCGTTAACCTTTTTTAGAACATCTTATCCTTATTTACCATTAACCCCCTAGTGATCAATTAATTCATACAACTCATTGGTAGCTAATCAGTGTAATATGAACTCGTACGATCGATCAGTTTCTAGGATTAACAAATAAGGAACTGTCTATCTACTTCCATAAATGGAAGGAATGGATTCCGTATATGTGATAACACAAACTACTCACTCAATCCAGTACAATGCCAAGATGGGGTAATTCAGACCACAGACTCAGTGTAATCCTTAACCGTCAAGTCAAACCTCATACTGATTCAAGCAGTTGACTGTGATCACCTCAGGATTAAGATATATCCATAAATATGATCATCGATTGATTCGATAAGACTTCTCGATTACGGAATTATATCGTGAACTCTAATCAAATCGGTCCAGCCCTATATGATATATCTATCATATATAAATGCCCCACTAGGTTCTCTTAACCGAAAGTCCGGCTAAGACAATCACACCTATTGTGTTCTGGCCGCATTAATAGCACGTCAAAGGAGAGACCCGATACTCCCGATTTACTTCACTACGGGCTAATTGTATTTTAAGTACATCTTCACTAACTCAATCCTCCCGTGTATATCCCATACACTGAGTTAAGTGATTACATAAACGATATACTTTTGGGTTTTCTGTAGTGCAAATACTATTGTCACATCGGAGAATATGAGAATAATAAATATGAATAATAATATCATTTCATTAATTAAATAAAACAATTACAAAATTGCCTTTCGGACATCACACATAACAATCTCCCACTTGCACGAAAGAATGTGATTAATTGTTTTAGAGCACACCCTATTATTTAAAATACAGCAAACTATCACTCCCACTTGCTCTAAAGCAAATGAGACATGTCTACCTATAGTCTCCAAGTGTCGACTAAAAGCTTCAAGCGACAGCGTCTTGGTGAATGGATCAGTAGGATTATCGGCGGAGGCGATTCTCTTGACGGAAATGTCCCCTCTATCGACAAAATCGTTGATCACCCAGTATTTCCCCTCTATATGCTTCGACTTACTGTGCTTTCGAGGTTCCCTTGTGTTGGAAATGGCCCCATTGTTATCACAATAGAGAGTAATAGGATCTTCAGCATTCGGGACAACGCCTAATCCGCTGATGAACTTTCTTAACCAAACTGCTTCTTTAGCTGCCTCCGAGGCCGCTATGAATTCAGCTTCCATTGTTGAATCGGCTGTGCTGGATTGCTTTTGGCTTCTCCATTCTATTGCACCGCCACCAAGCGTAAACACTGAACCAGAGGTAGATTTAGAATCATCTCTGTCTGACTGAAAGTCAGAATCGGTGTACCCCGCTAGCTCCAAACTCCCACTCGAATAGACGAGCATATAATTTCGGTTCTCTTCAAATATTTGATGAGATTCTTTCTTCTTGTCCCGGTGCGGTTGCCCCGGATTTGACCGAAAATGGCCGACTAATCCAACGCCGTAACAAATATCGGGTCTTGTACACCTCACAAAGCATACATAAGACTACCAATAGCCGAGGCATATGTCACTCTTCCCATAGCTTCAGTCTCTTCAGGAGTTTGAGGCCCCTGAGTCTTAGAGAGGTAAACGCCGTGACGGGTTGGTAGAGAACCCTTCTTTGCATTCTCCATACTGAAGCGTGCCAGCACCTTATCTATATAAGTTGCTTGGGACAGAGCTAACATCCTGTTCTTGCGATCCCTTATAATTTGGATCCCTAGAACATAACTCGCTTCTCCCAAATCCTTCATTTGGAATTGCGTGGTCAACCAACTTTTCACGTCGGACATCATCCCCATATTGTTTCCAATTAGGAGTATGTCATCAACGTACAACACTAGAAATACAACACTATCATTGATAACCTTTCTCTGATACCACTGTTAGTAATACCATCCGTAACGGAAGCGATTTAGGGATCTAGATCTATAAATTACACGTAATAAAATAACTAGATCTACATCTACAAGGGGGTTGTAGAACATACCTCTTGGATCTCAAAATCCAAGTTGAAGAACCGCAAAAGAAAGAATGCAAGAAGATGTGAAGAGCACCGCGATCTTCCGTACGTGTGATCCAAGCAACTCCTGGTGGAAGGAAATTCTCGTCTCGAATCCTTTCGATATACTACCCGGAAAAACCTCCAAGATATTCCCCTCTCCCCTTGGCCGAATTATTTTTGCTCCTTCTCTCTAAGAGAAGTCGAAATTTGCATGTGTGTAAGGCTTGGGAGAACTCTCTTTATATAGGAGAGTAAAACTTAACCTCCAAAGATTTTATTTTGCAAATAAATAAATCCAATAAATAAAAAAAGATAATTCCATAATATTCTAGAACAAATCTAGAATAATATTTATCTTTATTTCTTACCATAAATATTTATCCAATAAATATTTTGTGCACATGTCTTAAAAAACTATTTCTTGTTTCCTAAAATATGCACTTGGGGCCAAAATTCATCTTATTGACCTAGTCAATAATTTTCGGCCATAACACATAAATTGGCCAAGATTATGAAAAATGTCTTTAAATTAATTCACATATCGTTTTAATTAAATTCTAATACGAATTAAATTAATATTATTAGGATTCGACGTCCGAGAATAGCTATGCTATATTTGGAGGCACGTTGGGGACCATGGACTAATAATCAGCGGCTCCGATAAATCAAATAAATAATTATCTTACGAACAGAATAATTATATTCGATAAATCAATTACAGGAATATGCCACCATAATCCCGTGACTGCACTCCTCCGATTATGAGATTATATTTATCTCCTCACAAGAATAATAATAAGCGTCCATTGATATAATCATTACATATGGATTAATCCTCCATAGGATCGTTCATTCTAAATCGGGAAGTTACCGTTAACCCTTTTTAGAACATCTTATCCTTATTTACCATTAACCCCCTAGTGATCAATTAATTCATACAACTCACTGGTAGCTAATCAGTGTAATATGAACTCGTACGATCGATCAGTTTCTAGGATTAACAAATAAGGGAAATGTCTATCTACTTCCATAAATGGAAGGAATGGATTCCGTATCTGTGATAACACATACTACTCACTCAATCCAGTACAATGCCAAGATGGGGTAATTCAGACCACAGACTCAGTGTAATCCTTAACCGTCAAGTCAAACCTCATACCGATTCAAGCGGTTGATCGTGATCACCTCAGGATTAAGATATATCCATAAATATGATCATCGATTGATTCGATAAGACTTCTCGATTACGGAATTATATCGTGAACTCTAATCAAATCGGTACAGCCCTATATGATATATCTATCATATATAAATGCCCCACTAGGTTCTCTTAACCGAAAGTCCGGATAAGACAATCACACCTATTGTGTTCTGGCCGCATTAATAGCACGTCAAAGGAGAGACCCGATACTACCGATTAACTTCACTACGGGCTAATTGTATTTTAAGTACATCTTCACAAGCTCAATCCTCTCGTGTATGTCCCATACACTGAGTTAAGTGATTACATAAACGATATACTTTAGGGTTTTATGTAGTGTAAATACTATTGTCACATCGGTGAATATGAGAATAATAAATATGAATAATAATATCATTTCATTTATTAAATAAAACAATTACAAAATTGTCTTTCGGGTATCACACGTAACAATTAAGTCGCTTGGAGGCCACCCGCTTGAATAGCACGGTCCTTAGTGGACATGTCGCTTCAGACGACAAGGCCCCAATAGACCCAAAATCACTTTGAGGCCGCTCACTCGAACATCACGGTCTTAAGTAAATAAGTCGCTTCGAGGCCGCCCGCTTGAATATCACGGTCCTAAGTGGACAAGTCGCTTCAGATGACAAGGTCACCATAGACCCAAAATCACTTTGAGGCCGCTCGCTCGAACCGCACGGTCCTAAGTAAATAATTCGCTTCGAGGCCGTCCGATTGAATAGCACGGTCCTAAGTGGACAAGTCGCTTCAGACGACAAGGTCACCATAGACCCAAAATCACTTCGAGGCCGCTCGTTCGAACAGCACTGTCCTAAGTAAATAAGTCGTTTCGAGGCCGTCCGATTGAATAGCACGGTCCTAAGTGGATAAGTCGCTTCAGACGACAAGGTCACCATAGACCTGAACAACATAAGTCCGTCCGCTTAATAGCGCGGCACAAACAGGCTTCATATACCAATCTTTTATGAGACCGACCTTTAGGTCAGCATCATATTTGGAACTCGCCTTCGAGCGAGCATTTTATAAGTCGAACTTCAGATCGGCATCATATTTGGAACTTGGAACTCGCCCTCGAGCGAGCATTTTATAAGACCGACCTCTAGCTCGGCATCATATTTGGAATCCGCTTACGAGCGAACATTTTATAAGACCGACCTCTAGGTCGGCATCATATTTTGGAGCTCGTCTTCAGGCGATCCCTCTATAAGACTAAAGGTTTTCAAGCTATCAAAGGCTAAGTCAATTTACGATGCACAAGACACAAAGCAATGAAAAGACCTACTCCTAGTACGGCACTTAGGCAAAGCTAACAGGCGATCCGGCGCAACATCGAGCCATCACAGTATATCAAGGCAATAGATCTTCAAACAAACTATTACTCCCCGCCTAGCATTTCAAGAAAATGATTAAGGCACGCAGTAGGGGGCCATTGATGTGCCTAAATCATACTTCGGGTCGCGGATCCTTATTCGGGTCTGACCGGCCACCGACATTAATGGATAAGGCCACCGGCTATTACAGGCCGTGAGATTGAACAAGCCAAATTAGAGCCACGAGCCTTTGGATCAGTTCCAATCCCTCAACCTTATGCGACGACAAAAGGGATTAAGGGGCCGACACGCGATCTCATTTAATAAACGGGTCCGCCAGCGACCTCGACCATAATATTTAGAGGAAGAGCTACCTCAAGTTCAACAAAACAATGATATAACATATACAAAGGTCAGCGAGGCCATCAGGAGTGCGACCTATCGGCTCCACTACGAGCCCGCCATTGTAGATAAATATCTATTATACTGTATGTCCTCAATTGTAAATAAACCGACTTCAGTCGGTGGCTGCCCCTATAAACAGGGGAGCATACAACCCATTTAAGGTGCCAGATCATAATCTATAAAATAGATAGCAAAGACAAATTGCCCCCATCCTCTTCTCATATAAAGCACCACCGCTGGAATCCATTGCCGCCACTGAGCACCACCGGCAAACCCCACTTTTATACACTTTTATAGCCAGATATCCTACATATAAACACCGCTAAAACAACCGTGACGATTTCGACATCATCAGTAAACTAGCATGAAATACGAATAGTGAAGTGCTATGTTTGGACATTATCTTGAATGGACCCTAGGAACGTGCTCATCAATCTCGACAGCTATCTAGGCGGGTTTGCGGAATGAGTTAGCGCTCAATATCAACAGCTCTAGTTCTTTATGCGTATGGGCTATTACGGACCAATTATGGAGGGTAGCTTGTGTATAGATTGTCTACTACCATTGTCGGAGTAGATAGGGTTAGGAGTTGTACTTGTAGCTGAACAATGAATTAAAATTCATCAATGGGGAGGACTAGTGCATGTGTGGGGGGAGTAACTAATTGCTCATAATTGAACTAATACATTAGAAACTCATCTTTGCTTCGTGTGAACAAGCATAACCTTGTTAGTTTGAGGCACCAATTTTACTACTGTCTATATCGAAGTTGGTCATAGACCATAATCGTGACAAGCTCAATCTTGGTAATCCGACGTTCTTACGAGTCTCTGTAGGATAGACCTTGACTTGCCAGTACTCTACTACGATAGACCTAGTCCTATTTCTAGTAAGTGATTTGCATGCGAACACTACGTTCAACCTGTGAACTGCTAGATTGGAGATAATCCTGGCATGTCTTCTGCTCTCCATGCGAATACGTCTCTTTATTCTTTTAAAAGGTTTATCAGAGACTCCTTATGTGAGGCTGGAATCCACGTCCCCACAGTAACTGTTGAGTCCGCTTGTTCGTCCTATAGATGAACAACCTCTGTTTGATCTGCGGATGACCAGTTCTCTTCGTCTTCATGAAGTAGCTCTTCAATTCTCACATGTTGAATCATCATCTTCCCGTTTATTGTTGCTGTTTAACAGCTCCTGGCCGTTTCCACATTGTCTTTGATTTCTACGGAGCTGTCTCCTGTAGGGAATTTCATGCTGACATGAGCTGGTGAGATTACAGATCGAAGATCAATAAGTGCTAGTCTTCCTATGATCACATTGTACGCTGAGGGTGCTTTAACCACTACATAATCCATCATCAGGGTCATGCCCTTGGTTCCTTCTCCGAAAGTAGTAGGTAGTTTGATCACACCCAGTGGATGAACTGGGGGTCCAGCGAAGCCGAACAAAGGAGCTGATACAGGGGTTAGATCACTTTCATATCTCTAAACAAATTGTAATAGAGGACGTTCACGGCACTGCCTGTGTCTACACATATTCGCCTTGTCAGATTCTTGCTGATCACTGCTTCTATTACTTATCCTTCATTGTTGATTATAAAAGGTAGAGAATCCCTAGGACCATAGGTCACTTCTCCCGACCTTCTTTGTCGTTTATTCGATTGAGTAGGGGCAGTAGACCTGCTTCTGCCTGTGCCTTCAGTTCTGCTTGCGTTGTTCGCCCCTTGAGATCGTGTTGATTGTGTTCATAGGGCGGTTATCCAACTGACCATCAGGGTCTGGTGAGTGGTCTCTTCTTCTTCGAAACTCATCCCTGTTATCTCTATCGTTATTTCTACGCCCGAACTCACGTCGGCCACGCGGTTCAGCCTGATGAGACCGATCTACGACCTCATCCAGCTTTCCTTCCATCACCGCTACATCAATATCTCTGATCAGATCCTGGCATTGCTCGGAATCATGAACAACATCTTTGTGGTACTTACAGAATTTATTAGGGTCCCTCTTTTCTCTGGGCCCTCTCATCGGGGGTGGGACCTTGGCTATCTCCTATCTTTCCAAAATTGTGAGGACCTGCTCGCGAGATCTGTTCTAAAGGATGAACTTTATGTCCTGCTGAGCTCTTTTTTGCCCAGCCAATCTAAGACTGGGGTAGTTATACTATCCCAAACTGACTTCCTTTTCTTGTTTGATTTATCTTTTGACTTTCTTTTCTTTCCTTCACATCTTTCCATCTCTCTCTTGAGCCTGTTTGCTTCTTCTCCCTGACAATGTTTATAGGCCATATCCAAACACCCCTCCATTGTCTGAGGGAGTTTGTTGTTCAACTTAGCGTGCAACCGTCCCTCTCGCAGAATTGCCATGAAAGAGGCGACCAACAGTCGGTCATCTGCATCCCACACCTGTGTGGACTCTTCGTTAAAGTGTTTTATAAAGTGTAAGACGGACTCATCATGCTTCTGCTTCAGAGTTAGGATGTGATTCTAATTTCTCTGGAATGGATGAGCTGCGATAAAAGCATGGATGAAATTCCGAGTTAAAGTCCCAAAGTCGGAGATTGACCTGGGGGGATCTTGTTGAACCACTCCCTGGCTCTGCCTGTTAGCAGTACGAGGAAAGCTTTGCACTTCATCTCGTCTGAAGTGTTGTACAGATTCATATGCAAGATGTACTGAAGCAAGTGATCGTAAGGATCTATACATCATAAGAATCAATTTTAGGAATCTTAAAACCAGATGGTCGGGGGTAGTTGTCGATGTACTCGGCGAAGGGCGACGCGCAGAGCAGTTCGTCTGATCATCTTCCGAGCAAAGCGTCCAGTTTGGCCTTAGCCGTATCGTTAGGGTTTTGGGCATTTTTCTGTTCCGTGTGCCTGTTAGACTCCACAAACTCATGATTTTTATGAGTTTGTGGATGAAAACAGTTACTAATACTTCTGGAGGATTCCTTCCTTTGAGGGTTTCATCGAATATGACCTTCAGAGTGGTATTGTCCATGTTCTTCAGGCTTCCATCAATGCCTGGTTGGCCGGATCTTGAAGGGGCCGGATGAGGTTGATTCTCCACAGTATCTGCTCCTCCTTGTGTGGCCGCATCCTGGCCTTCCCCTTGAGCGGTGGTAGCTCCACCTTGTTGTGTCGGATCCGCATGACTTGCAGTTTTCTTCCCTGTATTTTTTGGTGGCATGATTAATCACAAGAATTCTGGGGTTGTTTTGATCACTTTATCAGAAAGAGAGGCCCTCCTTCAAGCGCCAATTGACGATGCTGGAACTCGTCTGCTAATAAATCCAGGTTGATTACCTTTGTGATAAAGATCTTAAACACCAAGAACCTTAAATCGTGTAAAATAGGGGTAGGAGTTTTGTGTATTTTAGACTGAGCTCTTGAGTTATTTCTCGTGAGTTGCCTACTTATCCAATAATTGAATTGGAATCAAGTCTTTCAAAGCTCCTTTGGGTTGTTTGTATAGGGGATGATTTATGCATTTCCTTGTCCTACAAGGAATTGCATCGTAATTATCATTATAATTTCCCTAAGGATATACATGCCTAAATCCCTTTGATTTAGGGATAGTTATGTACATATGTAATGTCAATATCACACTATTTATGACTTAGGATTCTTTCCTCCTTTGTCTCTAAGTCCCCATCGTGTGGAATAACAGCCGAGTTTGCTCTAAGCGTCCTGCGCTGAGCCTCTAAGGCCATTATGGCCGAACTAGGTGTTAGGAAATCAAACGAGTAGCGCAGCGGAAAATAAAATTTTGATTTCTGATCCAAGGATCGACTTCCTTTAAGCGATAAACATATAAGAAGGAGCACAAAGATTATACCTTTCTTGATCTTAAAGATCGAAGCTTTGACCGTCCGGTAGAAGTAAACGCGCCTAAGCCGTCCAAGCATCCGGCCTCAATCAATTATCCACACGAACGCCTCGCCAGAATCCTTCCGGATTGCTATTAGGAAAATTCAACTGCTAGGTCGACCTTTTTCTCCCTCTCAATCCACTCTATAAGAAGCTCTCTATTTTTCTCAAGAACAATTAGCTCTTGGAATAATGGTGTACAAAAGAGCTAGCCAAGCCCTCATATTTATAGGGCATTGATGCGCCTCTCTCATCTCCCAAATTGATTGGGATTAGCTTCTACTGGATTGAGGAGAGAGAAAAACCTTCTCCCAATAAAATATGGAAAATCTCCATAATTGATTTAACTCTTTTATTTTAATATCTTATATTAAATAAAAACTAAATATTGTCAATATCTTATTTTAAATATATTTATCTTATTACCGTAAATCTATTTTCCAAAAATCAAAATATCCAATATTAATATTATGGTAATTTTATTAATTAAATTACACAATCCAAGTGTATCCAATACCCTTGTGACCTGCGCCCCATTTGCCAATATATTAGCTTCCGGAATATTCTTTATTAATAATATAATTAATATATTGTATTCAATTTATTCATAATAAATAAATACCTCTATATTAATTTACCACTATAATCTTTATAGTCTCGAGATAATTCCTTATTTGGTCATCAACTATAACCGCATTTTAATCCGACTCGACATTCATATGTGTGTGACCCGATAGGCTTCCGAATATGTTGTCCGAAGACATAAGGTGGAATTTACGAAAATTCCCTTCACCTCTAACGATCATGGATATCGTCTAGCAACACGTCCATGACCCCCAATCATCGGAAGAGTCAATACACAATGACTACTACATTTCATGTGCTCGGTTAGCGTGTAAATAGAATCCTATCACTGTAGTAATATCCATACGATCGTAACTTGATCGTATCCTATAATTTGGATATCAGGCTCTCTCGGAATAACTCATTTACTCCCACTTTGCAATGATTCATGAGAACTAGACATTCCTTATGGGAAGGCCCTTTCGGATATTCACTTTTACTCTTAGGGTACGCGATTCCCAGACGACCTTACATGTATACTCCGCTTGCTTCAATATCATACCCAATCACTACTGCATGATCGCCCCATGGTTAGGGAAAACCTCAATAGTGTCAAAGCATGACAATCCACACCGTGATGCCATGTAGACTCCGGTCCTAAGGATAATTACACAACCGTCACATAGTGCCACACTTAACAGTGTAAGTGGGTCAGTCTAACGTATGCATTCTCTAATACACATCCACGTACAGTCCAAGTGTCACTACACTTCGATAGACGAGATTTATCCCTGCCCTTAAAGGCAGAAGACATCTAATACGTGCTAGTCTGTTCACACTGTCAAAGCCCTATTCAACAGTACATCAACCTAGAGACATTTAAGTATCAAACTTGTTAAAGCGATTAGAGATCTCATCAACCATAATCACTATCATGGTTTCTCTATCACATTTTAACACTAAGGGTGTTATCATAAACACAATAATTGGTCTAATAAATAAACAAAGTATATAATAACAAAAGTGCTTTTATTAATCACAATAAAGTTATTACACGAACTTAAATAGACTGTAACCGACCCGACCCTGTCGGATCCGGTCCAACCCGATTGGGTTTAGGACACCTATTCAACAAACTCCCACTTGGCCTAAAGCCAATCACCCACATGCCTAAGACCATACATGTGAACATGTTTCTCATGTTTAGCTTGTGACAACGCCTTGGTTAACGGATCAGCTATGTTATCATCCGTGTGGACTTTCTCTATCCTTACATCTCATCTATCAACTATCTCTCTAATCAGGTGATAGCGCCGTAATACATGTTTGGACTTCTAATGAGACCTTGGTTCCTTTGACTGAGCAATTGCCCCATTATTGTCACAGTACTGTGGAACTGGACCTTCAATGGAGGGAACTACACCAAGTTCAGTAATGAACTTCTTTATCCAAACCGCTACCTTTGCCGCCTCTGCAGCTGCTATGTACTCGGCTTCCATTGTAGAATTTGCAGTAGTCTCCTACTTGGAAATCTTCCAGCTCACTGCTCCGCCATTTAGCGTAAAAACAAATCCAGATTGTGACTTAAAGTCATCTACGTCAGTCTGAAAACTGGCATCTGTATAACCTCGTAATACGAAATCTTCGATCCCAAAGACTAAGAACATATCCCTAGTACGCTTCATGTACTAGAGGATATTCTTGACAGCAACCCAGTGACTATTACCTGGATTCGCCTTGTACCTACTAGTCATACTAAGAGAGTACGAGACATCTGGTCTTGTGCACAACATGGCATACATGATAGACCCTATAGCCGAAGCATAAGGGACATTGGACATGCGTGCCATTTCCTCCTCTGTCGTAGGACATATTTTCTTTGATAGGTAGACCCCGTGTGACAAGGGCAGCAACACTCTCTTGGATTGCTCTATGCCGAACCTTTTCAGCATCTTGTCTATATAGGTGTGTTGGTCCCAGAGAAGGGTGAAACTATAGTCAGAGGGGGGGGGGTGAATGACTATAGTGGAGTTTCAAAAACTTTTCTTGTGTTTTAAAAGCTTTTGAGCAGCGGATAAGTCCCTTCTTACTATGTTGTTTTCAAATCAGTTTAGACAATCACAGATATGTGTTATGATGTAGGCAAATTAAATAAGTGCTGTAAAGTAAATTGCAGAAATTAAATTGACACAAGGCTTATAGTGGTTCGGGGTGGTGTAATCCCTTAATCCACTCTTCTCCCGTGATGGTCGGAGGAATTCACTATTGTTTCCACAGATACAACAAGTATGATTGTCCTTGGCTTCCCAAGCTTCACAATCTACAAGACTATCACTCCTTGACCGCAATGTGCTTCGGTGATTCGGTCTTTTTTTTTGCTCGCTTCCTCGAGATCAAAATCCTTCAACGCCTATCACAGTTTCAACTCCTTCTCGATTGCCTCGATTCGGTTGCTTCGGTTTGATGTGAATGTGATTCACGCACTTGCTTGATCAATCTCAATTTCGAATATGACTTTGTAGTTCGATATTTGAGTTGATCACTAGATGTATCCTTGTAAGTTCAGAGAGAAGGCTTTTCTAATTGACAGAGTTTTTGCTTTCTTTCTTTTCTTAATCGTTATCTTCTTTTTCTGTCAATGCCTTCTATTTATAGCCTTGAATAGCCTTGATTTTGAAATTCCGTCCGTTGGCTATATTAATGAGGGAATAATCCTTGATTTTATTCTTGATTCCCCCTTAATTGTATTCTCCTTGATTTCAGTGATCGGATTCTTCTTTCAAATGTATAGCAGAAAATCCGTCCTTGATTGATCCTTTAATGATTGTGCATTTAATGCATGATCTGCTGAATCTTCAATGTATATTAAATCTGGATCTTGTAAGTGTCTCTTCACCGTCGGAAGAAGGTGGAGTGAGCCTTCTGACTTAGCCGTTAGTTCTTTCTTCGCCGTTTTGTTTTCTCTTTGCCGACAGTCAGTGTACTCACCGATTCACTGTTTTCTTCTTTGTTTTAGTTTCAGGAGAATCTTTATACTTCACCGATCCTTGATTTGGGTGAGATCGGTGTACACCATATTGGAATATTGAGTTTCATCACTTGAAACATAACTTAGACTTATCCAAGGTCATCACGGACTTCCTTGGTTATAAGTCGATCATAATCCCTTCTCTCGTATCTCTCTTTGGTGCTTGGTCGGCTTCATTCGCCGAATGTCCGTTTTTACTTTGCCGTCCTACCAACTAGTACAATACTTGTCCGACTCAACTTATACAACATGTCAGACTCTAAATAAAGACTTATACAGAGAATTCTAACTTATTTCAGGCTTGCTATAACAGCTAGTATGGCCATCATCAAAACATAATAAAATGTTCCTAACAATTTCCCCCTTTTTGATGATGCCAAAACCCTCATAAGCCTGAACATAAGCAAAAAAAAAAAATTCATAATAACCAACAGAACAAAATTTCAACAATTTTATTCATCCATCAAGGGGCAATGAGATCCAAAGAATTTATTCAACTGTTACAAACTACATTTTGCTTAATTCAGCTTTGTACCTTTTGAACTTTGTAGTCTGAACCTCTTCAATGTCTTTCCAATCAATTTCTGGAAACTTCCACTTCCAGTAAGCCAAAGCTGTGTATTCAGATACACCCTGAAAAACTCTTTTGGCAAAAAGTCTATTGAAATCGAGCATGGTCTCATTGGCCTTAGGTTCTCCAAAATATTTTTCAAGTCTTTCCCTAGCCTCGCAATGTGTGAGTCCGCAAATTTGAGACTTTTGTAGAGACCCCACTTTGTTCTGTTTCTCCAATCTCCCCATGGGATTGAAGAATCTTGCCATGTATTTGAAATCTTCTTGTTGTGCGGCCGGCAAGTCTTCCGGTCCCTTTGCGATAGTGGTATGCCGAACTTGGTTTGTTGTTGGTCCGTTTGAGAAGTGCAAATTCTCTTTTGACTTCATTGTAGAGTTTGGCCATATCGTTCTCATCCTTTCATCCCGATAGTTTAGCCAATCAGCCCAAGCTTCATCTTGTGAGAGGTGAGGATAAAGTCCTTCCCGTACTCTAAAAAATTCTCTTACATGGTCCAAGTACATCCGCATCATATTCTCGCTTTGCTTTGGTGACCAAAGTGTAAGTCTCCGCCGCCTCTCGCCGGTGTTTCCTCCGGTGCCGAGTCCGTGTTGACCGACGATCCTCTTTCCGGGTGGATCCAGCCTTTCTTGTCCGCCGGACTCGTCTCTATCATTATCTCTTCGTTGAATAGGATGAGGAAATCCAATGCAGGGTTCCTTTGTGGATTTTTCTCTTTCTTCTCTGATCCTTCTTTGTTGCTCTTCTGCTTCATTTCTGATCCTTATTTCTCTGTCTCTTGCTCTCAATTGTTCTTCAGTGAAGTTAGGGGGTTTGAAAGTTGATCCTTCAAAGCTTATCCGATTTTCCCCCTTTTTGGCAGCATCATCCCTTTGCTGGAGTAGGATGCTATTGGTGGCCTCTGCCGTTCCAATCAGAGAGTCAAGTTTTGATTCAATAGAGGTGAATCTATTGTTATGATCATTCAATTTCTCATTGACACTCCTAAGTCTAGTGCCAAAAGCTACTGCCAGTGATTCATTTTCTTGGGAAATGTGTTGCCTGAGGCCTGCAAGACTATTGGTGATATTGATGTTAAGCTGCTTCATCAGACTTCCCTGTTGTTGAACCACAATGTTTTGTGCATCAATGTACTCGGCAATGGCTTGAAACTTGTTTTCAATGGAGGAGCTTTTGTCATTAAACGCTGAAGTCATGGATCTGAGATACATTGCTTGCTGTTCCAATTCTTCAGCCAGCAAGTCTGCCGCTTTCTCAAAAGTTTCATTTGTAATGCCAGTGTTCAGCTGAGAGAGTTTGTGCCTTGTTTCAAATTTGGTTCGGATCCGTTTGTCGGCCCTTGTCTTGATGTTGAGTGACATCTGCATTTACATCTAGATCTTCAAGTATTTGGGTAGATGAGTATACTGGTGTGGCTTGAGCTGCTGTTCCCCCTATCTCTATGCCGGGGGTTGTCTTGACTGGAGTGGCAGCAGCTGAACCAGTGTCCACAATGTTTGTGCCGTTAGCTGGAACATTGACAGACAGCGGTTGAGTGACTGTCTTTGCTGGAGTTGAAGACTTGCCGGAGGCTTGTGGTTTCAAAAATGTACGGAGAAGAGTAGTGTCATCAAGTGCATCTGGTGCAAGAGCATCCTCTTCTCTGTCTTTACCTAAATCATCATCATTATTGTCATTACAATCATGATCATTATCATCATCATCATCATCATGATCATCATCACCACCGTCTGAGTCATCATTCTGTCTCCTAGAGGTCTGGAGCATCTTTGCCTTGGCTGCATCAACCAATTCCCATAGTGGTGATTCATCAAGTACTCCTACAAGTGTTGTGATTCCCAGAAAATCAAATAACTAAGCTTCTTCAGTAAGCATGTGGTCTGTGTCTTGAAGTTGTTGTCTGGAATCGCCTTCCTTCCATTCAAGATATTCTGCAATTCGGTCATCTATATCGTTTACAGACAATTGTACAGCTTCTTCTAGAGATTCCTCATCTTCTCCAGTGCTTTCTTCATTTGGATGATGTTCATCCTCACTGGCATTTTCTTCTACTTGTTGTGCTTCCTCATTGTCAGAATCCTCTTCTGCTTCTTCTTCATCAATTAATTTTCCAAAGTCTGTCTTTTCCAGACTTCGCCTGACCTTTTGTTTCTTTCTTTGACTTGTGGTGTTGTGTGAGGATTTCTTCCTCTTTCCTTCTCCTGCCTTCTTTTGTGGTTTGACATAAGTAAACATGACTTTGGATTCATGCAGTCGTGGAGTTGTACCAGAGGGGACTTTGAGACATTGCAACAGATAGTGCACCTGTATCCCATATGACTTTTTCACCCAGAATTGTCCTTTTATTGTCTTTCCCTCTTTTATCCCTTTTTCGGCTGCTTTTACTTCACCTTGGATTTGCTCTTTAATTCTCAAAAAGAAGTATTTTGCCCAATTAAATCGTAGCTTGTTATAGATGATTCCCATTAACCGCATTCTAATTTCTGTCATGGCATGATTTGCTCCCAACTTTCCTTCAATGGTTTTTCCAATTAGGGCACTAAACTCATTAAATGGTCGCTTCAACTCGGATCCGAGACAATTTACTTTTGTGGATCCCGGGTTTGCCATTTTGGCAATGATTGCCCGTAATTCATCTAAGTCCCGTGGTATCAATGTCACTTTTGCTTGACCCTTATTTGAAAGTTTGAGATGTTTTCGGATTACCTTTGCCGTAATCACCACGTCTTTGCCATTTATGGATGCAACAATCTTGTCTTCTTCGAACTTGTCACCTTCTTCGCAGGGAGCCCAGGCACGTATTGTGCGGATTTCCGAAGGAAATCGACTTTCATAACACACTTCGGTTATTGGAGGATTGAGGAAGGTGGATAATTTTAGTTTTTCGTGTACCGCCGCCAACCTTTTGGCATGCTCATCATTTCCACACGGTTTCGTGTAGTGTTCGCTTGGAAGAATGAGCCGGTGGCAATCGATTTTTCGTACCAAACTTGAGTGATTGAGGAAGATGATGCCATTTTTGAGAGGGAGAGGGGTTTGAAAATGAACTTGAGTTTGCAATAGAGATAAACAAGAGTAGGGTTGTAATTTGCAAGAGAGCGTAAGGATCTCTGAAAATCTCTAAGTATTGTTTATATAGTGTGATTTGGGTAGTGTGAACGTGGTTTGAATATGGAAGGATTTAGTGACATAATGGCGTGATTTTGTGTATGAAAAACGCGATATTCGAGCGTAGAGGGAGTGGTTTGAGGCAAGTAATGATAGAGCCCGGGAATCGAGGAGTTTATAATTCAAAAAATAATATAATTACCTCCATGATCATAAAGTGATCGCCACGTGTGTACCGAATAATCCTCCATAATTTCCTTATTCTCCACGTGTATTCGAATTGATTTTGTTCACACTTTGAATTTGTCCAAGTCTTTATTTCGGTGAAGTGCCTTCGCCGGTCACTTAACCGGTCCAATGAGTTCTTCACCGAGCCGCTTCATTGAACCGTTCCTAACAATCGTTAAGTTACCTCTCGCCGGATACCGGTGCCTTACCCGCTACATCTCCCGTAACGGCAAAGGTTGTACCGATTGATGAAGTCACTTAGCCGATTACTCCGGTTAGCCGCTCGTTGATACTTAGTCAATTTCAATCATCCCTAACTCAGTTCTCAACATACTAAATCTTTCATAACTGAGTGGTTTAGTGAAGATGTCAGCCAGTTGGTCTTCAGTGGATATGTATTTTAGGATGACATCTCCCTTTTCAACATGGTCTCGATAAAATGATGTCTCACATCAATGTGCTTTGTTCTTGAATGCAATACTGGATTTTCTGTAATAGATATTGCACTTGTGTTGTCACACATGATTGGGATTGTTTTCTCTTCGATTCCATAGTCCCTTAGCTGTTGTCTTATCCACAGTACTTGTGCACAACAATGACTACCCGTCGCTATATATTCTCGTCACCGTTGATGTAGATATAGAGTTTTGCTTTTTGCCGAACCATGAGACTAGTCCGGTTCCTAGCATTTGGCATGTTCCGAGGTGCTTTTTCTATCTATTTTGCATCCAAGCATAGTCGAGTCCGAATATGATATCGGTGTAAATCCTCCATCTTTTGGGTACCAAATGCCAACATTGATGGTGTGTTTCAAGTATTTGATTATCCTTTTAGCCGCTAGAAGATGTGATTCTTTTGGTTGAGCTTGAAATCTAGCACACACTCCTACCGCAAATGCAATATCGGGTCTCGCTTGCGTTAAGTATAATAATGATCCAATAATTCCTCTATACATTTTTCGATCAACATCTTTTCCTCCTTCATCTTTTCCAAGTATGACTCGGCACACATTGGTGTGTCTCGCCGTGCCACTTGTATCCATCCCATACTTGTGTATCAAATCTCTTGTATATTTTGCTTGACTAATGAAAATGCCATCCTTCATTTGCTTTACTTGAAGGCCAAGGAAGTAGTTTAATTCTCCCATCATGCTCATCCGAAAGTTGCTCTTCATTAGGTTTGCAAATTTCTCACACAACTTTTCATCTTTCGATCCAAAGATTATGTCATCAACATAGATTTGCACTAGCAATGTGCTTGCCCCTTCCTCTAGTTTAAATAGAGTTTTGTCTATAGTTCCTTTGTTGAATCCATTCTTGATCAGAAATTGTGACAGTGTTTCATACCAGGCTCTAGGTGCCTGTTTGAGGCCATAGAGGGCCTTCTTGAGTTTGTATACTTTGTCTTCTTTTCCTTTGATTTGAAATCCAGGAGGTTGTTCTACATAAACTTCTTCTTCCAAAAACCACATGTATTGATTCTTCAATCACCAATGTTCTTTTATTTAGTACTCTGAATGCTTTTCGGTGTCCGAGTATCCCATGAAGATTGCTTCATCGACCTTCTCATCAAAGGTATGCAGATGATTCCTGTTCAAGACAAAACATTTTGATCCAAACATATGAAAATATGAGATATTGGGTTTTCTACCATTCCATAATTCATATGAAGTTTTTCCATGATGTTTGTTGATGATTGATCTATTTTGTGTATGGCATGCTGTGTTTGCTGCTTCAGCCCAAAATCTCTTTGGCAAGCATGCTTCAAACAATCATTGTTCTCGATCGCTTCTTTGAGAGTTCTGTTTCTTCTTTTCGCTACACCATTTTGTTGTGGAGTTCCCGCTGTGAGATAGTTGATGTAGTACTCCATTTTCTTCACAATAGGTTCGATAATTTCATTTAGAAATTCGGTGCCTCTATCCGATACGATTTTGATAATTTTTAGCTCTTTTTCATTCGGAGTCTTCTCGGCAAGTCCGGTAGATTCTTGAGTGTTTCTTTCTTCTTGTTCATGAAGATGGTCCAGGTGTATTTTGAGAAGTCATCCACCACTACAAGAGTATATTTCTTACCACTCACACTTACTTCGGAGTGATCGGTCCAAACAGTCCATGTGCGGTAGATGTAGAACTCTTGTTGTAGATTGATGAGGCTTTGATTTGAATGAGCTTTTTATTTTTTTTCCTTTCGACAAGCATCACATAGACTCTCTTTCTTGAATGTGATCTCTCGGCGGGCCTTCAACTAACTTGCTTTTTGATAGTTTGTTGATGGTCTTGAAATTCGTGTGATTTAATCTTTCGTGCCAAATCCGACTTGTTGATTGTTTATTCTTGACAAGTAGACATGTTTCTCGCCTTGGTCGTTCTCCGATCCACCACATACATGTTGTCTTGTCTTCTACCCGCAAGAACCACCGTGTTTGTTTGATTGTGAATCACTTTGCATCCTTCTTTGTTGAAGTGCACATTGTAGCCTTTGTCTGAATTGACCGATGCTCATCGATTGAAGTTAAGTCCCTTGACATATGCCACATTTTGAATCTTTAGATTGTTTTTGAGTATTGTGCCTTCCCCCTTAATCTTGCCAGGGTTTTCTTTTCCTCCAAATGTGACTTTGGGTCCATCAAAAGCTTTAAAATCGGTGATCCATTTCTTGTTTCTCGTCATGTGTCCGGAACATCCACTTGTCTATGTACCGGACATCCTACAAAACAGATTAATTAAGTTTGGGTACCCAACACCGTTTGGGTCCATATCGATTCGTTAGATCATGCCTCCCATACCAAGTATGTATCCAAAAGGTCTTCTCTTTGGATAATTGAAGTCATCAACTTCATATGTATAAGGCATGGCAGAATAGCTTCTAATATTTTTACAGAAGGTATTCTGATACTTTTTTTCCACCTTTTGGTGCATTCATATCCTTCTTCACTTTCCAATATGCAATAGGAAACCTTTCTTGCTTCATGTGTCTAGGAACATAGCTAGATTGATTTTTCTTAATCACATGATGCATTTTGTGGAACGGTTTCCTCTTGTATTTTGGAGGTGTGATATTCCAATCATCCTCTCGAGGGAAAAAGTCCGCCTTTACCTTTCGGATGGCCGTTGTTTTTGTATGATTGGAATGAGGATTTAGTCCGTCTTTGTTTCACTATAGTGGGTTTTGACTTCTTTGGAACGGGATGATCCGTTGGAGACATGGTCCGTCCCTTTCTAAAATTTGGTCCATTAGTGGTCCTCAATTTAGAATTGTGTTGACTATTATCCCTAGTTCATCCCGATCGTTATAGCCAAGACCGGATCCGGATCCAAACCTTTTTGAGGGTTTGTAAGCCGGTGCTTTTAGTGGTGCGGTGATTACCTTTCTCGGTGAGGAGTTCTTCTTAAGCGATTCGTTGGTAACAGATGTATGGTCATCTGCTTTTTGTTGATCATTTAAGTAGGTCTCCTTACTAGTTAATTCAGCTCTTGTTTTATCCAGTTCTTTCTTTAACCTCTTATTCTCTTTTCTTAGATCCTTGCATTCCTTTTCTAGAATTTCATGATTCTTTTCAATTTCATCAAATTTAGTCATGAGATTTTGGACTAGGTCTGCTGTATCTAATGGAAGACTAGAGGATTGTGCAGTGTTAGATGTGAATGCATTAGATGAAGAACAGGAACTAGATGTTACCTCAGTTTCATCTGATTCTTTAGCCATTAAACATAGGCTTGTTTCCTCAGTGTCTGAACTATCACTTTTGTCTTCATCCAATTCTTTGGTCATGAGGCATAGGCATGCCTTTTCATTTTCTGAGCTGTCTTCTTCATCACTATCATCTGAGTCATTGTCAGATGATTCTTCATGCTTTTCACCGCTTTGGATTTCGCCTTAAGTGCCTTCTTGCCCTTTCTCTTTTCGGATGCTTTGAATTTCTTCTTTTCATCATCTTTGTCATTTTCTTCGGGACAATCACCTTGAAGTGACCTCTCTTATTGCAGTTGAAGCATCTGTATTCATCATCTTTCTTCTTCATGTCTCTGTTTGAGCTTGACTTTTTGTTTGATGTTGAATTTCCCTCGAATGGCTTCTTTTTAAACCTGTCAAAACGTTTAACTAATAAAGCTACATGTTCTTTTAGTTCTTGTGTCTCTTTGCTGATGCATTCGGCAAAGTTACTTTCTTTGGGGTGCGGCTAATGCGTAATTTTGTGTGTCTCTCGCCGGACCACCATCTTCACCGTTCAATTCGAATTCATGAGCTTTCAATTGGGACATCGGTGTCGAGTGTCGGTGCTTGCAAGATTTGTTGTTCCTCGATTGACATCGATGTTATGATCTTCCATCTTTCGGTAGTCCTTTCAAGATCTTCAAGCATACTTCTTTTTGTGGATATGTGTGTCCAAGTCGTTGCAGTTCACCGATGATGCTTGAGAATCCGTTGTCCATTTGATCAATGGATTCACCGTCTTCATTTTAAAGTTCTCAAATTTGTTTTGCAACGAGATAATTTGTTTTCTTTGGATCGCTTCGGATCCTTCATTTATCAATGATAGTTTGTTCCACATCTCCTTTCTTTGTTTTGCGTCTTTGATTCTCATGAACATGTTGTTTGTCGAGTCTTTAAGATCATATCTTTTGCTAGAAAGTCTAGGTTTGCTCTTCTCCCGTCATCTTTGGTCCAATCTTTCTTGGGTTTGTCTATCTCCTTTCCTTGATCTCGCTCCCGTGCCTACCACAAGTAGTGATCATGATTGGGCCGTCATTGATTACATCCAGCATCTCCTCATGAGTTGCTGCAAGATGAGATAACATTCTTATTTTATATTCATCAAAATTATTAACATTGAAAACAGGTACTTTTGACAAGAAGTTTGAGGAATCCATCAGTGCAATTGAAGATAAAAATGGCAGTGAATGAAAAACTTCAGATTTGAAAACAACTTTGAAAATATGTGATCTCCTTGTTACCAGAAATTAGATCTGAACAGGTTCTGATACTAGGAACACTGCTCCGATACCAATTGTTGGTCCTAGAGAAGGGTGAAACTATAGTCAGAGGGGGGGTGAATGACTATAGTGGAGTTTCAAAAACTTTTCTTGTGTTTTAAAAGCTTTTGAGCAGCGGATAAGTCCCTTCTTACTATGTTGTTTTCAAATCAGTTTAGACAATCACAGATATGTGTTATGATGTAGGCAAATTAAATAAGTGCTGTAAAGTAAATTGCAGAAATTAAATTGACACAAGGCTTATAGTGGTTCGGGGTGGTGTAATCCCTTAATCCACTCTTCTCCCGTGATGATCGGAGGAATTCACTATTGTTTCCACGAGATACAACAAGTATGATTGTCCTTGGCTTCCCAAGCTTCACAATCTACAAGACTATCACTCCTTGAGCGCAACGGCTTCGGTGATTCGGTCTTCCTTTTTTGCTCGCTCCTTGAGATCAAAATCCTTCAACAACCTATCACAAGTTTCAACTCCTTCTCGATTGCCTCTCGATTCGGGTGCTTGAGTTTGATGTGAATGTGATTCACGCACTTGCTTGATCAATCTCAATTCGAATATGACTTTGTAGTTCGATATTTGAGTTGATCACTAGATGTATCCTTGTAAGTTCGAGAGAAGGCTTTTCTAATTGTGAGTTTTCGCTTTCTTTCTTTTCTTAATCGTTATCTTCTTTTCTCGTCGATGCCTTCTATTTATAGCCTTGAATAGCCTTGATTTTGAAATTCCGTCCGTTGGCTATATTAATGAGGGAATAATCCTTGATTTTATTCTTGATTCCCCCTTAATTGTATTTTCCTTGATTTCAGTGATCGGATTCTTCTTTCAAATGTATAGCAGAAAATCCGTCCTTGATTGATCCTTTAATGATTGTGCATTTAATGCATGATCTACTGAATCTTCAATGTATATTAAATCTGATCTTGTAAGTGTCTCTTCTCCGTCTGTAGAACGGTGGAGTGAGCCTTCTGACTTAGCCGTTAGTTCTTTCTTCGCCGTTTTGTTTTCTCTTTGCCGACAGTCAGTGTACTCAACCGATTCACTGTTTTCTTCTTTGTTTTAGTTTCAGGAGAATCTTTATACTTCACTGATCCTTGATTTGGGTGAAATCAGTGTACAACATATTGGAATATTGAGTTTCATCACTTGAAACATAACTTAGACTTATCCAAGGTCATCACAGACTTCCTTGGTTATAAGTCAGATCATAATCCCTTCTCTGTATCTCTGCTGGTGCTTGGCTGGCTTCACTCTGCCGAATGTCTGTTTTTACTTTGCCGTCCTACCAACTAGTACAATACTTGTCCGACTCAACTTATACAACATGTCAGACTCTAAATAAAGACTTATACAGAGAATTCTAACTTATTTCAGGCTTGCTATAACAGCTAGTATGGCCATCATCATAGAGAAGTTCTTGGATAACCAAACCTTAACCGACTGTTACATGGGTACATCATTCCCTATCAGCAGTATGTCGTCTACATAAAGCACCAAGAAAATGACAGCACTCCCACTAACCTTCTTGTAAACACAGGGCTCATCTTCGTTCTTGATAAAATCAAACTGTTTGATTGTCTCATCAAAGCGAAGATTCCAACTCCGAGAAGCTTGCTTTAGTCCATAAATGGACCTTTGCAACCTGCACACCATCCTGGCATCATTGGTTGTGAAACCTCCAGGTTGTGTCATGTACACCTCCTCAGATAGGTTCCCATTAAGGAAAGCTGTTTTCACATCCATCTGCCAGATTTCGTAATCATGGTATGCTGCAATAGCAAGCAGAATTCTAATGGACTTTTACATGGCAATGGGCGAAAAGGTTTCATCATAGTCAATACATTGTCTTTGCTTATAAGATTTTGCCCCTAACCTAGCCTTGTACGTGACTACGTTACCATCCATGCCGGTCTTTCTCTTAAAGACCCACTTGCACCCTATAGGAACTATTCCTTTAGGTGGATCAACTAAATTCCAAACTTGGTTCTCTTTCATGGACTCCATCTCAAAATTCATGGCTTCCAGCCATTTCTCTTTGTCAGGCCTCATTAGCACCTCTTCATTAGTTTTAGGGTCCTCATCTTTCATGAGGTATATGCCCGTGTACCTATTAGGTTCATGGCATTCCCTGGTGGATCCTCGAGGTGCTACTGTGTTTGAAGCAGTGACTCATGCCACCTCATTAGGTGGTGTCTGCTCTACCTCCATCAACTGATTGTTGTCCGTAAGTGGTTCTTGAATTTCTTTAAGATCAATCTTACTCCCACTGGCCCCCTCCAGAATGAACTCTTTCTCTAGAAAGTGGTCAGTCCTGGAAACCAACACCTTTTGTTCTCCAGGTGGTAAAACTGGTATCCTCTAGTTTCTCTAGGATAGCCCACAAATAGACATTTATTAGATCTGTCTTCTAGTTTGTCAGGCATCATCTGCTTCACATAAGTCGGACAACCCCAAGGTTTAAGATATGCCAGATTCGGTTTCCTCTTGGTCCATACCTCGTATGGCATAGATTCAATCATCTTTGATGGAGCACGGTTAAGTACGTAGGATTGTGTTTCGAGAGCATACCCCCAAAATGATTTTGGAAGAACTGCATAGCTCATCATAGGTCACACCTGTCTAACAAGGTGCGGTTCCTTCTCTCAGATACGCCATTCATTTGTGGTGTCCCAGGAGGGGTCCATTCAGGTATAATCCCATTCTCCTTTATGTAATCTTGAAACACTCCATCTAGGTACTCACCACCTCGATCGGATCGAAGTGTTTTAATTTCTTTACCTACCTGTTTCTCAACTTCACTTCTGAATTCCTTGAACTTTTCAAAGGCATCAGACTTATACCTCATTAAGTAAATATAACCATAACGAGAATGGTCATCAGTGAAGGTGATAAAGTAAGAGTATCCTCCCTTGGCTTGAATTGACATTGGGCCACACACATCAGTATGTATGAGCTCAAGTAATTCATTGGATCTTATCCCTTTGCCACCAAATGGTGAATTTGTCATCTTGCCAAGTAAACAAGCTTCGCATGTGTCAAATGATTCATAATCGAAATGATCCAATAATCCATCTTTATGGAGTTTGGAAATGCGATTCTTATTTATATGGCCAAGTCTATAGTGCCATAGGTAGGATTCATTCAAGTCACTTGCTTTAGCTTTCTTACTGTTTCTATTAAGTATATCAACATTCACATCAAATATGTAGAGACCATTGCTAAGTATGCCAATACCATAAAACATTCCATCGCGTGAAAAAGAACAACATTTATTCTCAAACGTAAAAGAAAATCCATCAATGTTAGGAACATTTTATCATGTTTTGATGATGGCCATACTAGCTGTTCTAGCAAGCCTAAAATAAGTTAGAATTCTCTGTATAAGTCTTTACTTAGAGTCTGACATGTTGTATAAGTTTATTCAGACAAGTATTGTACTAGTTGGTTGGACGGGAAAGCAAAAACAGATTTTCGGCAGAGTAATGCCAATCAAGTACCAGCAGAGAAGCAATGAAGACATTATGGTCTGACTTATAACCAAGGAAGTCTGTGATGACCTTGGATAAGTCTAAATTATGTTTTAAGTTATGAAACTTAATGTTTAAATATGGTGTACACAGATCTCACCCAAATCAATGATCAGTGAAGTACAAGGATTCTCCTTAAACTGAAAGAATGAAGGAAACAGTGAATCGGCAAAGTAAACTGACTTTCAGCTGAGTGAAGACAAAGCAGTGAAGGAAGATCTAAGTGGCAAAGTCAGATGGATTACTTGACCGATCAAGGAACGGCTGGGTAAACCTTACCTGATCAAAGAACGGCTGAGTAAACCTTACTTAGTCAGATTATTGAAATACTAAGAAGATACAGAAGATCAAGCATTAAATGCACAATCAATAGAGGATCAATCAAGGATGGATTTCCTGATAAACGTTTGAAGAAAAATCCGATCACTGAAATCAAGGAGAATACAATTAAGGGGGAATCAAGAATAAAATCAAGGATTTTTCCCCTTATTAATATAGCCAACGGACGGAAATTCAAATCAAGGATAATCTAGGCTATAAATAGAAGGCATTGACAGAAAAAAAAACAGAGAATATAAGAAGAACAAAAAATCTGAGCAAAAACTCTATCAAAGTGAAAAGTCTTCTACCTGTGCGAAAAAGAAATATCTAGTGATCAACTCAAAACTGAGAGCCACAATTCAAACATCAAGCATTGAGATTGATCAACAAGTGTGTGAATCCAATTCACATCAATCAGGCAACTGAATCAGAGCCATCTGAAAAGGAGTTGTGTTTGTGATAGCTGCTAAAGGATTTGATCCCAAGGAGCAGTGGAAGAGGCTGAGTCACTGAAGCTGTTGCAGTCAATGAGTGATAGTCTTGTAGATTGTGAAGCTTGTGAAGTCAAGGACAATCGTACTATTGTATCTGTGAAAACAATAGTGAATTCCTCTAATCATCACAGGATAAGAGTGGATTAAGGGATTACACCACCCTGAACCACTATAATCCTTGTGTCAATTTACTTTCAACAATTTACCTTAATGCGTTCATTTAATTACTTACATTATATCTTATATCTGTGATTGCCTAAACTACTTTGAAACAACATAGTTAGAAGGGACTTATCCGCTGCCCAAAAGCTTTTAAATACAATAAAAGTTTTTGAAACTCCACTATAGTCATTCACCCCCTCTGACTATAGTTTTACCCTTCTCTGGGACCAACAATTGGTATCGGAGCAGTGTTCCTAGTATCAGAACCTGTTCAGATTTAATTTCTGGTAACAAGGAGATCATATATTTTCAAAGTAGTTTTCAAATCTGTGCTTTCTACTCATATACAAAAATATCTCTTATCTGCACTTATGGATTCCTCAAACTTTATGTCAAAAGTACCTATTTTCAATGTTAATAATTTTGATGAATATAAAATAAGAATGTTATCTCATCTTGCAGCAACTCATGAGGAAATGCTGGATGTAATTAATGATGGCCCAATCATGATCATGACTGTGATTGCCACAGGAGCAGATCAAGGAAAAGAAGTGGATAAACCCAAGAAATATTGGACCAAGGCTGACAGGAGAAGAGCAAATCTGGATTTTGTTGCAAAAGATATGATCTTGAGACCCTGGATAGCAACATGTTTATGAGAATCAAAGATTTCAAAACAGCAAAGGAAATGTGGGACAAGCTGGCACTGATAAATGAAGGATCTGAAGCAGTTAAAGGAAACAAGTTATCTGTTGCAAAACAGAAATTTGAAAACTTCAAAATGAAGATTGGTGAATCCATTGATCAAATGGACAACTGATTCTCAAGTATCATCAGTGAACTACAACAGCTCGTACACACATATTCTCAGAAAGAAGTGTGCTCAAGGATCTTGAGAGGCTTACCTGAAAGATGGAAGATCATAACATCCGTAATCAGAGGAACAACAAATCTTGCAAACACTGACACCCTGACTCTGATGTCCCAACTAAAGGCTCATGAATTTGAGTTGAACGGCGAAGACATTGTACCAGAAGTGGCACATAAGGCCAGTGCACTGGTTGCACCCCAGCAAAGTCAAGCAACTGATGCAAACAGCAAAGAGACACAGGAGCTGAAGGAACATGTAGCTTTATTAGTAAAACGGTTTGACAGGTTTAGAAAGAAGAAGATATTCAAAGGAGGATCATCAACATACAAAAAGTCAAGCACAAGCAAAGACACCAAGAGAAAAGATGATGAATACAGATGCTTCAACTGCAATAAGAAAGGACACTTCAAGGCTGATTGCCCTGAAGAAAAAGAGGAACCCTAGGATAAGAAGAAGTATAAGACAACTGAAAAGAGAAAAAGCAAGAAGGAACTCAAAGCTGAATCGAGCAGTGAAAAGAATGAAGAATCATCTAAAAATGATTCTGATGATGAGAATGAAGCACAGACAATGAAAAGGCCAATCTATGTCTTATGGCCAAAGAATCAAATGAAACTGAGGTAACATGTAGTTCATGCTCATCATCTAGTGCATCCACATCTAACACTGCACAATCTTCTATTCTCCCCTTAGATTCAGCAAACCTAATCCAAAATCTCATGAGTAAATTTGAACAAATTGAGTTGAATCATGAAATTCTGGAACAGGAGCGTGAGAATCTAAGAAAGGAAAATAAGAGACTAAAGAAAGAACAGGATAAAGAAAAAGCTGAACTAACTAGTAAGGAGACTTACTCAAATGATCAACAAGAAGCAGATGGTCATACATCTGGTGTTGACAGACCGGTTGAGAAAATCCCCCTACCAGTTAAGAAAACCACTGCACCTTTAAATGCACTAGCTTACAAACCCTCAAAAAGGTTTGGATCCAGATCTGGTCTTGGCTACAACAGTCAGGATGAGAATAGAAACAATGGACCAAAGTTCAGAAAAGGACATACCATAATTTCAACCACTCATCCTGCACCGGTGAAGTCAAAACCCAGTGCAGTGAAACAGCAGACTAAACCATCAATCTAGTCAACCAAAAGCAAAGACTTTCTGAAGGTAAAGGAACACTTTATCCTTCAGAGGATGATTGGATTGTGGCACCTCCAAAATACAAGAAGAAACCATTCCATGACATGCATCATGTGTTTAAGAAAATTCAATCTAGGTATGTTCCTAGACAAATGAAGCAACATAGGTTTCCCACTGCATATTGGAAAGTGAAGAAGGATGCAAATGCACCAAAAAGTAGAGAAAAGTATCAGGATACCTTCATTAGAATTATTAGAAGCTATTCTGCCATGCCTTATACATATGAAGTTGATGACTTTAATTATCCAAATAGAAGATCATTTGGATATACACTTGGAGTTGGAGGCATGAATGCTAACAGGTATGGACCCAAACAGTGTTGGGTACCTAAACATAATTAATTTGTTTTGTAGGATGTCTAGTACATAGACAGTGGATGTTCCAGACACATGACAGGAAACAAGAGATGGCTCACTGATTTCAAAGTTTTTGATGGACCCAAAGTCATATTTGTAGGCAAAGAAAACCCTAGCAAGATTAAGGGGGAATGCACAATGCTCAAGAACAATTTGAAGATTCAAAATGTGTCATATGTCAAGGGACTAAAATTCAATCTGCTAAGTATTAGTCAATTCTGTGACAAAGGCTATAATGTACTCTTCAACAAGGAAGGATGCAACGTGATTCACAGCCAAACCAACATAGTGGTTCTTGCAGGAAGAAGAGAAGACAACATGTATGTGGTGGATTGGAGAACAGCTAAAGCAGAAACATGTTTACTTGTCAAAAATAAACAATCAACCAGCTGGATTTGGCATAGAAGATTAAATCACCTAAATTTCAAGACCATCAACACACTATCAAAGAATAAGTTAGTTGAAGGCCTGCCAGAGATCATATTCAAGAAGGAAAGTCTCAGTGATGCTTGTTAGAATGGGAAACAAATCAAAAGCTCTTTCAAATCAAAGCCCTATCAATCAACAACAAGAATACTACATCTTTTACATATGGACTTGTTTGGACCAATCACACCAGTAAGTGTAAGTGGTAAGAAATACACTCTAGTAGTGGTTGATGATTTCTCCAAGTACACCTGGACTATATTCATGAACAAGAAGAAAGAAACACTCAAGAAACTGCCAGATTTGCTGAGAAGAATTCAAAATGAAAAAAAACTAAAGATTATCAAGATCAGATCAGATAGAGGCACAGAATTTCTAAAAGAAGTAATCAGAACTTATTGTGAAGAAAATGGTGTATTACATCAATTATCTACAGCAGGAACTCCGCAACAAAATGGTGTAGCAGAAAGATGAAACAGAACACTTAAAGAAGCAGTCAGAACAATAATTGCAGAAGCATGCCTACCAAAGAGATTTTGGGCTGAAGCAGTAAACACTGCATGCTATACTCAGAACAGATCAATCATCAACAAATATCATGGAAAGACTCCATATGAAATATGGAATGGAAGAAAACCTAATATCTCATATTTGCATATGTTTGGATCAAAATGTTTTGTTTTGAACATGAATCAGTTACACACCTTTGATGAAAAAGCTGATGAAGCAATCTTTATGGGATACTCAGACACCAGCAAAGCATTTAGAGTACTCAACAAAATAACATTGGTGATTGAAGAATCAATACATGTAGTCTTTGATGAACCAAACACAAATGGTGAAAGTCTTCAAGATCAAGAAGAAGAAGCAACACAAAGGGAAGTATTTACAAATACAACCATACCAGCTACCATTCTGAATCACCATTTTGATAATCAAAATGAGGCACATGTCAATACAATAGAAGAAGCACCAGAACATGAAGCTTATGCACAACCTGAAGGTGTAGAAGCACCAAGTGAAGAACAACTTCAACCTGACCTAAATTGGCTAAGAGATCATCCTGAAGATCAAGTCATTGGAGATTCACACAGGAGTTAGAACCAGAAGACAAATGGAGCATATGCTAACATACTTTCTATAACAAGTGGAACCCAAGACAATAGATGATGCAATTCAAGATGCAGACTGGATTACAGCCATGCAAGAAGAACTAAATGAATTTGAAAGAAATGAAGGTTGGGAACTTGTTGACAGACCAGACACAGCCAATATCATTCGAACAAAATGGGTATTCAGAAACAAGATGGATGAGCAAGGAACAGTTGTCAGAAACAAAGCAAGGCTAGTTGCAAAAGGCTACTCTCAAGTAGAAGGAGTAGATTATGATGAAACATTTGCACCAGTGGCAAGACTGGAGGCAATTAGACTCTTTCTAGCTTTTGCTGCACACAAAGACTTCAAAGTCTATCAAATAGATGTAAAGAGTGCATTTCTGAATGGAAGAAGTGTATGTGGAACAACATCCCGGTTTTCAACTCAAAGGAAAGGAAGATAAAGTATACAAGCTCAAGAAGCCCCTTTATGGCCTCAAACAGGCACCCAGAACTTGGTATGAAACACTATCACAATTTCTGATCAAGAATGGATTCAACAAGGGAACTATAGATAAGACTCTATTCAAATTAGAGGAAGGAACAAGTACATTACTAGTACAGATCTATGTTGATGACATTACCTTTGGATCAGAGGATGAAAAGCTGTGTGAGAAATTTGCAAACCTAACGAAAAGCAAATTTCAGATGAGCATGATGGGAGAATTAAATTACTTTCTTGGTCTTCAAGTGAAACAAATGAAGGATGGTATTTTCATAGTCAAGCCAAGTATACAAAATACTTAATACACAAGTATGGTATGGACACAAGTGGCAAAGCAGATACACCAATGTGTGCAAGAGTCATTTTTGGAAAAGATGAAGTTGGAAAAGATGTTGATCAGAAAATATTTAGAGGAATCATTGGATCCCTACTATATCTAACTGCAAACAGACCTGATATAGCATTTGCAGTAGGAGTATGTGCAAGATTTCAAGCTCAACCAAAAGAATCACATCTTCTAGCAGGCCAAAAGAATAATCAAATACCTGAAGAACACCATCAATGTTGGAATTTGGTATCCAAAAGATGGAGGATTTAAATTGATATCTTATTCAGACTCTGACTATGCTGGATGCAAGATAGATAGAAAAAGCACCTCTGGAACATGCCAGATGCTAGGCACCAGGCTAGTTTCTTCGTTCAGGAAAAAGCAAAAATCCATAACATCAACAGCTAAAGTAGAATATAAAGTAGCAGGCATCTGTTGCGCACAAGTACTATGGATTAGACAACAGCTAAGGGATTATGGAATGGAGGAGGAGACTATTCCAATCATGTGTGACAACACAAGCGCCATATCTATCACTGAAAATCCAGTGTTGCACTCAAGAACAAAGCATATTGATGTGAGACATCATTTCATCAGAGATCATGTTGAGAAAGGAGATGTTATTTTAAGATACATACCCACTGAAGAACAATTAGCTGACATCTTCACTAAACCACTCAGTCATGAAAGTTTTAGAATGTTGAGAATTGAGTTGGGAATGATTGAAATCGACTAAGTATCAAAGAGCGGCTGATGACGGAAAAATTCACTGTTATTATTATAACATTTCACCCCACTTCTGATACCATTTTGAGCATTTATGTATCAAATCAAGTCATTAATTTTAGGATTTATCTAAATATATTAGTAAGTATTATATAAAATATCGTATTTTTTTATCGTGTTTTTATAAGTTTTTGTACCGATTTTAGTAAATCGGAATGTCGTGTCAGATTTACGTGGGTATTTGTGGTATTTTATTGCAGATGTATAAGTCAAGACTCCGAGAATCGACATTTTGAAGTATAATCATATCTTTGAAAGGATTTAGAGAGTGTCACGAGCTTGAGTGGTCAATCGAATTGCTTAAATGGTTAAGTGGTCAATCGAAGTGGTCAGTGTGGGTGGTTCGATTCGTACCACTAATCAAATTATATCTTCGACGAACAAATGGCTCATTAAAACGGCATTTTCTGAAGAAGTGTCCTTAATGAAAGTTGTAGATCTTTGAAAGAGCTTTCCAACGCATTTTGAATCACGTCAATCGGACTTCTACAACTCAAGTATCATTAAGTCAAGTGGTCAAGTGGCTAATCGATTCGATTTAGTGGTAATCGAGAAATATCTTCGACAAACGAATGGCTCATCAAAACGACATTTTCTGAAGAAGAGTCCTTCATGAAAGTTGTAGATTTTTCCGAGAGCTTTCCGATGCCTCTTGAATCATGTTGTTTGGAGATCCAGAACTCGAGATATGAATTTTAGAAGTTTTATTCCAAAATATATAATTTATATCCGAAAATTGGAAATTAAGGGGAGATGAATGTAATGATTACACCGGCCCGGTCCGGCATTTTCCCGGCCCGGTCCGGCTGTGACTATCTTGCCTATAAATAGGCTTAATTGATCAATGTAGAAAGGGCCCTTGCTTTCGGCCATTTTTTTTCTTTCTTGTTCTCATTTTATTTAATTGTAGTACTAATATATATATATATATATATATATATATATATATATATATATATATATATATATATATATATATATAAATTTCTTCTTCCTTTCATTTTTCTTGTTTTCTTTCTTTGTAGTAATATATATATATATATATATATATATATATATATATATATATATATATATATATATATATATATATATATCTATCTATATTAGTATCTATATTTATAGATCTATATACTTATATATTTATATATATACTTATATACTTATATATATGTATCAAAAATAATAATACCGTAGTACCGTTGTAATGCTTGGACAATTATCGAAAGATCGTTGTTGTTGAAGTCGTAACTGTTTCCGGAGAATACGGTCTCCGAATCAACAGTTGTAATCTGAAATGATTTCAAGCAATCATACGATGATGAGAGGCTAAAGCACGTTGGAACAAGCCTTGTGAAACCGATTCTTAGCAACATCTCGATTTCGACTTTTGGATTGTTTTGTGAGTTTTTATCAAAGTTTGTATCTTTATTATGTTCTTATTGATTATGCAATTTAAATCGAGAGATGGTTGTTGTTTGATGTTTAACGTTTGATGAGAATCGTCGTTAAACCTTAGATCACCATAGTAAAGATTAGATTTTTAACCTAAAAATAACGAGAGTTGTTAGGTTAATATCTAGATTGCGAAATTGAGAGATTTCACACCTTTGTTATGAAAGCGTTAATCTTTAAAATCGAAAGATAAAAGATTGATAGGCGAACTTTTCTAAGAGATTAGGAGTTCATACCTTCGATAGGTGAATCACAATTTTCGTTAAATCACCACAAGATAATCTAGAGTCGAAATTGAGGGTTGCGGGAATCGGTGGATCACTGCTTGTTCGTTGTTAAATTACTTGAAAGAAAAATCGTTGTGCTGTTTTGCTTCGTCTTCATCATAGTAATCGTAGCAATTTTTATTGTCTTCTTAGTTTATAGATTAGAATTAACTTAGTTAGTTCGGTTCGTAATTATCTTTCCTGGCTTTGGATTGACAACCCTCTGTCCAGTTATTTGTTTTCGTTTTTAGTTTTTTTATTTCTCGTGACACTTTTAGAAAAATTAAGAACTAGACCAACCTCGATTCCATGTGGATCGACTCCGGTTTTTAATCGCTATACTACGATCCCTGCACTTGGGGTAAACCGGATTTATTTTATTACTTGTTATATTTTGCTTTGCATAAAATCCGAGACAAGTTTTTGGCGCCGTTGCCGGGGACTCGGTACGGTTGTCTAGTTTTATTAATTTTTCTAGTTTTTGTTATCAAGTTTTTCGTAGGTAGGTTAAAAAAAAAAAAATTCCCCTCCCCTTATAAGAAAAATAGGTGGCGCCTTATGATGTTTCGCAATCCTATGAATCGACCCGTCTTTTCCTCGAACTCACATGTTTCGTTTCGTGAAAGATGTTGTCAACCCGGCCATGCTTTGTTGGCCGTTGTCAACTTCTTTCCACTTCGCATATCAAGTTAATGCTCGTCCAAAATCAAGGACGATACAATCATCATATGCCGCCTATGTGACAATGTGGGACATACTTCTCCTTTTCGTCCTATGGGTGGACAGAGCGTTTTCAGTGGCCAGCAATATCAGAGTTTTAACAATCAATTCTCTGGCCACAGCAATTTTCCAAATCAGGGTTTCAATTTTCAGAATCCAAATTTCTATCAAAACCCGAACTTCAATCAGGACCAAGATATCAATTTTTCCAATCAAAATCAAAGTTGGTCTGGCCAATCTTTTCCTCAACACTTTCATAATTCTCAAGGCCCCTCTCAATCTGACGATTTTGAAGCTAAATTAGAGGAGCAGAACAATAATTTCCACTCCTATCAGAAGGAGCAAGATGAGAATTTCCAACTCCTTCTTAGTATGCTTAAGAATCTTGAGAGACGGCTCGGGAAAATGGCTCAAGACCATGGCATTGACCTAGCTCCCCCACTCCTTTATGATAGAGAAGAGGTCAGTGCTATGAATTTAGGATCCGACATTCAACTTAGTGAAGTAGAAGTGTCAAGCTCCCCTCTTATGGTGTGATGTCGAAGACGGTTGTCCTATGATAGAGCCGACATTAGAGATGGTTGAAGATGTTAATCACCAAGAAGGTGAAGAAATACACCCGGTGTTGGAGAACAAAGAGGACACTGTGCCTGAATTAGAGATAAGTCATCCGGAGGAAGTCACAACTAAGGAGCCGTTGGAGCCAAAGAGTGTCGAGGTGGTTGTGGATAAGCAAGTGAGCGAAGCGAAGTGATCTTCCCACTTGATCACTATATTTTGGACTCGGGATGTGGAAGCACCTAATCCGGTTCTTATTTTCTTGGGAAGATACTTCACCAAAGTGCCTAGAGCCAAGGCACGACGGAGTCTATATAGAGATGAGATGGATGGCTCGTATTCGAATATTCGTTGAAGAATCATGCAAGAAAAACTTATCCATTTGATAATGGATAGTAAGGTACGTGTGCTTTTATTGTCGAGCCAACGACGTTAACCAAAAGCGCTACCGGGAGGCCGATAATAATAATAATAATAATAATGATAATAATAATAATAATAAATAATTTGGATACGACTAGTCTTAATGAAATGTAGAATTTGTGATAAGAAGTTGAACACATAGCACAACCAAGTATCGGGATGAATGTTTGAATGTCTTTTAAAGGGAACGATTAGGTGGTTATCCGAAAATCCCGAGGAGTACACGTAAAACGTTCAAATGCATCATCTCTTAGACTTAGGTTGTTGAACCCTCGAGGATCCGGGTATAAAAGACTCAATACTCTTTCATACATTTCATTTTATGATCTAGTCCGTTTCCCGCAATAATGAAATGCCGTGTGTAATAAAAATGAATTTAGACTTGATTATGATATATGCTCATGTGATACGTATATGCTTAGATGTTCTGTGCTTTACCCGTGTGAGTTATTTTTCCATCTAAAGCTTTTATGAGAGTGACCATATATATATTGCCTATCGAATTTTCTGACGTGACAGGGCCATTTTCTTATTATTCCCATATCCCTATTGCATACTTTGGCACGAGGACCATGTCCCGTGTTTGCTTTGTTTGTTTTGGTACAGGGATTCGGATCGTGTTTTTTCATGGCTGTTACGGGATTTGATAGCATCTTTCTGCCAGGTTTATAAGCTAAGTCTTTCTCTCTAT
This sequence comes from Gentiana straminea, assembly GCA_036785695.1. Taxonomy (NCBI): domain Eukaryota; kingdom Viridiplantae; phylum Streptophyta; class Magnoliopsida; order Gentianales; family Gentianaceae; genus Gentiana; species Gentiana straminea. The sequence goes on from JAVUPR010000365.1 coordinate 571,223, forward strand.
CTCATTCACATGTTGAGGGTAATGCAAAATCGTAAGTGGGAGGTAGAGTCGATGATGGTATAGCAATGGCATTAAGTGTTTATTTTGTATCAGAAAAAAAAAACCCTTAGTTTTTGAATCTTTTTCGTGCATTAATAAGTTGATTAAAATGAACTTTATAAGGTATATTTTTCATGTATTTGAAGATGTAATGATCAATTTGGATATATATAACCAATGTGATCCGTAAGTGCATTTTAACCCCAAATTTATTTGTGTAACATGAATTCCTTCACGTAAGCCTTTGACATTGAAGCGAAAATTTTAAACTCGTATCCATTCGCATCCTAGTGGTTATTCTAGTAGATAATTGCGTAACTTAGTACCTAACTTTTGAACGTGTACCGTGAATATCTCGAAGGTTTGAATGTGATAGAAAGGATATACGTTAAGTGGAATGAAAAGAAAAATACCAAATTAAGATGAACTATATATATGTCGGTTGTAGCTACCAATGATTTGAGTGCATAGTAGGCGTTATCACGAAACGTCCTATATCACTAGCGAGGTTTAAAAGCTCCCGATTGCCCGATGATAGTAGTCCGGCCTAGGGTGTTATCACGAAACGTCCTATTGCCGGGAATGAAGGCATATGCTACACATGATGAAATTAAGTCCGGCAGGGTGTTATCACGAAACATCCTATTGCCGGGAATGAAGGCATATGGAAAAAAAAAATTGACAATTTGGTTAAGCATGGTTGAAAACTTAGTTATCTTCTCGACTATCCCCAAGATAAACCGAATGATATGCTTTAGGGATTATCCTAATAAGTACACGAGAGGACTTTGTGTGGAACTCGTTATCGCCTATACCTAGGAAAGTCATTAGATCGTCTCGAATGGATATTTGTGCGTTTGCTTGAATTATTCAAGAGAGGATAGTGGAAATTGAAAAGGCTTGTCACACACACACTCGTTATACATTTATATTAAGGTTAACGTGTGGTTATGATTCGATCGGTTGTATTATCTCGGTTGTCCCTTATATCTTATCTTTTCATGAATTTTGTCCCTCATTCATTTTGTTTTATCACTTGTTTTGCTCGAGGACGACCAAAAGCTAAGTGGGGGGTTTGTGATGACGGAAAAATTCACCGTTATTATTATAACATTTCACCCCACTTCTGATACCATTTTGAGCATTTATGTATCAAATCAAGTCATTAATTTATAGGTTTTATCTAATTATATAAGTAGTAAGTATTATATAAAATATCGTATTTTTTTATCGTGTTTTTATAAGTTTTTGTACCGATTTTAGTAAATCGATATCTTGTCAAAGATTTACGTGGGTATTTGTGGTATTTTATTGCGTAGTGTATAAGTCAAGACCCCGAGAATCGACATTTTGAAGTATAATCATATCTTTGAAAGGATTTAGAGAGTGTCACGAGCTTAAGTGGTCAATCGAATTGCTTAAATGGTTAAGTGGTCAATCGAAGTGGTCAACTGGCTAATCGATTCGATTTAGTGGTAATCGAATTATATCTTCGACGAACAAATGGCTCATTAAAACGGCATTTTCTGAAGAAGTGTCCTTAATGAAAGTTGTAGATCTTTGAAAGAGCTTTCCAACGCATTTTGAATCACGTCAATCGGACTTCTACAACTCAAGTATCATTAAGTCAAGTGGTCAAGTGGCTAATCGATTCGATTTAGTGGTAATCGAGAAATATCTTCGACAAACGAATGGCTCATCAAAAAGACATTTTCTGAAGAAGAGTCCTTCATGAAAGTTGTAGATTTTTCCGAGAGCTTTCCGATGTCTCTTTAATCATGTTGTTTGGAGATCCAAAACTCGAGATATGAATTTTATAAGTTTTATTCCAAAATATATAATTTATATCCGAAAATTGGAAATTAAGGGTAGATGAATGTGATGATTAGCACCGGGATCGTCCGGCATTTTCCCGGCCCGGTCCGGCTGTGACTATCTTGCCTATAAATAGGCTTAATTGATCAACGTAGAAAGGGCCCTGCTTTCGGCCATTCTTTTTTTTCTTTCTTGTTCTCATTTTATTTTGTAATTGTATATATATATATATATATATATATATATATATATATATATATATATATATATATATATATATATATCTAATTTCTTTTCCTTTCATTTTTCTTGTTTTATTTCTTTGTAGTAATAATATATATATATATCTATATTAGTATCTATATTTATATATATAAATATATACTTATATATTTATATATATATATATATATATATATATATATATGTATCAAAAATAATAATACCGTAGTATTGTTGTAATGCTCGGAAAATTATCGAAAGATCGTTGTTGTTGAAGTCGTTGTTATTTCCGGAGAATACGGTCTCCGAATCAACATTTGTAAATCGAAATGATTTTAAACAATCATACGATGATGAGAGGCTAAAGCACGTTGGAACAAGCCTTGTGAAACCGATTCTTAGCAACATCTCGATTTCGACTTTTGGATTGTTTTGTGAGTTTTTATCAAAGTTTGTATTTTCTTTGTTTTATTGATTATGCAATTTAAATCGAGAGATGGTTGCTGTTTGATGTTTAACGTTTGATGAGAATCGTCGTTAAACCTTAGATCACCGTAGTAAAGATTAGATTTTTAACATAAAAATAACGAGAGTTGTTAGGTTGAATATCTAGATTGCGAAATTGAGAGATTTTACACATTTGTTATGAAAGCGTTAATCTTTAAAATCGAAAGATAAAAGATTGATAGGCGAACTTTTCTAAGAGATTAGGAGTTCATACCTTCGATAGGTGAATCACAATTTTCGTTAAATCACCACAAGATAATCTAGAGTCGAAATTGAGGGTTGCGGGAATCGGTGGATCATTGCTTGTTCGTTGTTAAATTACTTGAAAGAAAAATCGTTGTGTTGTTTTGCTTCGTCTTCATCATAGTAATCGTAGCAATTTTTATTGTCTTCTTAGTTTATAGATTAGAATTAACTTAGTTAGTTCGGTTCGTAATTATCTTTCCTGGCTTTGGATTGACAACCCTCTATCCAGTTATTTGTTTTCATTTTTAGTTTTTATTTCTCGTGACACTTTTAGAAAAATTAAGAAATAGACCAACCTCGATTCCCTGTGGATCGACTCCGGTTTTTAATCGCTATACTACGATCCCTGCACTTGGGGTAAACCGGATTTATTTTATTACTTGTTATATTTTGCTTTGCATAAAATCCGAGACAAGTTTTTGGCGCCGTTGCCGGGGAATCAGTGCGGTTGTCCAGTTCGTTATTAATTTTTCTAGTTTTTGTTATCAAGTTTTTCGTAGGTAGGTTTAAAAAAAATTTAAATAAAATAAATAAAAATAAAATATAAAAAAATTCCCCTTACCTTATGAATCAGACCCAGTCTTTTCCTCAGAACTCACATGTTCTGTTCTGTGAAAGATGTTGTCAACCTGGCCATGCTGTTGGCCAGTGTCAACTTCTTTCCACTTCTGCATATCAAGTTAATGTTGTCCAAAATCAAGGACAAGACGGTACCCGATCATATGCCGCCTATGTGACAATGTGGGACATACTTCTCCTTTCCGTCCTATGGGTGGACAGAGCGTTTTCGGTGGCCGCAATATCGAGTTTTAACAATCGGTTCCGGCCACGCAATTTTCCAAATCGGGGTTTCAATTTTCGAATCCAAATTTCTATCAAAACCCGAACTTCGTCGGGACCAAGATATCAATTTTTCCAATCAAAATCAAAGTTGGTCCGGCCAATCTTTTCCTCAACACTTTCATAATTCTCAAGGCCCCTCTCAATCCGACGATTTTGAAGCTAAATTAGAGGAGCGAGAACAATAATTTCCACTCTATCGAAGGAGCAAGATGAGAATTTCCAACTCCTTCTTAGTATGCTTAAGAATCTTGAGAGACGGCTCGGGAAAATGGCTCAAGACCATGGCATTGACCTAGCTCCCCCACTCCTTTATGATAGAGAAGAGGTCGTGCTATGAATTTAGGATCGACATTCAACTTAGTGAAGTAGAAGTGTCAAGCTCCCCTCTACATGGTGTGATGTCGAAGACGGTTGTCCTATGATAGAGCCGACATTAGAGATGGTTGAAGATGTTAATCACCAAGAAGGTGAAGAAATACACCCGGTGTTGGAGAACATAGAGGACACTGTGCCTGAATTAGAGATAAGTCATCCGGAGGAAGTCACAACTAAGGAGCCGTTGGAGCCAAAGAGTGTTGAGGTGGTTGTGGATAGGCAAGTGAGCGAAGCAGAAGTGATCTTCCCACTTGATCACTATATTTTGGACTGGGATGTGGAAGCACCTAATCCGGTTCTTATTTTCTTGGGAAGATACTTCACCAAAGTGCCTAGAGCCAAGGCACGACGGAGTCTATATAGAGATGAGATGGATGGCTCGTATTCGAATATTCGTTGAAGAATCATGCAAGAAAAACTTATCCATTTGATAATGGATAGTAAGGTACGTGTGCTTTTATTGTCGAGCCAACGACGTTAACCAAAAGCGCTACCGGGAGGCAGCCCGATAATAATAATAATAAATAATTTGGATACGACTAGTCTTAATGAAATGTAGAATTTGTGATAGAAGTTGAACACATAACACAACCAAGTATCAGGATGAATGTTTGAATGTCTTTTAAAGGGAACAATTAGGTGGTTATCCGAAAATCCCGAGGGAGTACACAGAAAACGTTCAAATGCATCATCTCTTAGACTTAGGTTGTTGAACCCTTGAGGATCGGGTATAAAAGACTCAAAAACTCTTCATACATTTCATTTTATGATCTAGTCTTGTTTCCCGCCTTAATAAAACTGTGTGTAATAAAAATGAATTTAGACTTGATTATGATATATGCTCATGTGATATGTATATGCTTAGATGTTCTGTGCTTTACCCGTGTGAGTTATTTTTCCATCTAAAGCTTTTATGAGAGTGACCATATATATATTGCCTATCGAATTTTCTGACGTGACAGGGCCATTTTCTTATTATTCCCATATCCCTATTGCATACTTTGGCACGAGGACCATGTCCCGTGTTTGCTTTGTTTGTTTTGGTACAGGGATTCGGATCGTGTTTTTTCATGGCTGTTACGGGATTTGATAGCATCTTTCTGCCAGGTTTATAAGCTAAGTCTTTCTCTCTATCTCATTCACATGTTGAGGGTAATGCAAAATCGTAAGTGGGAGGTAGAGTCGATGATGGTCTAGCAATGGCATTAAGTGTTTATTTTGTATCAGAAAAAAAACCCTTAGTTTTTGAATCTTTTTCGTGCATTAATAAGTTGATTAAAATGAACTTTATAAGGTATATTTTTCATGTATTTGAAGATGTAATGATCAATTTGGATATATATAACCAATGTGATCCGTAAGTGCATTTTAACCCCAAATTTATTTGTGTAACATAAATTCCTTCACGTAAGCCTTTGACATTGAAGCGAAAATTTTAAACTGTATCCATTCAGTATCCTAGTGGTTATTCTAGAGATAGTTGCAGTAACTTAGTAGCTAACTTTTGAACGTGTACTGTGAATATCTGAAGGTTTGAATGTGATAGAAAGGATATAAGTTAAGTGGAATAAAAAGAAAAATACCAAATTAAGATGAACTATATATATGTCGGTTGTAGCTACCAATGATTTGAGTACGGTAGGGCGTTATCACAAAACGTCCTATACCACTATGAGGTTTAAAAGCTCCCGACTGCCCGATGATAGTAGTCCAGCTAGGGTGTTATCACGAAACGTCCTATTGCTGGGAAAGAGGGCAACTGCCTGATGATAGTAGTCCAGCTAGGGTGTTATCACGAAACGTCCTATTGCTGGGAATGAAGGCATATGCTACAAATGTGAAAATTTTTTTTTGACAATTTGGTTAAGCATGGTTGAAAACTTAGTTATCTTCTGACTATCCCCAGTATAAACTGAATGATATGCTTTAGGGATTATCCTAATAAGTACACGAGAGGACTTTGTGTGGAACTGTTACTGCCTATACCTAGGAAAATCATTAGGACTGTCTGAATGGATATTTGTGCGTTTGCTTGAATTATTCTAGAGAGGATAGTGGAAATTGAAAAGGCTTGTCACCCACACACTCTGTTTTACATTTATATTAAGGTTAACATGTGGTTATGATTCGATCGGTTGTATTATCTGGTTGTCCCTTATATCTTATCTTTTCATGAATTTTGTCCCTCATTCATTTTGTTTTATCACTTGTTTTGCTCGAGGACGACCAAAAGCTAAGTGGGGGGTTTGTGATGACGGAAAAATTCACTGTTATTATTATAACATTTCACCCCACTTCTGATACCATTTTGAGCATTTATGTATCAAATCAAGTCATTAATTTATAGGTTTTATCTAATTATATAAGTAGTAAGTATTATATAAAATATCGTATTTTTTTATCGTGTTTTTATAAGTTTTTGTACCGATTTTAGTAAATCGGAATGTCGTGTCAGATTTACGTGGGTATTTGTGGTATTTTATTGCAGATGTATAAGTCAAGACTCCGAGAATCGACATTTTGAAGTATAATCATATCTTTGAAAGGATTTAGAGAGTGTCACGAGCTTGAGTGGTCAATCGAATTGCTTAAATGGTTAAGTGGTCAATCGAAGTGGTCAAGTGGCTAATCGATTCGATTTAGTGGTAATCAAATTATATCTTCGACGAACAAATGGCTCATTAAAACGGCATTTTCTGAAGAAGTGTCCTTAATGAAAGTTGTAGATCTTTGAAAGAGCTTTCCAACGCATTTTGAATCACGTCAATCGGACTTCTACAACTCAAGTATCATTAAGTCAAGTGGTCAAGTGGCTAATCGATTCGATTTAGTGGTAATCGAGAAATATCTTCGACAAACGAATGGCTCATCAAAAAGACATTTTCTGAAGAAGAGTCCTTCATGAAAGTTGTAGATTTTTCCGAGAGCTTTCCGATGCCTCTTGAATCATGTTGTTTTGAGATCCAGAACTCGAGGTATGAATTTTAGAAGTTTTATTCCAAAATATATAATTTATATCCGAAAATTGGAAATTAAGGGGAGATGAATGTGATGATTAGCACCGGCCCAGTCCGGCATTTTCCCGGCCCGGTCCGGCTGTGACTATCTTGCCTATAAATAGGCTTAATTGATCAATGTAGAAAGGGCCCTGCTTTCGGCCATTTTTTTCTTTCTTGTTCTCATTTTATTTTAATTGTAGTACTAATATATATATATATATATATATAAAATTTCTTTTCCTTTCATTTTTCTTGTTTTATTTCTTTGTAGTAACAATATATATATATATATCTATATTAGTATCTATATTTATAGATCTATATTCTTATATATTTATATATATACTTATATACTTATATATATGTATCAAAAATAATAATACCGTAGTATTGTTGTAATGCTCGGAAAATTATCGAAAGATCGTTGTTGTTACAGTCGTTGTTATTTCCGGAGAATACGGTCTCCGAATCAACAGTTGAAATCTGAAATAATTTTAAGCAATCATACGATGATGAGAGGCTAAAGCACGTTGGTACAAGCCTTGTGAAACCGATTCGTAGCAACATCTCGATTTCGACTTTTGGATTGTTTTGTAAGTTTTAATAAAAATTGTATCTTTTCTATGTTTTGATTGTTGTTATGCAATTTAAATCGAGAGATGGTTGCTGTTTGATGTTTAACGTTTGATGAGAATCGTCGTTAAACCTTAGATCACCGTAGTAAAGATTAGATTTTTAACCTAAAAATAACGAGAGTTGTTAGGTTGAATATCTAGATTGCGAAATTGAGAGATTTTACACCTTTGTTATGAAAGCGTTAATCTTTAAAATCGAAAGATAAAAGATTGATAGGCGAACTTTTCTAAGAGATTAGGAGTTCATACCTTCGATAGGTGAATCACAATTTTCGTTAAATCACCACAAGATAATCTAGAGTCGAAATTGAGGGTTGCGGGAATCGGTGGATCACTGCTTGTTCGTTGTTAAATTACTTGAAAGAAAAATCGTTGTGCTGTTTTGCTTCGTCTTCATCATAGTAATCGTAGCAATTTTTATTGTCTTCTTAGTTTATAGATTAGAATTAACTTAGTTCGGTTCGTAATTATCTTTCCTGGCTTTGGATTGACAACCCTCTGTCCAGTTATTTGTTTTCGTTTTTAGTTTTTATTTCTCGTGACACTTTTAGAAAAATTAAGAACTAGACCAACCTCGATTCCCCGTGGATCGACTCCGGTTTTTAATCACTATACTACGATCCCTGCACTTGGGGTAAACCGGATTTATTTTATTACTTGTTATATTTTGCTTTGCATAAAATCCGAGACAGCGGCTAACTGGAGTAATCAGCTAAGTGACCTAACCGGCTGATTAAACCTTTTCCATTACAGGAGATGTAGCAGGTAAGGCAGTGGTACTCAGTGAAGTTAACTTAACTGATTGTTAGGAACAGTTAAATAAAGCAGCTCAGTGAAAAAAATTCACTACACCGGCTAAGTGACCAGCCAAGGCACTCCACCGAAATAAAGATTGGAGTCATGGGAAAAGTAAAGTGTGAACCAAATAAACTTTTATACATGTGGAGAATAAGGAAGTTTGGAGGATTATACTGTGGAAGATTACACACGTGGAGATCAATTTACAATCATGGAGGTAACCATATTATCTTTCGAACCACAAACGCCTCGATTCCAGGGATCTATCATTACTTACCTCAATCCATTTCCCCACTACACTCGAATATTTTGATTTATGCACATAAAATCACGGCATTATGTCATAAAATCCTTCCATATTCAACCACGTTCACACTACACAAATCATCCTATATAAACAACACTTAGAGGTATTTTTAGAAATCTTTACGCACACTTGCAAATTATAAACCCTTTCTCTTCCCTTGAAAGATCGAAACTTTTCTAAATATCAAACACATTCAACAATGGCTTCATCCTCTACAATATCTCCCACAGAAAGATTCTATGAAAAATCGATCATCACTGGATCATTTTTCAAACCTGAACACTATCTTTCTTTCTGTGATAATGATGCACATGCACAACGCTTGGTTGATTGTTGTTCAAATCTGGGGTTAATGACTTTCCTAAACCCCCCAATCAACGGAATTTGCTATGAAAATCTGATTGCATTCTGGAAGAATGCTAAGTTTGTGCCCAGCACAAAGAAGACTGATATCGATTGCATAGAGAGATCAATCTTTGGGAAAGAAGTAGTCATTACGCCTGGTCTTCTCAATAGATTCCTCCACCTACCTATGATAGGTCCGGCTAATGTAAAATTTGTACAGATTGACATCAAAAAATTCTGGGGTGAAGAACCCCAAGAAAAACAGCAAAACCTACAACCTCCCTAGATTAGCACTCAAACTTCCGTTTGCTGAATTCACACCGGTCATCACCAAAAATATCGAAGGAAGAAAAGGGTCGATGGAAAACTTGACCGAGTTACGGGTCAAGCTAATGGAAATCATCTATGAAGATACTAAATTTGACTGGGCAACATTTGTATTCAACAGTTTGAAAGACCAGATTCAGAAGGAAATTGATCTATCAATCATGGCACCAAGTAAGGGGTTGCAGAAGAAAGGTGAATTCTGGGAAAAGGAAATCATATGGGTTCCCTCTTCAACACCTATTTGATTCATTAAAACTGAAACCCACAAATCTGCAGCCTCCACACAGGTCTAAGGTAATGTTTACCTACATCAAGGCCTCTATGAAACCCAAACCCACTATCGGGCGAAAAAGGAAACAATCTGAAGGCAGTAGATCAGGAATAGGATGAAGAACCAGATCACAAAAGGCACACGAAAGCACCTCTGAGATTAGGACCAGCAACTTGCATGAATCTGTGGTAATAAGTGATGATACAGCAACGGAGGAAGAGAAACAACAAGAGGACATCACCTATCTGGAAGAAGGTGAGGAAGGATATGTTCTCACTCCATCTGAGGAAGATGAGATGGATGAAGGAGAAGCAGAGACAAATGATGATCACTCAGAGGATGACCATCTTGAAGCTGATCCGAAAAACCTGGAGATGTCTGATGATGAGCTGACACTTCAAGAGGCACTTTTCAAGAGCATCATCAAAGTTGACGAACAGCCAAGTGAGCCAGCGGATCAAACTCACTCCGCTAAACTTGCCAACTCCCCCACTATTGATCAAGGGGGAACACCAGTAGAAGAAGTCAAGTCTCCAGCTCATGGAGAAGAAAACCTGCCATCTTCTAAAGATGGAGAAGCAAGCATTCCCCAGCAACCTCTCAATGATTCTAAAGTTAAAGAGAAAGAAAGAGAGGAAGAGGTAGAAAAAGAAAGTGAAACAAAAGAAGAGGAAGATGAAGATGATGAGGATGTTGAAGTGGCACCAGAAGAAGTTGATCTATAAAGAATCTTCAATCTGGACATTCAACCATTGATTGTGGACATGGAGAAGCAGAATCACAGCAGGCAAAACCTGAAAGTTGCTTTAAGGAGTGAAGCAACCTCCATCAACCATAAGATTGAAGCCCTCATCAGTCACATCAAGATACAAGATGAGGTCATGGAAAAACAGGGAAACTTGCTTTGCAACTTACAACATCTCATTCCCTACCATGTCCAAACCAACCTTGAGTTTCATGCTGAAAAGATTGACAACAATCTCAAACCTTTGGTGAACACTCTAAATGCTCACACTCAGCAAATTAAACATCTGGATGAGGTCATGGAGTATTCTGGCCAGCAACTTGACACTCTGATAAATATCAATACGGCCAACAACAAAATTCTGGAGCAAAAGTATGGTCCTCTCCCTGAGTCTGAAGAACTAAATGCAAATCTTGAAGCACGTTTTGGTGCCGCCAAGAATGGGGAAGGAAGCTCAAAGCCTAAGAGCTCCAGTGGAAAGAAGGCAAGCCCAACTGATAAGGGCAAGGGCATCAAAGGCAAAGGCATCAGGTTTGAAGAAAAGAAGGAGTAGCTCTTCTTACTTAACTGAATTAATTGAATTCTATTTGCATTTTTTTTTATAATAAAAAGATGCAATATCTTATTGCCCTTAAATGGATGAATAAAATTATTGAGCTATATTCTGTTGTTCTATTATGAAAAATTTGGCATACTTATGTTCAGGCTTATGAGGGTTTTGACATCATCAAAAAGAGGGAAATTGTTGGGTGCATTTTATCATGTTTTGATGATGGCCATACTAGCTGTTATAGCAAGCCTGAAATAAGTTAGAATTCTCTGTATAAGTCTTTACTTAGGGTCTGACATGTTGTATAAGTTGAGTCAGACAAGTATTGTACTAGTTGGTATGACGGTAAAGCAAAAACAGATTTTCGGCAGAGTAAAGCCAGTCAAGTACTAGCAGAGAAGCAAATAAGACATTATGGTCTGACTTATAATCAAGGATGTCTGTGATGACCTTGGATAAGTCTAAATTATGTTTTGAGTGATGAAACTTAATGTTTAAATATGGTGTACACCGATCTCACCCAAATCAAGGATCAGTGAAGTACAAGGATTCTCCTTAAACTGAAAGAATGAAGGAAACAGTGAATCGGCAAAGTAAACTGACTTTCGAGTGAGTGAAGACAAAGCGGTGAAGGAAGATCTAAGCGGCAAAGTCGGATGGATCACTTGACCGATCAAAGAACGGCTGAGTAAACCTTACCTGATCAAAGAACGGCTGAGTAAACCTTACTTAGTCAGATTATTGAAATATGAAGAAGATACAGAAGATCAAGCATTAAATGCACAATCAATAGAGGATCAATCAAGGATGGATTTCCTGATAAACGTTTGAAGAAAAAATCCGATCACTGAAATCAAGGAGAATACAATTAAGGGGGAATCAAGAATAAAATCAAGGATTGTTCCCCTCATTAATATAGCCAACGGACGGAAATTCAAATCAAGAATAATCTAGGCTATAAATAGAAGGCATTGACAGAAAAATACAGAGAATATAAGAAGAACAAAAAATATGAGCAAAAACTCTGTCAAAGTGAAAAGTCTTCTATCTGTGCGAAATAAATATCTAGTGATCAACTCAAAACTGAGAGCCACAATTCAAACATCAAGCATTGAGATTGATCAACAAGTGTGTGAATCCAATTCACATCAATCAGGCAACTGAATCAGAGCCATCTGAGAAGGAGTTGTGTTTGTGATAGCTGCTGAAGGATTTGATCCCAAGGAGCAGTGGAAGAGACCGAGTCACTGATGCTATTGCAGTCAAGGAGTGATAGTCTTGTAGATTGTGAAGCTTGTGAAGTCAAGGACAATCGTACTATTGTATCTGTGAAAACAATAGTGAATTCCTCCAATCATCACAAGAGAAGAGTGGATTAAGGGATTACACCACCCTGAACCACTATAAGCCTTGTGCAAATTTACTTTCAGTAATTTACCTTACTGCATTCATTTAATTACTTACATTATATCTTATATCTGTGATTGCCTAAACTACTTTGAAACAACATATTAAGAAGGGACTTATCCGCTGTCCAAAAGCTTTTAAATACAAGAAAAGTTTTTGAAACTCCACTATAGTCATTCACCCCCCTCTGACTATAGTTTTACCCTTCTCTGGGACCAACAATCAACATCTAATGCAGAAATGGAAATAATGCTCTACGTAAGAGCAGGAACAAAATAACAGTTATTAAGCTCTAGTACTGGCCCACTGGGCAATGAAATAAATAAACTCCTACGGCTAGTGCAGCAACACTTGCTCCATTCCCAACGCTTAGGTCCACCTCTCATTTCTTCAGATCTCTAGTCCTTCTTAGTGCCTGCATATTCATACAAATATGAGAACCACAACCAGTATCTAATACCCAGTGGTTAGACTTAGAAGAAGCAATATTGATCTCAATCATAAACATACCTGAAGTTGAAGCATATGTATGCCTCTTCTTCGTGCTTCAGAATGCCTTGCAGTTGCGCCTCCAATGACCAGTCTCACCACAATGGAAGCAAGCATCCTTCGACTTGTCTTTAGTTGTCATAGGCGTTGGCTTAGGGGCAGCCTTCTCCTTCTTGGACTTCTTTTGGGCCTTACCTTTGCCCTTTGAAGAAGTGATGAGCAACACTTGCTTGCCCTTTTGCACGGTGCCTCAGCAGTTTTCAACATGTTCAATAACTCCACAAGGGAAGAATCTATCTTGTTCATGTGATAATTCATCACAAACTGTGAGTATGAATCAGGTAGAGATTGCAAGATTAAGTCAATACTCAACTCGCGTTCCAACTTGTGGCCAAGCTTCTCAAGACTCTCAATGTACCCGATCATCTTTAGCACGTGCGACCCCACAGCGGTTCCGGGCGCCATCTTACAACCGAACAGGGCCTTCGAGACCTCGTACCTCTCAGTGCGAGACCGAGAAGCATAAAGTTCCTTTAGGTGAACCATGATCATGTAGGCGTCCATAGACTCATTCTGTTTCTGCAATTCAGGTGTCATAGAAGCAAGCATGATACATGTAGCATTAGAAATGTCAGAACAATGCTTGTTGTACTTCTTGACAGCATCTGCATCCGCACCCTCAACGGGCTTTAGCGGTATGGGTTTGTCCAAGACATAGCCAACATGCCTCAAAACGATTTTGAGGTTTCTTTCCTAGTCGAGAAATTTGGGTTCGTCAAGTTTGTTATCGATGAGAAAATGAAGGTTCAATTTGTTCGACATTCTACAACAAATAAATAAAGATAGAATAAGTAAGTTCATGTATACAAAACCTAAAAATTGCACTTTCAATTTTATATTAGGTCTTGCTCCCATTAGCCAACTAATCCCAATTGGCTTTCAAGAATTCGATTAATTCTTTAGTGGCTAGAATCCCATCTAGTTGACTCGATCCCCGACGTGGGCCGATCGACTGGGTCAATTTCGACGGGTAGGTACAACTTACCAATCGTGTCCAACGCGACTTCCAGTGGTTTGACTAGTATACTCTTTGACAATTCACATCGTCTATGTGATAGCCAACCTCATGACTCTAATCAAACGGTCCTGACGTGGTCCAATCACCGCAAGATTCTTATTCGAGACGTAACACAAATATTCATGATATCTCATAACGATCATATCTCGATAATGACTATATACCCGAGGTAGGTCAACTCCCGACGTGGGCCGATCAGTTGGATCCGAACAAGGGCTCGTCACCGTCATTATAATATTGGGAGACATATTTATGACTCGATTTTTCTTTGTGGGAATAATTTTAAATTAATTCACTTAAATAATTTTATTTAAGTACAGTCTCATCTACTACGTGCATATTTCTACGATATCGAATAAAGTAAAACATACACAACATTCCGCGCATAAAATAACCGGTATGATCATGGAATTTTCCTAAGTGCAGTTTCGAATACAAACTGACAAAACCGCGGGTCAGAACTAAGGGTAGCCGCAACCCCCAATGGATCTTTGACATGCACCATCTCCATGGATCTTTTATTTTTCTTTCCTTCGTTGGATCTTCGTCTTTGTCTTCAATGCATCATTACATAAAATATAACTATTAAATTTTACACCCGCCGCACACGGGGGGAGCTAACGGCAATGGGATAATGCCAAAAATAAAACTCGGTCACGTTCTTCATAACGGCCTATGACAACAATAAAATCCAACAGAAAAATGAGCCATTCACATCTATCCTATTGGTTGAGTCCATGATCAATCGGGGTCCATATAATCGAATTATATCTACTATCTAATCCATACAATCACATCTTATGAAAAAGATTAACTTTTAAACTACTTTCGTCTTTTTAGCATCCAATCAATTAATAAATTAATAATAATTCAATTAATAAATAATTCAAGAATTAAATTCATGGACAATATTACATCAAGATGCACAAAACAAAACAAAAAGAGGGTTCAGCCGCTGACCCCAGCCGCGGAGTGGCTGCCGGAGCCGCCGCTGTCGGCCCAGCGCCGCCGCCGTGTGGCCGCCGCCCTTTTTTTTCTTTTCCTTTTGCGCATCTTAATATATAATTAATATCAACCATTAATTAATCTATTGGATCTATTTACTACGTGATTATTAATGCTTATTGCTTAAGCTCGAAGTTGTCTTTGATACCACTGTTAGGAAATCAAACGAGTAGCGCAGCGGAAAATAAAAATTTGATTTCCGATCCAAGGATCGACTTCGTTTAAGCGATAAACAAATAAGGAGGACAAAGATTATACCTTTCGTGATCTTAAAGATCGAAGCTTTGATCGTTTGGTAGAAGTAGATGCACCTAAGCCATCCAAGCGTCCGGCCTCTATCAGTTATCCACACGAACACCTAGCCGGAATCCTCCCGGATCGCTATTAAGAAAATTCGACTACTAGGTCGACCTTTTTATCCCTCTCAATCCTTTCTATAAGAAGCTCTCTATTTTCCTAAAGAACAATTAGCTCTTGGAATAATGATGTACAAAAGAGCTAGCCAATCCCTCATATTTATAGGGCATTGGGGCGCCCCTCTCATCTCCCAAATTGATTGAGATTAGCTTATACTAGATTGATGAGAGAGAAAAACCTTCTCCCAATAAAATAAGGAAAATATCCATAATTGATTTAACTTTTTTTTTTGAATATCTTATATTAAATAAAAATAAAATATTGTCAATATCTTATATTGAATATATTTATCTTATTACCATAAATCTATTTTCCAAAAATGAATTAATATCCAATATTAATATTATGGTAATCTTATTAATTAAATTGCACAATCCAAGTGTATCCAATACACTTGTGACGTGCGCCCCTTTTGCCAATATATTGGCTTCCGGAATATTCTTTAATTAATAATATAATTAATATCTTGTATTCAATTTATTCATAATAAATAAATACCTCTAAATTAATTTACCACTATAACCTTTATAGTCTTAAGATAATTCCTTATTTGGTCATCCACTATAACCGCATTTCAATCAGACTCGACATTCATATGTGTGTGACCTGATAGACTTCTGAATACGTTGGCCGTAGGCATAGGTGCAATTTACAAAAATTCCCTTCACCTCTAACGATCATGGATAGCGTCTAGCATGTAAATATCCATACGATCGTAACTTGATCGTATCCCATAATATGGATATCAGGCTCTCTCGGAATAACTCATTTACTCCCACTTTGCTTAGATTCACGAGAACTAGACATTTCTTCTGGGAAGGCCCTTTCGGATATTCACTCCTACTCTTAGGGTATGCGATTCTCAGACGACCTTACATGTACACTCCGCATGCTTCAATATCATACCCAATCACTACTACATGATCTCCCCATGGTTAGTGGAAACCTCAATAGTGTCAAAGCATGACAATCTATACCGTGATGCCATGTAGACTCCGGTCCTAAGGATAATTACAAAACTGTCACATAGTGTGACACAAAACAGTGTAAGTGGGTCAGTTTAACATAAGTATTCTATAATACACGTCCACGTACAGTCCAAGTGTCACTACACTTCGATAGACGAGATCTATCCCTGCCCTTAAAGACATAAGACATCTAATACGTGCTGGTCTGTTCGCACTGTCAAATCCCTATTCAACAGTACATCAGCCTAGATACATTTAAGTATCAAACTTGTTAAAGCTATTAGAGATCTCATCAACCATAATCATTATCATGATATCTATATCATAGTTTAACATTAAGGGCGTTATCATATACACAATATCACAAATTGGTCTAATAAATAAACAAAGTATATAATAACAAAAGTGCTTTTATTAATAATAATAAAGTTATGACACGAACTTAAATAGACTGTAACCGGCCCGACCCAGTCATATCCGGTCCAACCCGATTGGGTTTAGGACACCTATTAAACACTAGGAAGCTCCTCTTCAGCAAGCCTTAGCCGACCTGCGGCTGGAGGAGGAGCATATGCCAATCTCCCACCTGGGGTCAGGGACCTGCCCTGGTATATCTTTTGGGACTCTTGGCCCTTAATACCCTTTATTTAAGGGCTAATCATTTATTACATGTCCGGGTAGGATGACACGTGGCGTAGTTCGGGTCGTCTATCATCATGCTCCAGTGACATTCAACCACTAGCATTATGATTTCCTTATCAGCGAGATACCACAAGTTCAACAATTCACCGAACATGATATAGTAACCATTAGTCTTCATAGTATAATACACAAAAACACTAATGGCTTCTAATATTCTTCCGACCGCACATATGAATAAGGATGCATTGAACACCTCGTTTCTGGATACCGAGTCCTTATCCGGAAAAAGTGTTCGGCACGTATAACATTAAATATACTTAACATTATACGTAACCCTCTACGTCATCATATCAAATCAAGCATCGCGAAGATAAAAAGACTCGGGTGAAACAAACTAGAATTCAAGAGTTACATTACCATCCAAACTAAATATAGATAAAAGATAACTTACAACAGCAGTAATTCAAATCATACAACATTCAGTGTATTACAAAGGGAAACAAATCTTACAATAAGTCTTAACAATGTCCAACGAAAGTACAACAAGTCTTTAAAAGAAAAGTACACAGTTTTCATAGCACACATGGTAATAAAACATGATAAAAACTTCATAGCAAAGCATAGAATGACATCAAACATCATCCTCAACATCATCAAACTCATGTTCATCTTGGACATCTTCTCAAGAAGGGAAAACACACAAACATGTAAAAAAAAGGGTAGGTACATTGCGTACTTAGCACGAGGTTGAATCTATTGAACATTCATGTTTTATAATGAAAGGAACATAACATTATTAATTAAGAGTTATCTTTATGAACATGACACAAACTCTAGGGTTCACTTCATGCTCATAACATCTTGTAAGATTCCTACTTTGTATCTAGTTTAGCTTATCTTTGTTATATCAAGTATTCAAGGACACTACGCTTAGTCTTGCACAGAGAACACTAGGGTGCAACCTGCTAGCGATACATACACTGGCAGCCACGGGCTAGTCAGAGTCCCTTCACTCTTAATGATCATCTTATGGATCAGTGTAGTGATGGCAAAAATAGTTACGGTCAAACCTTAACCGGCAGAGTACCGAGTCGGAAGCACTATAGAGGTGAGCAAGGTCGTATCCCATTAGGAATCAATCGAATACCAAAGTCAGAATTGAACTTAGTTTAGGTCAATCAATGGTTGTTCATGTTTTGATTATGCTAAGACGATATTTAAACGAGATAGAAAGAGAGAAAGAGACATAGCCAAATCACGATCCAATTGAATACTTTCACCCCTCTAATCGATTATTTGGGAATGGAAGCTACCAACCAACCATCCTAATGCTTATATCGACCCGTTCATGGGTGCAAACTCCTAAGATAGTACTAGACGCCATGCAACAACCTAGTACCCTTTGCCCGGTTCAACAGTCCGCCTTCAAGGATTTAACTGACCGAAACAAGATTAAGAACTAGAGCCGCTCGATTTACACCGACAAACCTCGTTATCCAATCGATCTAAACAACTTAGTCAATTGTAAATAACGATCTTAAAACCACTTTTCCCGCACCCCTTCGCAACATACATTTATAAAAGTGGTGTGTGTGTTCATGAACTAGGTGATCAGTCTAATTCAAGCATTAAGAACAAGTTTTAAGACATGAATTCGTCGATACAACATCAATTAAACACTACCCATTCTCAATTTCATCAATTAGAGGTTGATTTCATCAATTTTCACATGATTTGACTATGTGAAATTAGCTACTCATTACAACTACAAGAGCAAGCATCAAACAAGAAATTAAAGCCATGAAATGAAAGGAAAACAAAATCAATTACCAAAAAAAATGCAGAGAGTTGATGTTTCTTCAAGCTTCAACAACACCCATGTCACTTTGGGGAAGAAGAAGATGATCCAAAATGCAAAATCTAGGGAAGAGAAGCTAAAATCTAAGCTAGAATGATCTTAATCTAAGTAAATTAGGTGTAGAAATTAATCTAAGGGAGAATCGGAATGAATGCAGGAAATCCCGTTTTTGTGCTGAAAAGCGCATAACGAACCGAGCTGCTCGAAGCTCGGCTCGACAGATGGTTCGGTATTAGATTGTCTTTAGTATATTGACCATAACTTTGCGTGTAGACCTCCGATTTGAGTGATTCAAGTTGCATTCGAAATCGAATTCAATTGTCTACAACGTTCATGAAGACCACAAGTTCATAAAATGGCTTCAACATAGATCAAAATGGCAGATAAAGTGAATGTAAGGCGTAAACACCAATTATATTTGATCCGTTTCCATTTCCGGGCTTCAGTTTCGTCTTTCTAAGCCTCGTGCCTTAACTTCCGGGTCCACGAGTCACCTATTTCCTGTATCACAACATTCAAACACATACCGAGCATAATTCCACAAGATAAATAGGTCTCAAAAAGGGTCAAAAACATTATAAAATGCTGAGGTTTTCCATCAATGTGATGCATTACCTCTAAGTAAGTGTGAGATGCATTTTTACCCTATAATCGGTCTAAAACTATCCAATACAAGCCAAAAGTGTCGTAAATGAGGGTTAAAAAATACACCGGAGCAAGGTAAAGTTGACTCTAGGTCATTGCGACTACACAGTATACCGGTTTGTATTATGGATGCTAGGTCATTGCGACTACACCATAGGCTCATACTTCATAAGCATCTCCACTAATTGGGGCCAAACCGAGGCTAAGCAAGGTCGATTAGTACATGCAAGGTTGTAATGTTAGGTTAAGGACGGGGCTAACCGAAGGGAATTTCTGGAGAGTAAAAAACAAAGAGATAAACACGAGCAAGCTCAATCATGGGGTGTACCAACACAAAACATAGCTAGATCTACCCTTCTCTAGCTCAAAAAGACTATAGAAACATGATTTATAAAGTAAAGTGCCATATGATACCAATAGGCAAAAATGAAGAACTATCATGTTTCTATATCACAAGGACTCATCCCAACACCAACATCACATAATATATCAAAACATGAGTCCTAAACTCTTGGCTTTCTTTGACTCAACCTTTATTACACTTTAATGAACTTTATTGCAAGCTTTCTTTGAATTTTTTTTTTGAGATTTTTTTTGCTTCTTCTTTTTCTTTTTTGCTTGACTTTATTAGGTTTTAGTCAAAGGCCATCACATACACAATAAATAATTCGAGCTCCTACCCTCCAAAATCATGAAATAGCTCATAAAAACACCAACTCCTCTCAACATACACACCACTCTACCACCCCACACTTGCCTAAGCAAGTTTGATAAAAAAAAGAGATTAAGCTCAACTCGTAGGGTGTTCAAGGGAATGTAGACAACAAATAAAGTTTTGGGGGTCGGGTAATTATGGGCTAAATAACGAATGGCTAAGTGTCGGATGGGGGTCTAACCATCCTACCAAGGCTTAGGGGGCTACTGTGGAATATGTGATCGGGGTCAATCAGGTTATAATATACTTGACCACCATAAACCAATACTAGCAAGAGGACTAGGCCCATCGTAGTATAGCTATAGTGAATCAAGGTCGATCCCACGGGGAACCAATTGTGGATCATCTTATATACAAACAATTAATTAAACATGTCAAGGACATAGAGGCGGTCTACGACCAACATAAGACAAGAAAGGTAAAGACACGACTCGACACAACGTAATTAACCTCCCCAATTATAGTCTTTATCGTTTGGACCTAGATAATTTATATAATAAAGCTGAACTTATTAACTATCAATCCGTTTGTATCTATCTTAGATTGGCTACGGGAGTCATCCTCTTTAACTTGACTTAGCACCGGTTAGGTTGCTAGATCACTGTGCTACATTACGTGACTTCACCTTTTTGGTATCCATCTCATATAACTTGCACGCTTACGACACTAAGGATGCCGATATTAATCGTACACCTCGTCTAGGCAACATTCCTATGATTAGGCGTACTTCCTAAGCGATTACTCAAGATCTCGTCCAACTAGCAATTACCAAGTATAGTCTCATGCTAATCTACGACGTACGTATAAGCAGGTGCATGCAATTCCCGAATATAAACCTACCTAGATATTGCTGAACGTCCGTGAAGAGCAATTCATAAGCCTACCTAAGAGTTTTATATTGGTATTTCCTTTTTACACGTTTTAATTAAACTAAGCGAGTAACGTAGCCATAGCCATACCTACTGAGATAATAAATTCAACTAGGCTAAACCTACCATAAAGACGTGGCAGAAATAACTGATGAAACAGGGCTCGGTCGACCGAGTGAATAGGCTCGGTCGACCGAATGAACTTATTCGGTCACCCGAATCGATTTCGTCCCCAGATTACATCTTAGAATATATCTCTCAGCGTTTCATCATACAGAACAGATTAAACAGTAATTCGCACAGTATTCATATAAACTAACATAGATACGCATTAATTAAATGAAGTAGATTCATGAATAAATACTAAGTGTATGACGTAGGTTATGGGATCCTCATAGACAAGGTATCGCCACCTTCCCAACGTCATAGCCTAGATCTACATCATCTAGCTATGATTAACTAACTCAAACGATAAAGCATAATTGGGGAATTAATTACTGAAAATAAAAACAACAGAAAATTAAAGGCTTACATATTTGCAGCCATAATAAACTGCTAGACAGCTACATTGTAACGTACCAAAGCTATGAATGTAATTGATAAGGTATTGTATGTATGTCTAAGGTGTGTGTTGGTGTATTTTTACAAATTTCGTAGCTGCTTCTTATATAGAGGTTTTTGCCGACCTAGGAAGGATCTAGAAGATATACACGCGATTTCTGCCGGATAAACTTCAAGTGACCGAGCCGACTCTCTCGGTCGACCGAATGGATAGGCTCGGTCGACCGAGCCCTTTTTTACACGTGTTAAACGCGTCTCTTTGTCTGACTTGTTCCCCGCTGCATTCTTTTGAACTGATCTGATTTATCCTTTGATTAATGCTCCGATTTTCCTCTTCATTATCTTGAGATTTCTCAATTGCGCGATATTTATTTTCCCGATTTATCACGATCTACAAAATCAGCAATTATCGCACAATAAATCGGTCTTTAATAATAAAAATAGCTAAATACCAAAAATCATATTAATAATCACTTAAGATTAAATAATAAATATAAAAAAGTGATTTAATACGAAATATATATTATTTGGCTCGATTTAAGGATAATGTTGATGACATTTACGGGTATAATTTGACCGTCATCAATATGTTATGGGATGGCTATTTGGCTCTAGTCGGGTCAAAGAAACGCTAGAACTGTCATCCCAAACTCTACCAAGGTTGGTCTTTCTATTTCGTCTCGAAGTTAATAGTATGAGTTCTAGGTAGCCGAATTGTGCCTAAGTCCACCATAATCGGTCACTAGTTACCATGGTTCATGAAATCAAAGCTATACGTGCATAAGTATCCTGTTCACAAGGCAAGGTAGTAAGAGGAGTAGCATGCATTTAAATGTTTACTAAACCATTTATCCTATCAATGTGATGGTTCCACGTATGAATACAACATCAAAACCTTGGAAAAATTTAAAAATCGCTCAATTTTTGCTAAAGAAGTGACCAAACGAAAAGCATACAACACAATGGCTAAAATATCAATGAATCACATATCAAAGCTAAGCCTACCACCCTCCACTTTAAATGCAACACTGTCCTCAGTGTGTGAATGATAAAGGAGAAAGAGGCTTAGCTTAATCCAGAAGAGAGGCGCAAACCATGTACATGACTTATCCACGAAAGCTCCACTCGAATACTTAAAGCCATGAAACCAAGAAACACAAAAACACATGCACGGGGAACAGCCATTGTGCCAAAAGCAAGCAATAGATATCGAGATATAATCAAAAAGCACAAATTCACAATCACTATCATTGTATAACCGAAGGCACCGAACTCGAATCACATGAGATGAAAAGATAATAAATGTGAAACAAACATCTATGCATAAAATATGTGCCAAAATGATAAAAATCCAAGTACAGTCAAAGGATCAAATAGAAATTTTCACCCAAAAGATCTTATCCTAGGCCAAAATTCTCCACTCTTTTACCTAAGACTCACTCCTACTACTACCAAACAAAGAAAAAGTGGGTTGCCTCCCACAAGCGCCTTTGTTTTACGTCATTGGCTTGACTTATTAAGAAAC
This sequence comes from Gentiana straminea, assembly GCA_036785695.1. NCBI lineage: Eukaryota > Viridiplantae > Streptophyta > Magnoliopsida > Gentianales > Gentianaceae > Gentiana > Gentiana straminea. The sequence continues at coordinate 594,426 of JAVUPR010000365.1, forward strand.
TAAAAGAAAAGAAATGAAGCACGAGCAGAAAGAAAGAAAATAATTGCACATCTTTTGCTCAATAGCCTTCAGAACATGGCAATTAAAAAAAACTTTCATCCACATTTATTTAGAACAAAAAACAAAACAAAAATCTACCTAAAACATTCTAAGTTTAAAGTCCTTAGTTCGACTTTCTACCCGCAACAATGCTAAGGATAATTATACCAAAGGAGAGCGGACCGTTGCGTCTCCCTACAAAAATCAAAAGAATTGAACACACCCTTAAAATGGGACAAGACAAACAAGGGGCTCAATCCCCACCACCATGACTGGTTCAAGAAATTCACCATGTAACACAATGAATTCAATTTCCCCGAATGAGAGCATATGCCAAGTAACAAAGATTCAAACACCAAGCAATAACATTTTGGCTCAACCACAACATCAACATATTCAATGTGATCCACCACCACAATTTTTTCAATAAGGTTCAAAGGAGAAGGAATAAATGATTCACTAGTAGCACGTTTCATACCTTCTTCATAACACTCGTGATGGGTGATTACCTCAAGAGTCGACGGTGGAGCAAATGAAAATTCATCATTTTTAGCACTCATCTCAACCTTCCTCTTCTCAATCAATTACTCTACCCGTTTCTCCAAACTCTTTATTGCCGATTGAAGAATGGTAAATGTGTTGTTGTAACTAGTCCAAAGATCCCTCAACTGAAGGCCTTGCTCTTCTATCTCACGGCCTTGCTCTTGCAAAGTCTTGTTGATTTGCTCCAATAGGATGTCGGTTGAGATCTTTTGTGGAGGAGGAGGTATTTGTGAAGGTTGAGCATATTGCAAATAGGCATTGGTGTGTTGAAAATGAGAACTTGGTGGACTACCCCACTCATTGTTGTATGGTGATGTGTATGGGTTGAACTGATAATATGGTTGGAATCCAAAACCCATAGCACCGAAATTAAAGCCTCCAAAAGTGTAGGGAGAATAGCCCTCATGGCCATATGGATACATGCATTATGAATCAAGGGAAAAACAAGAACACAATCACGGTATCTAGTCACCACCACCACCGTAGTAGAAGGTGTGACTCTTCAACAAAAATCCAACATCAAGAAAGAAAAAAAAACATCTAAGCCTAAGTCTTCAAAGACTTATGTGATACCGATTTGATTCCCCGGCAACGGCGCCAGAAAAACTTGATGGCCAAAATAGTGACGGTCCAACCTTAACCGGCAGAATACCGAGTCGGAAGTACTATAGAGGTGAGCAAGGTCGTATCCCATGAGGAATCAATCGAATACCAAAGTCATAATCGAACTTAGTTTAGGTCAATCAATGGTTGTTCACGTTTTGATTATGCTAAGACGATATTTAAACGAGAGAGAAAGAGAGAAATAGACATAGCCAAATCACGATCCAATTGAATACTTTCGCCCCTCTAATCGATTATTTGGGAATGGAAACTACCAACCAACCATCCTAATGCTTATATCTACCCGTTCATGGGTGCAAACTCCTAAGATAGTACTAGACGCCATGCAACAGCCTAGTACCCTTTGCCCGGTTCAACAGTCCGCCTTTAAGGATTTAACTGACCGAAACAAGATTAAGAACTAGACCCGCTCGATTTACACCGACAAACCTCGTTACCCAATCGATCTAAACAGCTTAGTCAATTGTAAATAACGATCTTAAAACCCCTTTTCCCGCACCCCTTCACAACATACATTTATAAAAGTGGTGTGTGTGTACATGAACTAGGTGATCAGTATAATTCGAGCATTAAGAACAAGTTTAAAGACATGAATTCATCGATACAACATCAATTAAACACTACCCATTCCCAATTTCATCAATTAGAGGATGATTTCATAAATCTGCACATGATTTGACTATGTAGAAATTAGCTACTCATTACAACTACAAGAGCAAGCATTAAACAAGAAATTAAAGCCATGAAATGAGGGGAAAACAAAATCAATTACCAAAAACAATGCAGAGAGTTGATGTTTCTTCAAGCTTTAACAACACCCATGTCACTTTGGGGAAGAAGAAGATGATCCAAAATGCAAAATCAAGGGAAGAGAAGCTAAAATCAAAGCTAGAATGAACTTAATCTAAGTAAATTAGGTGTAGAAATTAATCTAAGGGAGAAGAGAAGAAGAGAATGGCGACTCTAAGGGTTTGGGGCCGGGGAGAATCGGAATGAATGCAGGAAATCCCGTTTTTGTGCTGAAAAACGCATAACGAGCCGAGCTACTCGAAGCTCGGCTCGACAGATGGTTTGGTATCAGATTGTCTTCAGTAATCGACCATAACGTTGCGTGTAGACCTCCGATTTGAGTGATTCAAGTTGCGTTGGAAAGCTCATTCAGTTGGCTACAACTTTCATGAAGACCACACGTCCAGAAAATGGCTCCAACATAGCGCAAATTGCAGATAAAGTGAATGTAAGGCGTAAACACCAACTATATTTGATCCGTTTCCATTTCCGGGCTTCGGTTTCGTCTTTCTAAGCCTCGTGCCTTAACTTCCGTGTTCAGGAGTCACCTATTTCCTGTATCACAACATTCAAACACATACCGAGCATAATTCCACACGATAAATAGGTCTCGAAAAGGGTCAAAAACATCGTAAAATGCCGAGGTTTTCCATCAATGTGATGGATTACCTCTAAGAAAGTGTGAGATGCATTTTTACCCTATAATCGGTCTAAAACTACCCAATACAAGCCAAAAGTGTCGTAAATTAGGGTTAAAACATACACCGGAGCATGGTAAAGTTGACTCTCATCATGTAGTTATGCACTTTACGTGACCACATTACTCATCGCGATATTGTCTTGTTCCTTACCGAGAATAACATTGACGTTTAGGCTTTTAACTACATAAGTATGTATATTATTAGTCATTGACTAGCCAGTTGAGTGTTTACAAGGAAAAGAGTCACTTAACAATTCTACTCCTTCGATTTAGGCAACTAACTTCAAACAAAGCCTAATAGATACATAGACATTGATGAATACTAATTCATCAAAACACAAGGCCATTTATACTCTTCCGACGGTCCCGAACTTCAACTCTTACAAGAATTCATTCGGTGCCAGAACTAAATGCAGCAGAAGCTTATTCATGTCTTTGTCATGTTTCTTTGAGGTTATTATATCATATAGCATTAACCCAAACTCAATTCTAGGTCTTATAACCCAAAACTGCATAAAAAGGCCCTTGGTGCGCGATAAAGCACAATAGAACCCCCGGAAAGTTTTCTACCCAGTGTTGAAGCGCGCTAAGCCATCTTGGTGTGTGCCAAACTTGTAGAACATTCTGTTCGGACTCTTCTCAGCTTTGGCATGTGCTAAGCTATCTTGGCGCAGGCTAAAGCTACAGCAGTGTTTTGTTTTGCTTCTGTTTCATCATTGGCACACGCTAAAGCCTTTCAGTGGGCGCTAAAGCACTCAAAACCATTATGTTTACACACTGTTCACCCTTGGCGTGCGCTGAACATTCTTGGCAGGCGCTAAAAGGGTCGATCAACCCTAAAACTTTAGATTTTCTGCACAAACTAGATTAGATCCAAATTCCAACACATATGCAACAAAATCACCAAAACGACAACAGAAAAACATGACCAACTGACAACCAAACATTATAAAACAACAACAATTCAATAGGAAGATCATCTTCCTTAGAATCCAGAGCAAAGGCAAGCAAACTTCAAAGGAAAACTGCAAACTCTTAATTTCTTCAACCAAAACCTAAATGATCAACAATTGAACATAAATTAACTATGATCAAAGGTTTCTAAGCAATCTACACTACGAATTGAGCAACTTAAAGCTTCAGAAAAAAGAGCATGTGGTTTGTTTGGATGCATCAATAGAATAGGCCATATAATTGTCTTATACCTATGATATTCCTTAGGAGATACATACACTGATACATGAGTACAAGACTGTTATTGAGGAACCAGTAGAGTTGCCTCCCCAAAGACCACTAGAGCACATTATTATTTTGATGGATGGGTTTGAACCTTTCAAACATAGACCCTATAGATACCCTCATCATAAAAAATAAGAGGTTGAGCAGTTGATTGATAACTTGATGCAGATGATAATCATCCAAAATAGTGGCAACCCCTTTGTTTCCCCTATGCTTCTATTGAGGTAAAAATAATAGGATCTCGAGTATGTGTGTTGATTATAGGAGACTAAATGACTTAACCATCAAAGATAGGTATCCTATCCCAATAATTGATGACATATTGGATGAATTGGGTAATTCTTAGTGGTTCACCAAGTTAGACCTGACATTCGGTTTCCACCAAATCAGAATGAGGGAAAAAGATGTGCATAAAACAACCTTTGCCACTCACAGTGGCCATTATGAGTTCAAGTGTATGCCATTTGGCTTAAACAATGCCCCTACCACTTTTAGAAGGCTATAAAAAGCTTGCTCTAGCCCTATTTGAGGAAATTTGTATTGGTATTCTTTGATGACATATTGATATAGTCATGACTTGGCTTCTCATGTGCAGCACCTAAGACTGGTCCTAGATCTTCTCCAGAAAAACAAAAATACTAGGCCAAGCCTAGCAAGTGCTCATTTGTCCAGAATTAGATTGAGTACTTGGGCCATAAAATACAAAATGGGGTGGAACAAGCTGATGAAGGTAAGATTAGAGCAGTTCAAGAATGGCCTGTTCCAGTTGATGTCACTGTTTTGAGAGGATTCCTAGGGCTAACATGATTTTATAGAAGATTTATAAGGGGGTATAGAACTATTGCTAAACCATTAACTAATCTACTCAAAAAGGAAAACTTCCAATGGAATTCAGATGCTGGAGAAGCCTTTGAGGAGCTCAAAAGAAGTATGTTTAAGTCCTTAATCTTGAATCTACCAAACTTCTCTCTTCCTTTTCTGTGTTGAGACTGATGCTTGCACTAGAGGAATTGGAGCTGTTCCCTAGCAATAGGGGAAGCCCATTGCTTATCTCAACAATTCCTTTGACACTAATTTGCAGGGAATGCAATTTGTGATTAGATCAACAGGGTCTCAAATACTTGTTGTATCAGAAGGCTACTACTACTTTGCAACAGAAATGAGTGTCTAAATTGTTTGGATTGGACTTCACCATTGAATACAAAAAGGGAAGGGACAACTTAGTAGCAGATGCCCTATCAAGACAGCCTCAAATTATGTTTAGTTCATGGGCTATTAATACAATGGTACCTACATGGGTAGGGGATCAGTGGGTAGCATATAAAATTAGTGCCCTGCTTGTGAACCCTCGGTCTATCCCTGATTACTCTGTCCACCAAGGGATTCTGAAGTTCAAATTGAGAATTTGTACTGGAAAGAGTGGGGAGTTGAGAACCCAGATCCTTCACCAACTACATATAGGGCCCATTGGGCGGCCATTGTGGGATTAATGCATGTTACAATAGGATTAGCACCCTATTTTTCTTGCCAGGGATGAGAGGGGACATACATAAGATATGTCAATTCCTGCATTACATGCCAGCAATACAAAGACACTTATGAGCTTTACCCTGGGTTGCTCAATCCATTGTAGGCCCTCAC